>KB644842.1:83552-342430 GCA_000347475.1 Penicillium paxilli ATCC 26601
GCACGGAGAGGCGGTGATGGAAGGTGGCCTTTCGGTGGTGGTTGGTCGGCCAATCACGGGGCCGCATGTGAGTGCGGCGATTTACTTCAGTTTGTGGGTTTGCCATAATAGAGTAGATATCTCATTAATTAACGGGATACTTAGTATTTGGGTGAGTTATTTATAAATTAGACTACTTTATTTGATAATTCTTCTTTATGAATACTGCCACTGGCAATTCGCTTGGCCAATGTGCAGGACTCGGCAGAACTTGAGTGTATATAGATCAAGGGTTCGGACCAAATATACACAGGGAATATGGTGCACAGTGATGATGAACTTTAGTACAGCCTAAACTTGAACAGGGCTGGTGGCATGATGTATGTGCAAATTACTAGGACCAGTGATAGTGATTGCTATAACTCTGTAAAATTGTGAACTAAAATTCATTATAATTGTACCTAAGCATTCAAAATAGAATCAAGCCTGAGACTACCATGGTGTAGCCCTGGAGTATACTGCAGTGGAGAAGAATGTCTACGCTGTTGTCGTGCCAACCACGTCCACAAACGTGAGGTCCGCGCTGCAAGCTGCACACACTCTCCACTTCCACTTCAACGACACACTCGACACACTCGACACTCGACATTCACCCATAGGTAGGTAGTTTCTTTTCTTGTTGGGGGATTTACTACGGGCTTTTTCTCTTCTTTTTTATTCGCGTTTGTTCTGTGTTCGTGTTTATCCTACACCTCCGCATTTCTCTTCGCGATACCCCCTTCCCATCCATTTGCAACAAAAGGTGAATGTTTGAGCGTTCATAATGAGTGTCCGAGTCGTTGCGCGTGTCCGACCACTCCTCAAATCCGAGCGAGAACTCGATGTCATTGTTCGAACCGGTACATCTACCAATATCACCACCGAGGCCAAGCTACGAGAAACGGAAAATGGCGATCAGAAGTTGGCGGCTCTGAGAGATCGGGATAATGTTGTGCGGATTCCCAACCCGAAGAACGAGGGGGAGGAATATACTTTCAATTTCAATGCCGTCTATGATTCAAATGTGGTGCAGCAGGAGCTGTTTGACGCTGAAGGTAGGCTTGCAAAGAACCGTTACTCACTGGGGGACATTGTGGGTGGTAAAATGGAAAGGACGGAGACTGATTGTACGACACAGTGGCGCCCACTATCAAGCACCTCTTCAATGGATACGATGTCACTCTCTTCGCATACGGTGTCACCGGTACTGGAAAAACGCATACTATGCGTGGCGGTAAAAGCCTTGCAGACAGAGGTGTTATTCCACGACTCCTGAGCGGCATCTACCGACGCAGTCGCAAAATCGAAAAGGATACCAATGGCGAGACAACAGTGAAGGTCGCACTGAGCTACTACGAGATCTACAATGATAAGGTGTATGATTTGTTTGAGCCACCAGAGAAACGCACATTGGCTGGCCTACCACTGCGGGATAACGGCGGCAAGACTGTAGTTTGCGGTTTGACTGAGAAGCCCTGCACAAACCTGAAGGAGTTTGAAAGTCTTTATGACCATGCAAACAACAATCGGTCCACTTCCGCGACAAAGGTATGTTTGACGCAAGTCTCGCACAACTACGAGTACCTCTAACGCGGTCGCGTATAGTTGAACGCCCACTCTTCTCGCTCCCACGCTATTCTCGGTGTAAAGATCACCATGATTTCTTCCGACAGGACTTGTGTCAGTACAGCATCTGCCATCGATCTGGCAGGTTCAGAAGACAACCGACGAACGGAGAATGATAAGGAGCGTATGGTCGAGTCAGCCAGTATCAACAAGAGTCTGTTTGTTCTAGCTCAATGCGTCGAGGCAATCACCAAGAAACAGCACCGCATCCCGTACCGCGAATCCAAGATGACTCGAATCTTGTCATTAGGGCAGAATAACGGAATCACCGTCATGATTCTCAATCTGGCTCCAGTTCGATCATACCACCTGGACACCATCAGTTCCCTCAGTGTTGCCAACCGTACCAGGAAGATCGAGGTGCGCGAGATTGAAAACGATCCGATCTTCAAGGGACCTGCTAGGCCAGCAGCTCGACCTTCCATGGCCGCCTTGCGTCAGCCATTGCGCCCTCTTACTGCATCCGTCAACGTGAACATGCCTGCGGCTGCTGCGAAGGATACAGACAAGAAGGACGAAGAGAAGCCACTGAAGGCCTTCAGCGTTTTCTCTGACCGACCGCACCCTAAACCTGTCACTCAGATCCGGAAGCCTGAGCCTCCGAAGAGACAATCTTTCTACGCCGATGGGCCCACTATGCGTTCCATCAAGCCACCACGCCAAACACTCGCCCCGATCTCTCAATCTAGCCAATTGGATATCTCGGCTGCTAGAATCGAGGAGATGGTAGAGAGAAAGGTGGAGGAGATGCTCGCGGCTCGAGCTGTAAGCGAACAATCTCGTCAGAACCAAGTCCAGGAAATGAATGATAAGCTCCAACAACGTCTCGCTCAGCTGGAGCAGCGTATCGAGGGTACTGAAGATGCGAGGGCAGAAGGGCTATCATATCTTCTGATGGCTAAGCAGCACCAAGCCCGTGGTGAGAACAACTCTGCTCTCAAGATGTATCAGCTCGCTCTTCCTCATTTCCCGCACAACGAGAAATTGACGGCCAAGATTGCTGCCCTGAAGGAGCGAATGCAGGGCAAGCCTTCAGCCCGGCCTTCAGTTACCCCTGCTTCTCCTCCTGCCAAGGGTAGATTCGGAAGCATGCTCTCCCTGAAGAAAGAGCCGACTCCTACCCTCGGCAAGCGTCAAGCAGAGGATGATGCGGACTGTATGGATCAAACTGCGGACTTGTCTTTCGATAATGAAACTAGCTGGATTGGTGGGCCTCCTCCTAGGAAGAGACGAAACACAGAATCCCTTCATCAGAATGAGCTCGATCTTGACGCGCTAGATGACTTTGATCCTTCCGTTTCGCCTCGGACGATCCACTTGCTGTCAATCATCAACTCGCGTGACGTGAGCCAGATCCAGCTGTTGAAGGGCGTCGGTATTAAAAAGGCAGAGGCCATCGTTGACTGTCTCTGCGAGATGGACCAGTCATTACCGAGCAGCGGCAACGATGATATTGAAGTGGTCTCGGATCAGCCCCCGTTTCAACTGAGCAGTTTGGCGGAGCTGAGTACCTTGAAGGGAGTGGGAGTTCACACTGTTGAGAGCATGCGAAGCGGGGTGTTGGTCTGATGGATGGGTCTCATGTTTCTTCCTTTATTTTTTGTTTGCATTTCCTCGCCTTGGGCATTATACACCTCGGGCATTTGTTACCATTTTCTTTTTGATATATGCATCTTCCTTCAGCGACGGTGCTGGGGCGTTTTGATAGGGTCACGTCTATGGCGGGTTTTCAGATTCAGAAGGTTGTCTAGAGAATGAAATGAAATTTGATACAAGTTCACACTATTCAAGCTTAAGTTCATGTTTACCTAGGTAAGTTCGAGTTCCTTGGAAGGATTCTGATTTTCACATGAAGTTTGAAGTTTGAGCTCAAGCTCGTGGTTTTGCTAGCAAGATACTCCTACTAGTATAGGTCGTAGCTATAGTACTTGTACTAGCTTCTTCACCTTCCCTTACACCCTGACATTTCTTTCTTCGGACCTTCAATAGGCCCAAATATTTGAACTACTACCTAACTAACTTGAACAAGACATGATAGATACAATATCACACCTTCTTCAAATTAAACCCACCCACAACAACCCTCGCCGCAATGAACAGCGTCGCACCAGCAATCATAACAACACCACAAAAGACCTGCAACTTGGTATAAGAACCATGCAACACATCCGGAACCAACGCACCCCCAATCGGCGACCCCGTAAGCGCCGCAATAGAAATAATAGAAAAACAAGTCCCATTGCGCACGCCGACTTCGCGCAGGTCGGAGATTTGAGCGATTAGCGCTGGTGCTAGTGAGACGAAGGCGCCGGAGCCGAAGCCGTATAGAGCGCTGAAGATTATTATGGGCGCGTTGCCGCGGGATGGGAGCCAGAGGGCTAGGACGAGGATTCCGGATAGGTAGCTGAAGATTATCATTACGTTGTATCGACCTACTCGGTCTGCTATGTAGCCTGGAAGGGTACGGCCGAAGATACTATCAATCCAGCAGGGAGTCAGTCAGAGAACATTTGTTTTGGAACTTGCGAATAAAAATAAATGGTGGGTGGGGATGTAGTATGTAGTAGGACGGGGTCTTACCTGGCAGCATTGAGAATCGGAATAAGATATTGAGATAGATTTTGCGACATGCCATACCGTTCACCAGAGGTAATGACAAAAGTGAAAGGAAGAAACATTCCCCAGAAGAAACAAAAGGCCGCAGCAACCGTCAACACGAATCTGATATCCTGCAACGGCCTGACGAAACTCATAGGATCGAATCCCTTTCTCTGCGGCTTCAATCTGGACTTTATAGTCAAGTTGGCGATGAGTAGCATGAATAGAATCAGGAATGCGCAAATCCGCATTGCCCAGCCAAACCCGACTCTCGGGATCAATTTCGATACCATGATTGGGAAAATTACGCCGCCGAGACTTGATCCTGAGGCTGTGACGCCTAGGGCGAAGGCGCGGCGTTTGGCGAACCAGCCGCTGACGGAGTTGACTGAGGCGTTGAAGATGGCGCTTGCGCCGAGGGGACTGCAGAGGCCTTGGGAGAGGATGAATTGGTAGTATTCTGATGAGAGGGAGGCCATCATTAGGCCGAAGACGTGGAGGAAGGTTCCTGCGAGTAAGATGGAGTGGGGACCGTAGTTGTCGAAGAGGACGCCGAAGAGGGGACCGGCGAAGAACATTACGAAGGTTTCGAGGGAGGTGATCCAGGCTACTGTGCTTGGTGTGAGGTGACTTAATTGATGGCTTTCATAGTATGTTTGGAAGACGCCGATACCTGGGGATTGTGAGTTGAGTGGTTCTTTTTCTTTTTTACTTCATTTGGGTTTAGAGTAGTCTTGCGCATGCCAGCCAGTACATGGTTGCAAACTGATAGCTCTTCTTCTTCCACGAATTCATATACACTTACAATTAATCCAGCCAAAGCTGACGAATAAACCACAAAAGGCACCCAGCACGGTCATCCATGCCTGAAATCCTCCATCTGGAGGGGGCCCTGGAGATGGGGATCCTGGCGGGCCTGAAGCGTGGTTTACTTTCTCCGAGGCGTTGGGAATACTAGTAGTATCAGGGGAATCGGAAGCAACGAGCTCGGTTGTCCTTTGCTGGTCCTGATCTGACTGGCGGGTAGCCTTTTCTAGGTCGTCTTCAAGATGTTCGCTCATGGCGGGGGTGGAATGATTGGAAGAGATGGCGTTGGTGGTGGCACTGGCGATGGATGGGACGTCCTGATCGCGATTTGCAGTGGCCATACCGTGACCCCGATCGTTGTCTTCAACTTCAAGTTCAAGTTCGGGGATGAACTTGTCAAATTGGCCGACTCCAAGTTGGTATTTTGCTTGGCTTGAAATCACAAGACTGTAATTGCAGGGAGGTTGTGTGACCAACAGGTAATTGTAGGTAGAGTAGCAGTTATTAGTAGTAGTAGTACTAGTAGGTGTTGTCAGGTTGAAGTACTAGACTGGAGGAATAGTAATGCATCGAATACTACTAGCAGAGGTGGCCGAAAGAGAAGATTGGGAACTTGAAGACGACGGGTGATATCAGGGATCAAAAGTGTAAAGTTAAAATGATCATCTGGTGTCTTTCTCTATTTTGGAGATATCCAGAGACAAAGAGGAGAGAGAAGATAGTAGAGATGGAGAGGGGGGGATAGTAGAGAGGAACGGGGATTGTCAAGAAAAGGGACACTTGGAAATCTAAAAGAACAGGAAAAGAGAAAGAGAAAGAGAGGAGAAAGAAGAGAAAGAGACGGGTACTTGCAGACTCGAGAATCTGTTTATTTCTGATAATTCGAATCCCAGAATTACGACGGACTCTCGGCCTCGCGCTAAGTTTAAAGCCGAGCACGATCCTCGTTCGATCTAACCCAAATAGATTTGATTCCCTGAGAAGGGAAAAGATGTGATATTGTGGATTCTAGTTAGCGGAGCACTGTTCACTGCTGCTCATGTCCAATCGTAATGTCAAGTTTGATGAACTCCGAGAGTTTAACTCCGGGATATCTGTATCTGGAAGAAGCCCGAGATGCAACAGGGATCTCCCAGGGATCTGCCAGTGGCAAGCTTACCAGTCATTCCATGGTCTCATATACTAGTACCTACTACTAGTAGTAGTAGTTATGTTCGTTCAATTTAGTCTTGTTACTGTAGAGTGTAGAGGCTGAACCTTGAATAGTATCTCACTGCACACCGTATAGATCAAATCTGATAACCTCTACTAGTCCCATATGTTCTAGGGCTACAGATATCAACGGGGAATGGTTGAATGCACCTCCTTGCTTCTTGCCTCGTGGCCACGGCTGTGATCTCGATGAGATTTGCTTTTTTCTTTCTTCTTTTGAGCTACTAATATTCGACTGTTCTGTTCTAGGTTCCAAGAATCTGCTCTTCGACCACTTTGAACTTATCACATGTTGGCTACGGGGATATCAGTTCTTCATGTGGAGACTGGGCACCTTATGGTACGGAGACGTGGGGGATTTTTGGAGAATTGAGAAATGAACTGAGCCTCGGATACATCGAATACCTACTAAATACGTAATAAACGATTTACTAGATGGATACTATCTAGTAATTAGTTGTAGTTATGGCGAGATCCTGTATCTCCTCCACTTACCGACTGTGGAAACAGCCTCGAGGATGGTTCGCCGTACCTGAGGTACCTAGGTACAAGTATGACAATATCAATGAATTTAGTCAATCTGCAATAGTCAGACTGCTACTATTAATTGTACTAGCATGGGCTGCATTACTCATCCTCAGAGGGGCTTATCATGTTTGCTAACTCTACATGTAGTATCTCAAGATGAAGCTCTTTCGCAGCAATCTATTTCGAGTTAAATTTACCTTTTGGCTGGCAGAGCTAAGAAAAGTCGTGCAGGAATTATGAAAAATAAAAGTAAAGCTTAGGGTAAGCACCAGGGCTTACTATAGCCAACCACTCTAATCCAACAACAAACACGATTCAAGACCAGGGAAACATAATGATTGATCTACCGCACAAAGTCGAGATTCAAAGATTTTCACACAATACTGTACAGGATGTCGCAAACCGTAAAAGACAATCCGCCTCTATTTCATGCGAGACAGAGAAGAAGAAAAAAGAAAATGAATGCAAAGTGAGAGAGAAAAGGAGGACATTCATATTCTAGACACCCTTAGTCCGGCCCACTTCCTCAATCTCAACTTTGCCATCCTTGCGGATCTTGGCGACGCTTTGGCTGATTCCTGCGATCTCTTGGTTTAGGTCTTCGACTGAGCGTGTGATTTCCGAAGCGCCAGTTACGGCGTCGTTGGTTGATTGGTGAGGGGACGAGGTTAGGCCTCGAGGGGTGTCGGCGATTTCGTTGACTTCGCGGCCGGATAGGACGTCGTTTATGCGGGGTCCGCGGGATTGGATTAGGACTGTTGCAGGTCCATCGAACTGAAGGAAAAGCTGGGAGAAAAAAAAGGAAAATAAATGTTAGTTCAGGGCAGTTTGGAAAGTAGTCAATAGGAAACTCACTCTATCTCCCCAGATGGTCATTCGGGACCATGTTCGGAGCTTGTGAAGGAATCCCATGGTCTTCTTCCATCCGTTCGAGTCGGACACGTCGCGGATGAACTTGTTACCCTGCAGAAGTCTGGGCAGGGTCTTAAGGCCAGGAACTTGGAAGCTCAATGTAGTAGACTTGAAACGGTACGGCCGAGGAGGGTTCGAGGACATGGTGTAAGCAACGACGTTGCTGATCAGGGTGTTAGCCTTTACAATCACGATTCACTGGGATCGGGGGCCAGTAATTACCTGGGATGGGCAATGTATTGCTCGCCATCCTTCAATTCCACAGAGTATACCTGGCCGTTGCCAACCAGGGCCATCAATCCGCGCCCGGTGATTTCGGAGCTACCCCAATGAGACAAGCTCTGCGCAAGTTAGACCAATTCCATGTATTTTGCGACGCGTCGAGGATTATCATATCATACCAGATTAGTGTTGATCTTAGGCTTTACGGTCAAAGACCGGCCTGTCCATGCCAGCAATGCACGTCGTTGGGCGACCATCCAGTCTACCGAACCATTGAGATTCACCATAGCGAAGGATGTATTGGGGGATCGAACGGAGACGAGGGCTGTGACCGGGCTCGCTGAGGAGACCTGAAATCGGGTCAATAATCATTTTCGTATAAAATGGGAGTTGGTATTATGCGACACACCTTCTGATACAAGAATGGGGTGCCAACAACAGCTCTGCGGAAGGGCTCAAGAACGCTCAATGTCGAAATAACCTGTTATCAAAGGTTTAGCTCGCTGCTATATAGGTAGCTATATGTTCCAGACTCATTGGAGACATACATTGTCTGCCTTTCCACTTAATCCGACCAGTGTTCCGCGGCGCGTATAGAGGTTTTGCGAGGGCGAGAGAGATACCGACAGGAGCGAGTAGGGCGCACCAACGACATCGAACCGGGCATCTGAGAAAGCCAGTCAGTACCACATTTGGCAAGGAGGCCATTTTAAAAGCCAAATGAAGTGTGCCCTACCTCGAGACTCGGCAGAACTAGGCGTGTTAGCGAGGGGCAGGTGGTCCCCGTTCACCGTAGGCTCTTCCGAAGGCGTCGCGCGAATCTGGACGCATCTTGAGTGTCGAGGCGCACGAGGAACAACTCGTGTCCAAGACAGAGTGCGGACACCTCGCTGTAGGACTGGACGCATGGTTCTAGACACAATGAGTGGGTGCAGGGCAAAAGGGACTCGGACTTTACGTCAGAGTTGAAGATGGACGAAAAGCACGGGAAATTGTCGCGCCGAAGGTCCTCCGCACCCCAAAGTACACCACGCCCGCCGCCGATTGCGACAGTCACTGCTGGAGTCTAGCAATTATACAAAGCTCCCACCCAGGGATTCCCCTTCTCTTTTCTCTTTCTTTCCCCTCCAACTTCGATTCCTATATTTTTCTTACCTTCCTCTGTCATATCTCTTTACCCATTACCTCCCAACCTCGTGTACATACCCGACCAACTCCAACCCGTTTCCTCCGAAGCCGGCAGCGCACTCAGGTTCCCCCGCGAACTATCAAGAAGGAGCCCGACACGCCATTCGCCTTGAATGGGCTACATTATGCTCCCTTGAATACAACCGGAACCAAGAAAGCCATATCGACCGGCCAATTTCTCTATCACATAACACCAATGCTGCTCAAAGCAGCTCGACTACCATGCTGGCGCCCAGCAGCGCGGTTCGCACATCCGAGCTTCGCCGGACCGTCATCATGGACGAGACATAATAAAACACAACTGCGGGCTTTCACCAGGGCTGGGCCATTGCGCAATCAGACTCCCAATAACACAGATCCGGCCGAAGCGAAGAAGAACCCGATCCCGACACCGGCGCCACCGGCTTCGAAAGTCGTCGATGCTAAAGCTATTGAGAAGCCGGAGCTTGAAGTTAAGACTGCGGCTAAGAAGGACTTGCTGAGCGAGTCGAATAAAGCTACTAAGGATCAACGGAAGGCTGATTGGGAGATTCTGCGTGAAATGGCTAAATATCTTTGGCCGAAGGTATGGTGACTAGAGGCACGTGCCGAGTATGGAATGGAAGTATTGACTCGATTTGCAGGATGACTGGGGTACAAAACTTCGAGTTGGAACGGCATTGTCATTGTTGGTTGGTGCCAAGGTATGTTACTACATCAAACTATATCTGGTTTAGCCATATATACTAATTGACCTAGATTCTCAATGTCGAAGTCCCATTCTACTTCAAGAGTATTGTGGATTCCATGAATGTCGACTTTGCAGCCGTTGGTGGAACTGCATATACCGTCGCTGGTTCCATGATCATTGCTTGTATGGATTGACCTAACAATGTTAACCTCAAGAGGCGTTGTCCCATGCTAACCTCAATATCTAGATGGTGCAACACGTATTGGCGCAACTCTATTCCAGGAACTTCGCAATGCTGTCTTTGCAAGTGTTGCGCAAAAGGCCATTAGAAAGGTTGCAGGCAATGTCTTCGACCACTTACTTCGACTAGACCTCAACTTTCATCTCTCGCGGCAGACGGGTGGCTTAACCCGGGCCATTGATCGTGGTACCAAGGGTATCAGCTTCCTACTGACCTCCATGGTCTTCCATGTGGTCCCCACGGCGCTTGAAATATCGCTCGTCTGCGGAATTCTGGTACGGCACACATCTAATACCACATCTCACTATGCAGAGTTCACTCGCTCATGTCTTACTTCTTAGACCTACCAATATGGCGCAAAATTCGCAGCGATCACGGCTACGACCATGATTGCCTACACGGCTTTCACTATTGCCACAACCGCATGGCGAACCAAATTTCGACGACAGGCCAACGCAGCCGACAATCGCGGGGCTACTGTTGCTGTCGACTCGCTCATCAACTATGAGGCTGTCAAATACTTCAATAACGAGAAGTTCGAAGTCGCTCGATATGACAAGGCATTGAAGAGCTACGAGGATGCATCGATCAAGGTGACTACCTCCCTGGCCTTCCTCAACTCGGGTCAGAACATGATCTTTTCTAGCGCGCTGGCCGCCATGATGTACTACGGAGCCGACGGAGTCGCGAGTGGTGCCCTGACGGTCGGTGACCTTGTCATGATCAACCAGCTGGTCTTCCAGTTGTCCGTTCCCCTCAACTTCCTGGGATCGGTTTACCGTGAACTGCGCCAGTCTCTGCTGGATATGGAGACGCTGTTCAATTTGCAGAAGGTCAACGTCACGATCCAGGAGAAGCCCGACGCCAAGCCTTTGGCGCTGAAGCATGGTGGTGAGATTCGGTTTGAGAATGTCACATTTGGCTACCACCCAGATCGACCAATCTTGAAGAATGCCTCCTTCACCATCCCAGCTGGGTCAAAGTTTGCGATTGTTGGACCAAGTGGCTGTGGCAAGTCGACAATTTTGCGACTGCTCTTCCGCTTCTATGATACACAATCGGGACGCATCCTGATTGACGGACAAGATATTCGTGACGTGACACTAGATAGCCTCCGGAAGGAGATCGGTGTGGTACCTCAGGATACACCATTGTTTAACGACACGATTGCCCATAACATCCGATATGGACGAATTGATGCCTCGGATGCTGAGGTTCGACAGGCAGCTGAGCGCGCCCGTATCCATCAACTGATTGAGCGACTTCCGGAGGGGTATCAGACCGCCGTGGGTGAACGGGGGATGATGATTTCGGGCGGCGAGAAACAACGCTTGGCGATTTCACGGTTACTACTGAAGGACCCCCGCCTCTTATTCTTTGATGAAGCGGTAAGTACTAAAGACTCGGCTGGAGGGGGTTGCGTAATTCCGTGGATGTGTGGCTGACCAGCCACCGTATTGGTGGAACATCTAGACTTCGGCTCTGGACACCTATACCGAGCAAGCCCTATTGCAGAACATCAACAGCATTCTGCGTGAGAAGGGTCGGACGAGTGTATTTGTCGCACATCGACTGCGTACGATTTATGATAGCGACCAGATCCTGGTGCTGAAGGACGGGCAAGTAGTGGAGATCGGTTCGCACCGCGAGCTTCTGGAGCAAGAAGGCGTGTATGCGGAATTGTGGAACGGTACGCCCAGACCCTTTCTTGATTAAAGTTCTAACCGAAAAGCGTCTAGCGACGATGCTGACGCACATATAGCGCAGGAACTGTTAGCGCAAGAGGAGTAGGAGGATGAAACGTTGGCGTGGGAGTGGGTAGTAGAGAAGGACCTGTGCTCAGGAATCCTGATCCATAGTGTAGTTCCACCTGTACTTTGACGAGACGTCACCGGGGATGTGGATAACGCCTGGAAATAGAGATGATATAATGCTCAGTTTTGGATATATGAAGAGAGAGAGATGTAGTAGAAGAGTAGAGTAGAGTAGAAGATAAGGAGAAGAGAGTAGAGATGACTCCATAAAGAGTACCTAAAGGGTAAACTGTTGTGTACATAGTCTAGAAATGACAAGAGCGACCCGCAAAGTTACCGCACCCGCGCCTTCCCCACTCTTTTTCCCTCTTTCCCCTTTTCTCCTGCTTCTTTGGACCTTCCAGACCTTCTGACCTTTTTGGACTTCCGCTTTCTCCTCTTTGTTTCTCTCCTTTACCTTTACTCTCTCACTCAACACATACTCCTCTCACATATCACATTCGTTAATCGGGGCTAACCCAATTCCATTCTTTTCAATTTCAATTCTCTGGGGAAATCAGATCCCACCGAATCTCTCACTCCTTATCTTTACTTCTTCTCTCTTCCCCCCCTCTCTTCTGTGTGACATCTGCAGCAAAAGTCCCGCTTCCCTCGTGTGTTCCAGCCCCCCTCCCTCCCTTCCTCCACCACGCTTTCTCTCCCCCCCACCACTCCTACCCAAGCATTGCTCTGGTATGAAATAATCCGGGCCATTGATTCATTTCTCATGTTATCTCTGGAATGTTACTGACCCATGGTTGATGTAGTGACGTGGTGTTGAACTTTCCGTCCGTTGCCGGCGACTACATCTACCTACCCTTTTGCTACGCATTCGGGAACGATCGTCCGACTTGCATATATACAAGCAACAGAAACGACAACAGCGCATATCGCCAGCATCTTGTGCAGCTCCGAAAAATATCATTTCTGTCCCTTAAAGCTATATCCGACACAATGGGTCTGATTGATAAGCTCCAAGCAAGTGAGTGCACGCGACACCACCCTACCCGCTACCCACTATCCACTATCTCGCACGGGGAAACAAATAGACACTCGGACAATAATTGACAATTCTCTCGCAGAGCTCGAGCTTTACCGCCTCGAACAGCGCTATGCTCGTCGCAAGCACCGCAGCACTTTCTCCACTGGAGCTCAATACGTTGACGGCGAATATGTCTATTCCAACGGCACCAATTCACCAACAGGTAGCACGGTCTCCAAACACTCAACAGGGAGCTGGCGGCCATCTGGATGGGGCTCAAGCGACCCACGCAGGTGAGGAGTGATGATTATATGATCTCCTCCCTGTGATTGTTTGTTGTTTGGAATCTCATGTTTCCTCGGCGCCGTTGGTCCTTTTGCATTAGCCCAATCTCTCTGCACTTGCACTTGCACTTATTTGCTTGCTTGTTTCATTCTGTTCTGTTCTGTTCGGCATCCAGCCATTTTCTCGACTTCGCGTGATGTCCCTGCGAAGATGAGCACGACGACCTCGACCCTTTTGTTTTGCACTTTGGCGCAGGCCCGCTAGACTCGGATTCTGTTGGCATGCTTTGTGCGTATCATGTATGTTTTTGGCGATCTCGAAACCAAAAAAGTGGATTTCGTTTGACCTTGGTCTGCGGTATGAGCTTCTCAGTGTATTCCGGAGGCTTTTCTTGCTTCCGAGATTTTTTTCTCTTCTCTTCTATTCTCCTGTTTATGCGCTATCTGCATTTCAATTTCCATGTCCATATAGCCTTTTGGATTTCATCTCGAATGAATACTTCCTCAACTGCTCTTGATCATGACATTTTGGTAAAACTATTCATCCCAATACTACCTAAGGAATGCCTATTCGAAAGTGCCTGGGTACCGAAAGAGAAAAGTCAAGAAGGAACCTTGACCGTGAAATGATCCCAGTATAGAGGACAATGGGTATTGGTGTATGTATTCAGCCCTAAGCACCGCTAGGCATATAAACAAATAAAGAAATGTACATTCCACGATCTAGCGTCATTTCTTCGACTTCCGACTCCCAATACCCAACCGCCCTAAATTCGGAAGACTAGACTTATGCTTATGCCCCGACCCAAGCAGCGACGAGGAACCGCTGATTTTCGGCTCCGGTACACCGCGACCTCCACCACTGCCCGCTACCCCTTGTCCCGCGCCGCCCACAGCAGAGCCCATGGCTCCAGAACCCCCGGCTAGACCCCTTGGTAAATCGGGGAGACCGACTCGATCTTTCGTGCGGTCGGCAGTCGCGGCAGAGAGAGCGGCGGTAAGTGAAGGGTTGTGTATGTTGTCATTCACGTCGAGTGATTGGCGCTGTGAAGCTTGTGCGCGACGGGCACGTTCTTGTACGAATTTGAATTTGTCGAGGAGCTCGACCCAGCGGATACTGTTTTCGTCGCGGGGTTTTAGGCGACTGCCGCTTGGACGGTCGTAGGATGATGATGGTCCTGTTTGGGCGGTGCTGGAATGGATTGTGAGTGAGTAACGAGACTGTGTGGGTGGATGTGATGCTGTCATACCTGCGTGGTGCGTGGAGAAGTCCAATGTTGCTGACGCTATTCAGACGGTTCTTTAATGCTGCGAATGCTGAGCTTTGGGGGAGGAGCATGAGGACGCCGTATAGACATTTGTATAGGTATGGGTATTTTTCTGGTTCGAGGAGTTGGAGGCGGAGATCTGGAATTGCTGTTAGAAGGAATGTACTTTTAGTTAGCCGAGTGGTAGGATGCGTACATGTGAAGACTGGAGACTCGAGGAGTTGGACCAGTTTATCGATCTGGATCAACATGTTGACGGTCATTTCTAGTTCAGCACTGCATAGCAATCAGTCAAGCTGCATCGATAATATCTGGGGTTCAAGAGGGCGTACAAGATCTGGAGGAGATTATATGCCTGCTCGTAGGCTTGTGCCAGAAGACAGAGTGAGAATGTAGAGACGGCGTTGTGGCACCAGGATCGGAAAAGTGCAACGAAGAACATTTGTCCCTCCTGTATCTGTGTTAGCTGTTGCTCGAACTAGATATGACTAGATGTATCTGTAGCTTACCCGCGAGTCAAGATTCCTCAATCTCTTTCGCATATCTGACAACTCGGGCGCGGTGATGAGATTGTTGTTCAAATTTTGCACCATGATGCTGGCAAACTCGAGATCCTATCGATGGTGAGCGGGTGAAACCCCTTATATCTAGATCACAGAGCTTACCTCTTCCTTTTCAATGCAATCTGCCAATGTTCGGTAGATGCGCTCAGGACTTAAATTGAGACACAGTTGTCGAATGATCAAGTTCCCACGCACTTCCAGGAGGTGTCGATCCGTGGAGAATAGTTGCAAGAGATTCACCATGAAAGAGGCAAAGTAGCTATCCTCGCTGTTTCTCGATATCTGCGACAGGAGCTGTAGATCTTTGGTTACGACAGCTTCTGCAGGATCTGAAAGTGTTTTCAAAAGGGCTGGGAATGTTCCATCGTTGAAAGCGACTACCTTGCGCGGGGCCTTGCGATGTAACATGATAAGCCACGAAAGCGCAGCTACTCGAGTGGCTTCGTTCTCATTCAGAAATTGTAATGTGAGTGAGTTGACAGCGGCGGCATAGTCCAGGTCAACGGGTGGAACGGGGGTAGAAACGATACTGCTGCGAGGTGACACAGCCCTGGAGGTCTCTGCTGTTGATTTCCTGGTATCGATGCTCGAAATTTCGGAAGCTTTCCGTTCCACGCTGTCTTTGCTAGGTGCGATGGAGGGTACCTTAGACGGAAGCTGGCCTAGCTCATCGGCTGTATCATCGGAGAGGGAATAGATGTATTCAAGAAGGGATTTGTTGACCCGGTTGGCTGCTTGTCGCACTTGGTCAGAGCCGCTCGACATTGCCGGGAGTACCTGGGTCAGCAGCCGGGGCACAAAGGGAAGAATGTCCTCGGGACTGATCTCAAAGAAAGCATCGATCCACTTGAGCGCAGTGAGCTGCATTTCCTCATCTTAAAATAATATTAGCGATATAGAACTCTTGGAAAAGGGATGAGAAGTGATACCATATGAGGTGTCGACAAAGCTGACAAGAATATTCAAAATTTTGGGGTGATCAATCTGTACATCTTGGCCAGGGATCCAGTCCCCATCGACCTGAAGTACTTCATCATCAAATAGAGACCCAGATGCGGAGTCATCCACTGCGATGTCGTCTTTGTCGGCAGTATCGGTCCCAGCCCCGTCGACAGTCTCGGTTTTGGTGCTCAGGCTCACACCATCGCTCGCAGTGGAGCGTCTGCGGCTCTCTTGGTCTTTGCGACTTTCTTCGATGCCTTTCTTTAACCTCGTGATTCGTTTAATTTCCGATAGGAAACGATCGAGGAGTCCCTGAGTAGCGACATTTACATCTTTGTTAGGACCCCCAAGGAATTTAATTAGCCCTTCCAAGAACTCAGGCAGAAATGTAACAAGCTCCAGGTCTGGAATGGTATCCAACAGAGTAAGCCAAGAGACTAGAAAATTGCGAGTGTAAGGGCCGATCACATGGATGCGTTCCTTGAGCAAAGGGATAAACTTTGCTAGGGAAAATGCCGTGGGCAACTCGCTATCATCGAGATCCGTTGGATCTTCTTTTTCTGATATTTGTAGAACCGAAACATATGAAGCTGCGGATTCAGCTACGATATCTTTGACTAGGCGGTCGAGAAGCTCCGCGCCATTCTTTACCGAAAGCTCCGAATCCGATGCGAGCTGGGATAACTGTCAGCGCCAGTGCCAAGATAACAATCACAGCCCACCACCATATGTCTCACCTTTGCCAGCGCATCAAATATATCGTTGAAGAAAAGAAGGATTTCTCCCTTGGCCACCTTGGCGATATTGTACATGCTCTCGCAGGCATAGTATCTAACTCGCGCATCTTGGTCTGAAAAGCAAGCGAGGACAGGGGGAACGATCTCTTTGAGGTAGGGTGCAACTCCTTCCTGTATTTTGTTATCAACCTAGTCACCATGTAACCGCTGCTTTCATTGACTCACCGATCCCAAGGCGATGGAGGCGGCCGCTAATCCTATCAGACCGCCATTTCGAGCATGGGGTTGGTGTACGGCGTAGGCATAGTCGTGACAAAGTTGTTCCACTATCCTCTTGATTTTCTCATGTTCTCCTCGGAAGACAGCATCGCGGACGATTTTCTCTAGTCTGTAAAAGAAGTCGCGTGTTAGCGGTATGTGCCACGGTTGCTCAAGAATTTGTGTTATGCGACGGGTTGCTTACTCGAGAGCACCTTGCTTCCGTTTATCATAAAGCTTATCGTTGAGCAGTCGCTGGATTGATTGATCCATTTCTCCAGCGGGTGGAGAGTACTGTCTTGAGCTTCGATCAGGCAATGATCATGGTGGAGAATGCTGCGTTCGGACTGGGGGGGAAGAGCTCGCTGTCCGGTCGTGTTAGCAGGGGTTGTAATCGTATCTGCTTCGGACAGCTCTTGCACGGCAAGGGAAGCTTCAACACAAGAAAGCTCCGAGTGGGGGAGGAGGGGAGAGAAGTGAAAGGTGAGTTGTCAACGCGGAGTCGGGGAGGAGTCCAAGCGCGGTGCTGACTTGAATACGTCACACTGTGGGCGCTCGGCCCGACGCAGCTCAGCTTAGCTTGCCTTAGGGTTGTATAGATACATAGAACAACGATGCACAAAGAGGCGGAAGCACGAGACCTTTGAAGCTAAAGTATTTTATTATTTACCTGCTTGTATTAAATATTTTCTCTCTCTTTGTTTATTGTCAAAGTTGGTGTTGGAAACAGGTGGAAGATCAGCCTCAGCGGGATATAGTAGTAATAAGATTCATGTCGCAGATCTAGTAGCACAGGTTACCTTGGTACCTTACTACTACTTGTAGTAGGAGCATAGTACATGTATGGTTGAACCTTTGGAGATTCAACTAGGTCTAGTAGTACTTTATTACCATAGTGAGTACTACATGAAGCAGTAAGTATTACTACCAGTTCAAGGCTCTGGTAAAAGGTGGACAAATGTACTATGTACTATCGGCGAAAATCTGCTAGACCAGTTATCAAGCCTGAGAGATTCAAGTATGAATGACGAGGCCAGATTCCTTATCTAGGCCGAAGTAGCTTCAGGGATTCCAAAAGCTAGGACATGCCCCGAGCCACATCCAATACTAATTCGCTCGGCCGAGCTGGCAGAACATTCAACATCATACCCTGGCGGCAACTTGACCTGACGCTTCCCTCCCGAGACTATCCATGCATCTACCGAATTGATAGAAGTGGAACCGAAGCTCTCAGTTGCAGAAGGATACCTCATGGAGCTATCTTGAGGGGCTTCCCCTAAGATTTTCCCATTGGAGACATCCCAGATCTTCGTCTGGTGATCCGCCGACATAGACACAAGCTTAGTTCCATCCTCTGACCAAGCCACTGACTTGACATCACCGGTTTCATTCACGAGTGTGTGAGCATGTTCTCCAGTGAGAATATCCCAAATCACAACGATATTGTAACCAGCAGCAAACACAAGCTTGGTACCGTCCTTTGACCAGACAACTGAATGGATGTCGCTGATACTTTCTGTCAGCTTCTGACCAGGTCCTCCATACTGGATGTCCCAGATCATGACAGTGTCGTTATCGAAGACAGCTGCAAGCTTGCCTCCATCTGCTGACCAAGCTAAATGTTTGACTTTTTGGCTTTGGCTTTGACCTAGGAGTGCCTTTTCATTTCCATCTCTAGCAACGTCCCATATCTTGACTGTTTTGTCTCGAGAAGCGGAGGCGAGTTTAGTTCCGTCTTCAGACCATGCAATAGACCAAACCTGATGAGTATGTCCTTCAAGCTTTGAAAGGCACTTTCCATTCTTACCATCCCATATCTTGATCGTTTCACCATCAGCCCCCGCAAGTCTGCCATCGGATGACCAGGCGAGAGACCGGATATGATTACTTTGGCCCTGGACCCAAGCGGTGCATCGGCCCTTCTTGGTTTCCCAAATTTTGATGATTCTTCCCTGCGAGACCGAGGCAAGTCTCTGATTATCTCGAGACCAGCTAAGAGCATGAACTGACTCGCTGTGGCCACCAAGTTCCTGTGTGCACCGGCCGTCGGCAACATTCCATAGCTTCATAGATCCATCTTTTGCACCGGATGCAAGTCTGCCATCATGAGACCAGGCCAGTACAGCTGCTCCTGTGTGGTAACCCCTGAGGGCGAGTGGCCTCTGCTGTCGAGTCATACCCACATTATGGTGAATCCAAATCGACCCATCCTCAGCAGCAAAAGCGAGTGTGCCCTCGGAAGACCATGATGCTGCCACGAATAGTTCGACGCCGTCTTTGAAGCTCAAAATGTCTTCTCCGTAGGGAAGTCTACCATCGATTGGCGCTGGAAGAAAGCCGTCTGAGGTCGCACGCCATGCTTCAATTCTACCGTCACCCAGTACCAAGCCAACTGTGGAGTTGTCCATCCACCCTGCTGACGAGATCGGTGTATCGTCACCCTTGAATGTTGCAAGACAGGTGTTTGTGGATGAATCCCACAGCTTTGCAGTGCCGTCGTAGGATGTTGATACAATTCTATCATTAGACGCCCATGACACTGCTTGAACGGAGGCTTCATGGCCCTCAAGAGTCACAAGGCATGGACTCCAGTCGTCCGCCACCATTGATTTCAGTTCAATCCAGTTGGCAATCTCTGTCCCGAACTGATTGCGTGTGATACTCTTGATGGGGCTGAAGATAAGCGCAGAATAATAGACCTGCAGCGGGCTTTGCTCGATTGTAGGCTTGTGGTGTTGAATGAACTGATATGCGTCTCGTGCACGATGGTATAATGGAGAGGATACTCCATGTGCCTAGTAATTGTAAGCTCAGCTCTCCTATAGCTTTTAGGTAACTTCAACTTACCATCACCATCTTCTCAAGGTGAAACATCGCGAACACTCCAGCTGACAAGCTTCTGAGAAGGCTCAGAGCTTCAATCCAGTGAAGATAGTCGCTTCGCAGAAACTTGCCAAGTAAACCACCTTGTTCAAAGTCTTCTGCCTTCGAATCTGCACGACGTAGATGATCCAGCCAATGCACACATGCATACCGCACTTGTCTCAAAGGGTCCGGGCTTGGAGTTTTGACCTCATCAGTGAGAGTTCCTGGCTCTTGCAAATCATAGATGTCACGCTTCAAGCTTATAGCCATAGCTTGCAGGGATCGAGAAAACAAGGCACGATGGTGAATTGCCACTCCACCTGGGAATATCTCCAACGACACGTCATTAAGCAAGTATTCCTTTGCTGACTGCTGCACAAATTGAACTGTACCCTGTTCATCAATAGCCAGGAAATCTCTGCATTCACCAACTAGACCTTCTGCTTCCTTTTCGGTCTTCGAGGGCAATTCTGCTAGCAAGGCCAGCTCGCTGAGGGTAACCGGACGATACAAGAGCGAGGCAACTGATAGAACCTGCTTGCAAAGTTCATATTTCTCGAGTGGTAGATTGCGCAGGGCTTCCATTTGGTGTTGATAAGTGGGTATTGGATCGGTTGCAGATGCGGTCGATGGCTCTTCGTTTTGGGAAACGTGGATCTCTGCTTGTTCGATATCTTCCTTTGGAGAAGAAACAATATCCGAGACATCTATAGTATCCTTTCTCAGTAGAGTCCCGGGAGAAGAGGATCGGAGAGTTGGTATAAGACGCATTCAATCACTCACCTGGCACCTTGGATGGGTGTTTGTCGATTTTCAGGTTCCACTCTGACTGCTCTTCTTGTAGCTTCTCTGATGCATCATCTGACATTTCATCTCGAGGCGAAAAATAATCAATGTCATCAACCTGGCTGTGCTCCACGTCCTTTAGAACACTATCCACGTGTGAGTCGGTCGTTGTCGCCAGGTCACTTGTCGGAGGCTGGCTATCGATCACAGTCGTGCCAAATGACATTGGAGAGCTAGGTTGAATCGAGCTTGGTAATAACGGTACATCTCCTAGCAAGAGTTAAAAGATACTTCTCGAGATGAAATGGTGCAGGCTAGTAGTCCAAAGGAACCACAACTGATACATACGGATTGCAGAATCGGCAGTACTACTAGTAGTAACCGATTGTTCTTGCGATTCATCATTTGCCAATTTCTTAAATCTGCCCGACGCCGTTCTATGAAACTTCCCTTTCATCCAACCCCAGGCCCGAGCAGAGCTATCTGAACGACTGGGGCTCCCCGTCAGAGCCGGAGATGGAGATGGAGATGGAGATCCAGATTGGTCCTTGCGCCAAGGCATCTCGCGAACCGTGGAAACAGAACGAGTTAATCGGAGGTGATGCTGAAGTGGGGGCTGATCTCTAAATCGACGCGATGCGTCCCAGAATATGGTTGCTAGGAATAAGCTTCGCAATTCTAGTTTGCGGAATGCGATAAAGACCATGGAAAAGTGAAAAATGAAATCCTACTCGAGTCCAGCTGCGAAATGCTCGGGGCATTGTCCGGTTATTTGCTGCGGGTCGCTGAGCTGGTCTATGATCTGGACCCACAGCCTAGTCCGACGAACCGGTGTTTTCGCTGCCGGGCTGATGTGATGAGATGGCATTGGTTACTGTAGGATAGAAATAGCCCAACTGTATTCTGTGGCAGCTGAACGTCAAAAGTACTTAAAAGAGACTTTGGCGCAGCTGCCATCACAAACACCCTATATCAGTGAGTTGATATAAGATGTCTCTGAGAGTCTCAAGTTTGCCGAAGTGCATGTCGGTGCATCACCACGTTCTTGATCATCGTACTCCGTAGATGCGGTCAGGAGAATTCTCCATATGGTAGGTGATCGACCCTCCCATCGGGCCCACTATTCAGCTGGGGGGCCGGTAGATTGCTTTTGTAGCACTAGCTTGTAGTATGTAAAGAATTATAATCCTAAAATGACCTCACGCACTGCCTGGATCATCAAGTTTGCGACCGCACTTGCTCAAGGCTACTTTAAGCTTGGAAAGGCCTCGAGCTGGGCTCAAATGAAAATCCACAGAAAGCCTGACAAGACTCGGAGTAGTGAGGTACAACCTTGGAAGAAACACAAGGCAACCTTATAAATTTGTCAACTAAACCCAGGCCTATCACACCCGAAAAGACCCCCCAATGCCCCAGATTGAATGAGATATGCCCAATCTGTTTGATCAGAATCAAACCAGCTAGATCCAATCTGCAGGCCTGCATTCCCCGCCGACGGCATTGTGGGAAAAGCCGTACCCTCATTGGACGCTAGTTGCTGCATGTTGAATGTACTCTCTGACTCATACGGAGTGTCGGTATTTATGCTCGGCTCCATGACCTCGTAAACATCTAGCGGGGTAGTAGAAGTGCCCATATTTTGATTCACATCTTCAGGCATCTTTCCCTTTTTCTGGGACAATAAAGTTTGACGAAGTATAGTGATTAGCTTCGGTGGCTCGCTCCTTACACCTTTTCGCTGATCGGCTTGTTCACGGGAATTCCACGCCTTGAGAAGCGCATGGCCAAATGCCATATGCATTGGGCTTTCGAGGTTCCTCGAGAGTCCCCTATGTTCGTGATTGTTGCAGATTGCTTGCCATGCACGCTCGCAAAGCTCGCCACTATTTCGGTGAGCTAGCTCGCTAGCGAGAAAAATGAATCCTGGTAGAGGGACTTGGAGTTGAGTATACCAATAATATCCCTGTAAACTTTCGCTTGTGTGTATCGTGTCATCGTATTCCAGCATCTCGATGGCATTTATGGAAAGTTCGTCGCGCTCTTCTTTCCCCAGGTTAGATGCAGGGACTCCTCGGCACATAAAGTCAACAACGTGAAGTTTGCAGATTCCGACTTTAGTTGCCAGCATAGTAAAGCGTTGTATTGGGGTACCATTATTGCAATGCTTCAAGTAGGTCGTCTCAAAGTGGGATCCATAGCTCTTTATGTCATGAGGTGGTCTATGATGGACACTTGGAGATGAATCTGTTGGCTTTGCATGAGGCTCTCGAGGACTTTGCATGCCTTGGGAATTGAGCGGTATGGGTCGAATGCTGTCAGGGGCAGATGCAAGGGTAAGTTCTATTCGCGATAGAGCAAAGGTCATTTCCGTAAACCCAGTAGACGGTGGCGGAGAATCTTTTGAATCCGGGTGTAGGTCACTGTCATTCACATTCAGAGGGAGTCGGCAGTCAGAGCCACAAGATGATAGAGCCGTGATTGGCGAGCCCGTCATTTCCGCGATTCTTTTGTCGAGGATAACTAGTTGCCACCAGGTTCGTCTTCGAAGTTCCGCTTCAAATGGAGAGATTCCTACTCGTGCACCGTCGCGGTGTAGACCAAGTCTTGTAGCTATGCGAACAGCAATACCGATCAGACAGAACAAAGATCTCGGGTCGACATGACTTCCTATACTCAACTGGATAGTATTCATCGATTAGCCGAAGGTGTTAAGATAAATTCGAGCAGTTCATTATATGTACCAGATATAATAAAAATGCCTGTAGGACCATCAGATCATTTGACCTCATAAATCCAGCATTGACCAGCGCCTGCTGCGATGCTAGATGATATCGATCGAGAATGACGGGTTTAGACTCTCCTAGGGTACTTTGTACTTCCTCTTCTGTCATCGACTTGACAGCTATAAGATACATGCCGAAAAGCAGCACCTCGAGAGGCTTCGAAATATTATTCAAGTCCACGCCCGCTCCCACAATCTGAGCTTGTAAAATCGGGGCGTGGAAGATTTTCAAGAGAGGATTGACATTATTGAGATAGACTTGCCAAAGCTGGAATATTTGGATTGCCGACGGATGGAAATGTGTGATGGGATTCGGTGCCCCACCAACCATGAGAGGAAAAGTATCGAAGTCGTTGAACATTTTATCAAAGGCATGGTGGATGGTTGGTCGGTCTTGCTCTTCATCTGTTGAGACATCTAACAGATCCTCTGTTGATCGGTACTCATCGTAGTACGCGAACCATTTTGATTTTCTGGGTAGTTGTGAGTATAAGAACGAAACTTGAAGTTCTATGCATTTGAATTAGAGCAAATTTCTTACCTTCGCCCATTTCCTTCAACCCTTGTTGCTTGATTAGGGATACTGTTCTCGGTTGGTGATTTCACACTACCGGAACCCTGTCGCTCTTCTTCCCCTTGATCGTCAGATATTGAATCGAAAGAGATACCATTCCGGGTCATGAGCGTTTCGTATTTTCTTAGTCGCTCGAGCAAGGCCCTTTCATGGATTTTCTTTTTCCTCTGTCTCCTCGCTGGCTGTGGTGGCGCAACTTTACACTCGACTCGAGCTCGGATACAATTTGTGCATGGTTTTTGCTGGTCACAACGGACCTTTCGTTGCTGGCAGATAACACAAGAGTGGCCGCGAGTTAAGCTCATTGCGATTAACTTCGCGTTTAAGAGGTGTGAGTTGAAATATCAGAGACGAGGAGTAGATACATCCCCTTAGCAGTGGAATCGGTAAGATCCAAGTAGCTTCGGTCCCGGGGGTGATCGTTCGGTCCCGAGGAATCCGCCGCTAAACCGAACGAAGCAAGCCATTCTTCAAGTTCCCGCAACACAAAGCAAACTATGATGAACCTGAAATACTCGAACTTGAATGACAGAGCGCAAATTAATTTTCGATTTTGAGAACGAATGAGCTTATCCAATGATCGCTATCCAAACCCGCCAGCACAATATTCCAATGAAGCAACATGCATAAAAATCATGACGTGTTCTATATCAACTTTCGACATGTTAGTGACTAATGTACTGAAAGACGGCCGAGACAGCTTTCTCGCTGACTTCTTGTCTTATCAATAAATCTTGGATCTGGTTCAGTGGTCCAGTTTCACCATCATTAACAAAGTGGTTCCACGAGCTTGTGTCACCATAGAGCATGGCTGGCGCTTTAATAAACTGGGTACCATCAGGTCTGCATCGCTTGCATTTGAAGGTATCATGTGTGTCACTGGGTGTCTCTGGTTTGAATTGGAACAGTTCTCGGAGAGATTCAAGAGAGAAGTGGCGTTCGACATCTTCTGCTGAATCCACAACACACGATGAAAGGGACTGTTTGTGAGACTGTCGCTGGAAGATCTTTTCTTCGATTGACCCAGTTGCGATGAAACGATAGACGAAACAGTCCTTCTTCTGTCCATCACGCCACACACGGGCCAGAGCTTGCTGGTCGGCGGCTGGATTCCAGTCTGGATCAAAGAGAACCAATCGGTTGGCACCGATCAGGTTGAGACCGCATCCACCAGCCTTACTGCTGAGAAGGAAAACAAACTCGGGACCTTCCGGATCATTAAACTTGTCAACCAGTTTCGATCGTTTCTTGATATTCATGGTGCCATCTAGTCGCAAGCAGCCATAGGCACGCGAACGACACAACCTTTCGAAGAGGTCGAGGGTTTGGGTGTAATTGCTAATGAGAACGATCTTATCGTTGGTATCTTGTCTGATTCGAGCAAGCATGCGATCCAGAACCATCATCTTCCCCGAATACCAACTCTTAACGTCTCTGTCGCGACCTCGAGCTTCGGGTGGCGCATAGTCATCCGGATATGTGTGCTCGCTTCCAGGAAGGTCATTTGCCAAGTCAAGAAGGTCAGGATGGTTGCACAGCTTCTTTAAAATACCAATCGCCTTCAGAGGTTGACTGCCTTTTCCTCGGAGAAGACTTCGAATTTCTGGACTCTGGATGAAGTGATTGTAGAGATCCAATTGGAATGGCGCCATATTGCAGAAAACAACATGCTCGTATTTAAGGGGCAAGTACTTCGAAAGAATGTCGTTGCTGCGTCGAATGATAAACTTATTGACAATACCGGAAAGTTCGAGTAGACGTTCGTCACCTAGCTTTTTATCTTCTTCTGTACCCGCAGCATCACGGCCTCTCAAAATTGGTAGCTCGAATCGTTTGCGGAATTCGTTTTGTGAGCCCAATAAATTGGGATTGGCGAAATGGAGTAGAGCGAAGTACTCGGACAAGTCATTCTGGATAGGTGTACCAGAAAGAATGACACGTCGACTCACATCGAGACTATTCAATGCAGTCCATGTCAAGCTTTCTTTGTTCTTGAGTCGATGCCCCTCGTCGCAAAGAAGCAAGCCAATCGGATGATCCTTCAAGCAATCCACATACATGCGGAGAGTCTCATAGGACACGATCAGAACAGGACGGACAATTCCACGACCTGACGCAATTGCCCATTGTTTGACTTGGAGAGTGAGTTCTGCTTTGGATGCCTTACCATCGATGGCGAACGGGGTAGTGGCATCTTTCCCTAGCCATTTCCCTAATTCGTTGGCCCAGTTTCCAACCAAACTAGAAGGACATGCAATAACACATTTTTGAATAGTCGTTTTCCCAGCCTCGGGATCTTGCTTAAGCAAAGTCCACATCAGAGAAATGCATTGGAGCTACGGAGTAGAAAGTTAGCAATTGATCGACTTCATTGCAATCGACTCCCGTAAGAACTCACTGTCTTTCCCAATCCCATACCATCTGCCATAATACATCCATTGGCATTTCTATCAACCAATCCAGTGGTGCATCGATACAAAAACTGTCGAGGTCATCAATATTAGCATGTAAATCAGACGAAACGATTATTACAGAAATTACCTTCACACCCTCGACCTGATGAGGCCGCAAAACCTTGGCGAGTCGTGGATCAATCACGACGGGCACCTTTGGTCTGCCTTCGACCTTCTTTTTCAGACCCAGGATATCCGCCAAACTCTTATGTATTAATGGCTCGTCTAATGCCTGTGCATCCGCCTCCTTGGGTTCTTCCTGCTCTTTCGGTTGGGGTTCCTCGGCAATATCGTCGACAGTCGGATCATAGAGAACGATAGCAAATTCACCACTTGGATCGTGCAACGGCTTGACAATGAATGAGGCGCCTGTTCGTAATCCCAACGTGGGTGCTGGCCGATCCGGATTGTAGCCTTCCTGGTCTCTGTTGATCAAGGGAATGCGAAAGTGTGTTCTGAATGCCATGTCTTTGTCCTTCGGCTTAAATACAGGAAATCGATTTACCTCTCGCGTCGCCAGGGCGAGTCGGTCCTCGTTTGTGTACGGTTTCTCGGCCCCATCTTCGGCGCTGCCATCGGCATTGGCGTAGTTGACCTTCCGTCTCTTCCTTGCTGGCTTCTCTGAAGCTCTTGTCGGTGTAGCTGATCCAGGGCATCTGAAAGGTTTGGCAAGGCGGTCGACTGCATTCACGGATTTTGGCTGTAGTGGTGTTTTGACGCCGCCATCGGCACCAGCGGGACGCGGGCGATACCTGGGAGTGTGTCAACAAGAGCTCCTCCTCCCTGCGACTTGAAGATTCGCAAACAAGGGACCTACATAATAACTTCAATCCACCAATTTGCAATCCCAATCCTCTTCTTTGGACAATGTACACTCCCCTATGATATCTTTTCTTGGATGTTGTTGAGAAAAGAAACAAATTCGTTGCCACCGGAGCGCGCCTGCCTCCCCGATGGTCGCGTCTGCCTGCAACACCAAACTGCCACGCTCTCACGTGATTGCACATCACCCCGCCATCGATAGGGTAAGAACAACCGGAGTAGCTTCGATGAGCCCGCAAGCAGTGGAGGTTGTTGCTTCGACACTTCTCGATCAGTCATCAGTCTGTCATGTCAGACTTCTGGGCGGGCTACCTGAGTGGTGCTCTTGGGATTATCATTGGAAATCCACTAGATGTGATTAAGGTGCGGCTGCAAGCTGGTCATCGCACGGATACATCTACTACGTCACATCTGAGCCGATTCGAACGGACAAGCTCTCTCGTTCGAGGTGTGTGGCCATCCAGTCGCCCCAGTTGAATGAGTATTTGCATGTTTTTTATACTGATCTCTTCTATCAAGGTGCCGCTGCTCCGATTTTAGGATATGGAGCCCTCAATGCTATTCTCTTTGTGGCATACAATCGCACATTAACGTTGATTGATAGCTCCGTCACAGATCCCACGAGCCCTGAAGGTGTGTCTTTGTCTAAAATATGGGCAGCTGGCGCCGTGGGTGGCTTGGCAAGTTGGACTGTGTCTTCGCCAACCGAGTTCATCAAATGCCGTGCACAATTGGACTCCCGACCTGAGGTATCGTCCTGGTCAGTTGCTAAGGATATATACCGTCATCGTGGGTTGGGGGGTCTATACTATGGTGGAGCGATCACCGGTGCACGGGATGCAATCGGATACGGTTTCTAGTAAGTGATACTTAAACTCGAGGCATGGTTTTAGGGGTACGTGTAGACAGTGGCCCTCCTCTGGATATATCATACTACTTTGGAGTGTGCTGGCGGCGCCAGTGATGGATATTTTCCACGAGTGTCACTGTCTAGGTAGCTGGGTGAAAGTGATCTATAATATGCACTAACAAGCTTGATTACTTCTAGTTTCTGGTCTTATGAATTATGCAAACGATTGATGACAAACGAGAATGATACTTCTAACCAAGCTGCGCTAAAGGTTCTTTTGTGTGGTGGCATTGCAGGCATTGTCACTTGGGGATCAGTTTTCCCGTTGGACATGGTCAAGACAAGACTGCAGGCGCAGACCATTCATGACCACGTGGGGCGAGCGCCTGCAGAGGGTCGGGCTTTACTTGGGCGTCCGAGTCCTCGGCAGACCTTAAACTCATTCCAGATCGCACGAGAGGTTTACCGAGCCGAGGGTCTGCATGCTTTCTATCGTGGCCTCGGGATCTGCAGTATTCGCGCATTTATTGTGAATGCAGTTCAGGTATGTTTTGCTTGCACCATACTCAATCCATTCCGAGACGATTGATTGTTAATATTGAATAGTGGGCGGCCTATGAGTGGCTGATGAAGGCTTTGAGTGGTCCGGGGGTTGCCCATGGGGTCTCAGCCGAGGGTAGGATCTAGGGCAACCACAGGAAGTCTATAGCGTGGCTACTGTACAAATTTTTGTAAATAGAGTGGGATTGGCCAAGGCCAGAAGCTATACCGAAACGCCCTTTCAGGTTAGAGCTCTTGTTTGGTATTGAGGCATTTCTATCTGGGGTACTGCTAGTAAGGGGTAAATTTCGACTTGATGCCGCATCGCCCGGTGGATATGCCGATGACCGGCGGTTTCTGCGATTCCGCAGACCGGTAGAATGGATACCCGGCGGTTTCGGCAATAAACCCATACAGAAATTTTTGTATCACGTGAGCTTAAACGCCTGACAGCTCTAGTTTTGCCAACATCGAAAAATGTCAAAAGTCATGATCGTCGTTAATGCGCGTATTTTTATGTGAAGGGCGATCGCGTGGAGAACAGTGCAATGTGGGAAATCGCAGCAGCGATTCAGATCGTAGTCCAATCCCTAAATCAACTCTCCATCTCCATTTTGTCGGCCTTGTTGTCGGCCCGTTTGATATGGCCCTTCCAGTTATCGACGACGCCCAAACCGACGGCGGCTTCAGCAAGCTTCTGACTATGGGGTTCCTCCTCAAGAAGACGGACTCTAGAAATCCCCAAAGGTTAGCAAATAGTTGCGACGGGTGGAGTAGCGTAACTGGCGCCTTACCTGCGCTTGTGGTTCTTGCCCTTGGTATGCGCCTTCAAGTTATACTCGCTCTCGAACCATTTGGAGCATTCGACACAGAAGTGTCGACCGAGTCCAGGCAAATCCTCAGGATCCTTGCTCTCCTTGTATTGCTCGAGATGGCGAGGCGAGTCAAGATCAGCGATGACCTGGTCGTAGTCTCTGTTGGCAGTTAGTATGCGATATCAAAAAAAAAGTTTGTTGCGACATTTTGATTTTTTTTTTGCCCCTCAGTCCCCTGCCCTCATCCAAGTGGAATAAGGATAGAAGACTGCAACAAACATTATCAAACGTACCTAGTACGACGTTTAGTCTTGATCCTGCGTAGGGCACCCATCTTGTCGTCTGATCACTGGAGCTAGTGGTATCAATGCGATGAAGGCAGAGCAAAAAAAGATATTACCGATTTCCGGAGGGATATGGGGCGGAGTGGAGAGCGGGCGACTTGACCGAAAGAGCAATTTGTGCTGACCAACGTGGGTCTGCGGTTTGCTTGAAACAGGAAGGATTTGATTGGCTGGCAATCTGCGGCAAGCTGTTCGGCACGCCTCGGCTGCTGGTCATCGGTTTACACCCCCGTATTTTATGACGTTTGCATGTTGTCGGTCCGGAAGTGGACATACTTTGTGTATAGGACCTCTTTACTTTGTTTGCAGA
The DNA here is from genome assembly GCA_000347475.1 of Penicillium paxilli ATCC 26601. Lineage (NCBI taxonomy): Eukaryota > Fungi > Ascomycota > Eurotiomycetes > Eurotiales > Aspergillaceae > Penicillium > Penicillium paxilli. Next base: position 113,543 of record KB644842.1, read on the forward strand.
TCTATATTTATGGTATATATATATGGTATGTTGGAATGGATGCATTGGGGATTAGTTTGTTTATTTAAAAAACCATGGGTTTTATATGGATAGAGGGTTTAGAGGTCCTCTATAAAATTGGTATCATCCTTGGTTGGATGACAACGTCGTATTTTATAGCCTTGATTAGGACAGAACACCACATGTCATTAACCCTCCCCCATATTCCCCCTTTGTACCCGGATGAACGGGGTTCAGGCCGAGTACATGTCAAAGAACAATCCACGTACAAATGAAACCAGCCCCGTGCACGACGCTTTGCCCTTGGCCCGAGACTCCCTTGGGTCCAACCTTGGAAGACTCCCTGTAATCGTAAACCCTGTGATTGGCGAGGGGTTCTGCCACCGTCACATGCCGCGTATTGCCATTACCGCCCTCCCCCCCAGGTGTCTTCTTCCATCAAGTTGAATTCAGTAGTGTCAACTACTGTCGGCTGGAATAGATATGTATATGATAAGCTGTGCAATAATTTGTATAGGAGATGCCGATTTTTCCTAGAAAAATCCCAGCTAAATTGACCCTACAGTTGCCGTTGATCCGCCTCGGGCGAGCATCGCTGGCTTGCCGCATCCGACGGGCCTAAACCCATTTTCAATACGGTATCGCCATGGTAACGGCGATTACGGCTGTTCGGTCCCAGTCTCTCATCGCCCACTCAAAACCACCAAGCTTTCCTTTTCGATTTTCTTTTTTCCCTTCTTTCTCTCTCTCACTCTCCACTCTTTCTTGCTACCACAGGTGAAGGTGGTCATATTTAGAGCTCTTCATCATGATCTCCTCCCGCCTTGCGCGTGCCGGTGCGCTGGTACGTATACCTTACCTCCCCTTCCATCAATTTCCCAGAACTGCCGAGCCTGGGTGATGCGCCTGCGTCGTCCTCGGTCTGTCTTGATGGCTCAGATAGAGCCGTCAAGCTGATGGCAATATGGAATTTCTCATGTATGATTGAAAACAAAAGCTAACATGGTTTTTCTCTAGGCCTCAAAGTCCCGTCTTGTAAGCACTACATCTCGCCGCAATCATCGTTCGCATGGCGTTGACGTAACTCAACGTTCGGAACGATGGCGACGTTATGTCACCTTGCAGTTGCTAACATTGAAATCTATAGTTCTCCGGGGCTCGTGCCTACGCTACCATTGGCAATGACCCTCTTGACAAGAAGGTCGAGATGACCAACTCCGAGACTGTGAGTGGCCACTGAACCTTTCATCCGTTAGCTCTAGACCGCGAAAGAAGCAGCCACTAATGACCTTCCGAATTACAGGGCAACTACATCAACTACAAGTACGCTTTCACCTCTCAAGAAGATCCTCAGGGAAAAGCTTGAAAAAAAAAGAGAGAAAAATTTTAGCGGAATTAAATCAACTAACATGTCTGCGCTTATTACAGGAAGATGTCCGAGAACCTCCAGATTGTCCGTGACCGTCTGCAGCACCCTCTGACCTACTCCGAGAAGATTATCTACTCCCATCTTGACGACCCCAAGAACCAGGACATCGAGCGTGGTGTCTCTTACCTGAAGCTCCGTCCCGACCGTGTTGCTTGCCAGGACGCCACTGCCCAGATGGCCATTCTGCAGTTCATGTCCGCTGGCATGCCCTCTGTTCAGACCCCCACCACCGTCCACTGTGACCACTTGATTGAGGCCCAGATTGGTGGTGAGAAGGATCTTGCTCGTGCCAACGACATCAACAAGGAGGTCTACGACTTCCTGGCCTCCGCCACTGCCAAGTACAACATCGGTTTCTGGAAGCCCGGTTCCGGTATCATTCACCAGATTGTCCTGGAGAACTATGCCTTCCCCGGTGGTCTGATGATCGGTACCGACTCTCACACTCCTAACGCTGGTGGTCTCGGTATGGCCGCTATTGGTGTCGGTGGTGCTGATGCCGTCGACGTTATGGCTGGTCTTCCTTGGGAGCTGAAGGCCCCCAAGGTTATTGGTGTCCGCCTCACCGGCAAGATGTCCGGCTGGACTACCCCTAAGGATATCATCCTGAAGGTCGCCGGTCTCCTGACCGTCAAGGGTGGTACTGGTGCTATCATTGAGTACCACGGTCCCGGTGTCGACTCTCTGTCCTGCACTGGTATGGCCACCATCTGTAACATGGGTGCTGAGATCGGTGCCACCACCTCTCTCTTCCCCTTCAACGACCGCATGTACGACTACCTTAAGGCCACTAAGCGTGAGCACATCGGTAACTTCTCCCGCGATTACGCTAAGGATCTGCGTGAGGATGAGGGTGCCCGCTACGACCAGCTTGTCGAGATCAACCTTGATGAGCTCGAGCCTCACATCAACGGTCCCTTCACTCCCGATCTGGCTACTCCTCTGTCCAAGTTCAAGGAGGCCGTCAAGGAGAACAAGTGGCCCGAGGAGCTCAAGGTCGGTCTGATCGGTTCTTGCACCAACTCCTCCTACGAGGATATGTCTCACGCCGCTTCTATTGCCCGTGATGCCCTGGACCACGGCCTCAAGTCCAAGTCCATCTTCACCATCACCCCTGGTTCCGAGCAGATTCGCGCTACCATTGCCCGTGACGGTCAGCTCCAGACCATGGAGGAGTACGGTGGTGTCATCCTGGCTAACGCCTGTGGTCCTTGCATTGGTCAGTGGGACCGTAAGGACATCAAGAAGGGTGAGGCCAACTCCATCATCTCTTCCTACAACCGTAACTTCACTGGCCGTAACGACGCCAACCCCGCCACCCACGCCTTCGTCGCTTCCCCCGACATTGTCGTCGCCATGACCGTTGCTGGTACCCTGAACTTCAACCCCATGACCGACAAGCTCAAGGACAAGGATGGCAACGAGTTCATGCTCAAGCCTCCCTCCGGCGATGGTCTCCCCAGCCAGGGCTACGACCCCGGTATGGACACCTACCAGGCTCCTCCCGCTGACCGCGAGTCCGTCGTTGTCAACGTTTCCCCCACCAGTGACCGTCTCCAGATTCTGGCCGGTTTCGAGGCTTGGGATGGCAAGAACGCCGAGAACATCCCCATCCTGATCAAGTGCCAGGGCAAGACCACCACTGACCACATCTCCATGGCTGGTCCCTGGTTGAAGTACCGTGGCCACTTGGACAACATCTCCAACAACATGCTGATCGGTGCCACCAACGAGGCTAACGGCGAGGCCAACAAGGTTAAGAACGCCTTCACTGGCGAGTTCGGCGCCGTCCCTGCCACTGCCCGTGACTACAAGGCCCGCGGTATCAAGTGGGTTGTCATTGGTGACTGGAACTACGGTGAGGGTTCTTCCCGTGAGCACGCCGCTCTGGAGCCCCGTCACCTTGGCGGTCTGGCCGTCATTGTCCGTTCCTTCGCTCGTATCCACGAGACCAACCTGAAGAAACAGGGTATGCTGCCCCTGACCTTCTCCGACCCCGCCGACTACGACAAGATCAAGCCCGAGGACAAGGTTGACCTGCTCTGCACTGAGCTCGCCGTCGGCAAGCCCATGACCCTCCGCGTTCACCCCGCTGCCGGTGGCGCTCCCTTCGACATCTCCCTGAGCCACACCTTCAACGAGCCCCAAATCGAGTGGTTCCACGACGGCTCTGCCCTCAACACCATGGCTCGCAAGTCTGGTTCCAACTAAATAGCTCTGGAACATTAAATGCTCTACTTGAGCAAACCTCCCTTTTTCCAGGAACCCTCCGGGGATCCTAGTGTAAACTATGTTCTCTTGTGACTTTTAGCGAGCCGGAGAGCAAAGCGACAGCGCCCTTGGGATGATGAACAAGAGGCTGTCGCTATGTGTGCGCGTTTGTCCCCTTTTCGAGCCGGATTTGAGGAGTTGTGCTCTGGGAAAAATTTTATGATTTTGTTTTTGCGTTGATTCCCTCTTGGGTTGGCACAATGGATATATGTTTGATTTACCCTCCATCGTTGTATGTCAGAATAGCATGCATACCTTTTCCTATTGTTCATTATTTCCAGTAAACCAAGATCTTGTAGAGCATTTTCATAACTTAGGGTTACTACCAGGTACTACTCTATGAACCATCCTCACCTACAGTGCCCCAAAGCACATCACTCTTACAACCAGTGTGAGTATTAACAGTAGTCCAATTCAATCCTAAACAATTCAAGTCTCTTCAATTTAATTGTTAGGCTATCTTTATGCTACTACACTGAGAGTCCCAGGTTGAATGAATCTCTTGAATAACCTCGGAGCTGAGCTAAGCTGCCGAGGCCCGTTGCCCCGCAGAAGAACGACTCCCGCAATTGCGATGAGCCATCGAGGCCATCGATGAGGTGGGCGGTCCCAACATTGAGAACTATCCATTATACTCGGAATTCGGACTCCTGGCATCTCATTTCCGCTGCCATCTCCTCACATCCGCCATCTTACTAGGTTGGAGTACGATTATTAATCGTGGGCAAGTGGTTGGTCTGTTGGATTCTATTCCTATCCAGCTCCAGACAGAACCTCAACTAGGTTGAATCCCACTCAGATACCGCAGGATGGCGACACAACTTGTCCCGCTTCCAGAGGTTGAGCGCCTCAGCGCTTCGGTGATCCGGATTCTGGCGGGAAACCCAGGGAAGGTGAGGAATCTCCGCTTCAAGTTCGAATGAATGAGTCGAGCACATTAAACTAACAGCATCTGAAATCACTAGTTCACACTACAAGGTAGCTATTCGCCTTCAAGTTTCCCGCAGCATTGAGCGTATCCTCAACTAATATACCTACTAGGCACAAATACTTACCTCATCGGCCGTGGCCACCAGCGCATACTCATTGATACCGGCCAAGGTGAACCGGCATGGGTTAACAACCTCACATCCGTGCTCTCCTCGGAAAAAGCCACAGTCCATCAAGCTCTACTGACGCACTGGCATGGAGATCATGTCGGCGGCATCAATGATTTACTCCGTCTTTGCCCCCAGGCTCGCGTGTACAAGCACCAACCAAATGAAGAGGGCCAAGAGGATATAACCGATGGACAGGTTTTCAGCGTCGAGGGTGCGACGCTTAAGGCGTTCTTTGCGCCGGGTCATACGGAGGATCATATGGCTTTTGTACTTGAAGAGGAAGATGCGATATTTACCGGAGACAGTGAGTTATCCACGAAGCAGTGCTGATTAAATTTTGGCCGTCTAAATGTTAGGAGTCGTGCTGATTGCGATAGACGTGCTCGGTCACGGGACTGCTGTCTTCGAGGATTTGAAGACTTACTTATCTAGTCTCCATCGCATGCGTGATCGTGTTCAGGGTCGAGGTTATCCCGGCCACGGGGCTGTTCTGGAAAGTGCTAATGATCGAATCTCGGAGTATATCAAGCACCGGAAGCAGCGGGAGGATGAAGTGTTGCGCGTTTTGCGATGGGGGAAGCTGGATGTTAGTCCTGGGGAGCGATCGCCTGAGCCTAAACGTGGATGGACACCGCTGCAGATCGTTAAGGTGATCTATAAGGATGTACCGGAGAATCTCCATTTGCCGGCGTCGCATGGAATTACGCTTGTGTTGCAAAAGTTGGATGCGGAAGGGCGGGTGACGCATGATGTTGATTCTGGGGAATGGAGGTTGAGTGAGAAATCTGCATTATGAGCTGGGAGAATCTAACTACCTAGTGAGATCTGGATTTCTGGAGAATTTTACATTTGATATGATCAATATACTCGAATAAATGGCATGATCAGGGCTATAAGCATGATCATCATTGACCCACCAGGTGCTGAGCCTCTTCGAGTTGCCGGGTCTAGATCCGGATTTGTATTTCCCTGTTTCAACGTCCGACTAGCTGTATAGTCATAAAGCGGGTTTTTTTACTTATCGTTGAATATTATTCTGATTTGAATACAGACTCGGACTTGTATCAACTGTTGTAGTATTGTAGTATGCACGCATAGTGCAGCCGTGTTCATCAATTGCCATGTCAGATGATCTGCATGACCTGCCAGTACTTTTACACCAAGTACTCCCCGTTTATCTTCAACGATCTATAGAATCCCAGTACTACTCCTGGTACAATTAATTCCATCTCGTACCAGCATAGTTTAGGCGACGTCAGCACGGTGTCATTTCGGGCATCGAAGACTCTCCTCCAATCAGAACTTGCCAACCCCCTGTTTGGCGGTACAGGATCATCGTTGTAATGTGAGAGGTTGAGAGGAAAAAGACAGACAGAGGCAAAGAGAGAAGGAAAGAGGGGGATAAATTCTATTCTTACTAACCTGTCACCCTCTCTTTTTCTTTTCTTTTCCCCTTCCCACCTCCTCCCCCAAGACTTGACAGAATCCCTTCTTGATGCCAATGTGAGTGCTATTGAGGAGCTCCACTGTAGCTGTGCCAATTCCAAGTTTCGGGGCGTGACCTCACTTCTTCTTCTTCCTCCCCGCCCTTGTTCTGTTCGCTCCTCCGCCTTTTCGTGCTCTGATCTTTTTTTTTTCTTTTAACCCTGTCTTTCTGTTCGAGCTGGGTCACTGCGTCAAGACCGGAGTATCTTGCCGGCTCTTGCCTCTTCTACAGGTATTTATTCTCCATATTCTCACCCTCACCGAGAGAGCGAGAGAGACTAATTGTGCTCCGCAAACTGCAGGTGTTGGTTGCTGTGATTGCTTCAACAAACGCCGATTTCGTCTTTTCTCCATTCTCTCGCCCTACAAGTTCAGACTACCTACGTACTTTAACCCTGCATCCTCTAACTTTGCCGCTGGGTGAGGTTATTTGGTGTCCGCCACTATGCCCGCCCCCAATGAACACAAAAACGAAGCTCGCCTTCTCCTCGTCTCCAATCGCCTGCCGATCACCATCAAGCGCTCCGAGGATGGGAAATACGACTTCTCTATGTCATCTGGAGGTCTAGTGAGTGGTCTCAGCGGTCTATCCAAATCCACAACCTTTCAATGGTATGGCTGGCCGGGTCTTGAGGTACCCGAACCGGAGATCCCGGTCGTCAAGCAACGTTTAAAGGAAGAATACGGCGCCGTCCCCGTCTTCATCGACGATGATCTGGCCGATCGCCATTACAATGGATTCTCTAGTGAGCACCCATTACTCTCAATTCGCTCTCCAGAGGCGATCTACCGTGACTGAAGAGCGGAAGCACTCCGCGATACTAACCATATAACCCCACTTTTCAGACTCTATCCTCTGGCCGCTGTTCCACTACCACCCCGGTGAAATTACATTCGACGAGTCCGCATGGGAAGCATACAAGGAAGCCAATCGCCTATTTGCAAAGGCGATTGCCAAGGAAGTTCAAGATGGTGACTTGATCTGGGTGCATGATTATCACCTCATGTTGCTGCCGGAGATGCTGCGCGAGGAGATTGGTGATAGCAAACAGAATGTCAAGATTGGCTTCTTCTTGCACACACCTTTCCCTAGCAGTGAGATCTATCGTATTCTTCCCGTCCGCAACGAGCTTCTTTTGGGTGTATTGCATTGCGACTTGATTGGATTCCATACCTACGACTACACTCGTCATTTCTTGTCCAGTTGTTCCCGACTACTGTGAGTCCCTTACCCCCGTGCGACGCCACTTTGTTATCCTTGCTAATGAGCCCAGGGGTCTGGCGACAACTCCCAATGGAATTGAGTTTCAAGGCAAAATAATCACCTGCGGTGCCTTCCCGATCGGCATCGACCCCGAGAAATTCAAGGAAGGACTCAAGAAGGAAAAAGTCCAGAAACGTATCGCAATGTTGGAGCAGAAGTTCCAAGGAGTGAAGCTTATGGTTGGTGTGGATCGCCTGGATTACATCAAGGGTGTGCCGCAAAAGTTACATGCACTGGAAGTCTTTCTCAGTGACCACCCTGAATGGGTGGGCAAAGTTGTCCTCGTTCAAGTTGCTGTTCCAAGTCGGCAAGATGTCGAGGAGTATCAAAACTTGCGCGCTGTGGTGAATGAGTTGGTTGGCCGTATCAATGGCAAATTTGGTACGTTTTCCTCAGGATGTTCTCTTTTTAGCCCGAACTAACAGGTTTCTCAAGGCACCGTCGAGTTCATGCCTATTCACTTCTTGCATAAGTCCGTCAACTTCGATGAACTCATCGCTCTCTACGCCGTGTCAGATGCGTGTATTGTGTCATCCACACGTGACGGTATGAATTTAGTCGCGTACGAGTACATTGCCACACAACAGAAACGTCATGGAGTCCTTGTACTCTCCGAATTCGCAGGAGCTGCTCAAAGTCTAAACGGAAGCATCATCGTTAATCCCTGGAACACGGAGGAGCTGGCCGGTGCCTACCAAGAAGCCGTAACAATGAGCGACGAACAGCGGGCCCTCAACTTCGCCAAGCTAGATAAATACGTGTCCAAATACACCAGTGCTTTCTGGGGACAGTCATTCGTCACCGAACTCACCCGCATCTCCGCCCACTCCGCAGACAAGTTCCAAGCGTCAAAATTGGCCATTGCGGATAATTCGACAGATGGTGAAGTCTCAGCCACCCCGTCTGAGAAGGCTGCGTGATGTGGCTTATGTGCTGGCTTGAATAGACCTTCAACGAACCTAGATGCTTTCATGACATGGGATGTGGCGAAATGTATTTGATCTTTTGTGCTTGGGCTGTATGGGATTTTCTTTTTTTTCTCTTTCCTTTTCTTTTTTCTGAATGGCGAGTTTCGGTATCATCTCCTCTTAGATTCTGAAAACACCCGAGGTGTTACTTGATTCTCTACTCTACATAATGTACTATCAATGGTAAAATCTAGAATCACTGTTTATGATTCGTCGTTGCAAGTTTTGGTTACAGGTTGGCGAGAAAAGCCACAGCATCATTGCTCGTCCAGATTTCAAGCTTCGAGTCTCACTTCATACTCGGTCAACCCGGTAAATACCTTTTGGTTTTTGATTTTTGAATACTTATGGTCCATTTCATTGGAATTTCAATGCTCAACACCTTCGAGTAGGTTTAAATATCAATCCTTCTAAATTTGAACTAATTTTTTAGCTATGAATTTGGCAAAACGAACGAGGAAAAGTACTAGTACAGGAACCTCCGAGTCTATCAACGGTCCAACGGTAGTGGCAAGGGCCTGACATCCCAGTGAGTCGGCAATGAGGTTTCCCAGGTTCCATTCAAACATGAGAAAGTCATTTCAATACCAATTTCAACGAAAATACACTACCAGTGCATGTGTGTCGTCATTCAATAATTCGTTCAATTCAAGCTTCCATAGATAGTTCCCCAATAACGACGACGAAAAATTCATAGAGAAACATGGGTCTTAGTACGTAGTAAGTAGCATACCTAGGTAGTACACTAATTCATAGTCAAATGTATTAGTGTAGTATCGGGGCCGGAAACAAGATTTACAGGTGTTGTTTTCCTTTAGCGGTCGATAGATACTAAAATGAACAGGAGGTTCCTGTAATAAAATCGGGAGAAAAGCAAAGAGGTTATGATAGTAATCATCCATTGGATGGGGGTATCTGATCGCTGCCCGCAACTTGAATAAAAGAGAATAAGCAGACTTAGATACCACGGACCCTTTCTATAAACACATAAAACTCTCTCATGAGAGGCTTTGTAGCGTATCTCTGAATATCCCAAAGTTCCCTTCACCTCTGCTATCGAGAACTGCAAAAGTAATCTCTTGAAACGACCCATTGAACTCCCCTTCCTCGAGAACATCTTTAAAGCAATGGGCAACAACTACAGGAGGGTTCTGGAAAGCACCACAGCCCATAGCACCCATTACGCAGTGAGTCGTTCCATTATCTGCTAGAACGCGGAAAACCTGTCTGATTTTATCCTTGACGGTTCGAAGATCTTGTGGACGGGCTGGAGTGATATTAGTTATCATCCTAGATCATTGGAAAGAGACCAACGTACCATAATTCCTTTTGTCTCGTGTGAGAAGAGGTCGTCTCAGCGCTGCAAGACTAACAACACGAACAGTAAACATCTCAGCCGGCTCGTATGTTCGAAACCATGCGTCCACCTCATCCTTGAACACAGTCACGCTCGGAGACCAGATAGTCCCGAAAACAGGTAATGGATAGAACTGCTGATGAAGAGTTGCTGCTAATGTACTTCGAAAACAGAGAGCTTCTTCCTGCGCCAGCGCGCCACGAAGCCATCCACCTCCAGGATGCCTTTCGCTAGCCATGTTCAGAACGCCAACCTTGGCGGTTGGGTTTGTGTTTAGGATGAGCTGGGCAGCTGTGAAGCTGTCGCTGTTTTGAACGGTGATGACTGGCCTTGTGGCATTCTGGTCTGGGGTGATTCGGGGTAGAAGTGTCGAATATAGAATTGCTTCAGTTGTGGCATTGGTGGTGTTGATGATTTGCGGGGTGAGGGCGCGGGTTTGCTGGGCCAAGGCCTGGCGTTGCTCCTTGTTTGGTCGACTGGAATGGCTCACCATTTGGGAGTGAATGGTATTTTATTGAGGCGATGATCAAGTCACTGGCTTGAGAAATCGGATTGATAGATATAGTAACCGTTTTTATGAGTCACGTCAATCTTGGAATCGAGCGAGGCGGAGTCGTCGAGGAATACGAAGATTGGTGGGGATGGAGTGTGTTAGTAGGCGCGGATCTCTGGAGACATAAAACTGCGAAGCGAGGAATTTACAGATAAAAATAGAAGACCTCGGGTTTGAATAGAGAAATAATTATGTTGGAAAGAACAAGTGGAATAATATGAGATGAGATTCTTTGACTTTGGACTAAAAGCATTCCTTGTTTGAACTAAAGAATACTTAGACTAAAACTACTATACTGGGAGTCAAATCTCCTAGCGTACATATTCAGAAATTGAATACACACCAGCTTATACCAGTGCAATTATTCATGTAGATCATTCTTTTCTTCTGAGTCAGTCATTCTCCACTGAAAGCACCTGTTGGGTCGAGCAATGAATGACACCTCCTGCCAATGGAAGCCCAGTAACCTGAACAGGTTGAACCACTCGGTCTGGACACAATTTTTGCAATGTCTCAACTGCTTCTTGATCCTTCTTCTGATCTCCAAATTGAGGCACAATGAGTCCACCGTTCACGAAATAGAAGTTGACATAGTTCGTTGCAGGCTCTTCATAAGCAAGGTCTCCGAAAACATTAGGGCTTGGCTCATCAATGAGATGAACCTCGAAAGATCGGTCTTTTGCATCAACTGCTTTGGCGAGGATTTCCTTGATCTCCTCATATACCTTCAACCATGCTGGTGGCACGCTTGGGTCTGGTTTCGAGAGTACAACGACTCCTGGTCGAATGAAGGCAACTTCGGCATCGGCGTGTACATCTGTCACATCTAGATCCTTCTTGCCAGGGAACCAAATTATCTTTTCAACACCCAGTACACGCTTCAGCTCTGCTTCAATTTCCTCGCGTGAGAGACCAGGGTTGCGGTTCTCATTTAAAATGCTGCTTTCCGTGGCTAGCAGGGTTCCCTCGCCGTCCACAACAAGCGCTCCGCCCTCTAGGTTAATACTAGACTCCACCAGTGTGACAGCAGAAGGAGAAGAATCAGACTCGATGACTCTCTGGGCGAATGTATTATTTTCTTTAAGCTGCTCTGGAGCCATGACGGGCCAATCGAGGCCATCAGAAGCACGATCATGATCACCGATATCATCACTCTTGCCCCATTCACTGAATCGAAAGTTGATTGCGAATCTCTTCTGTGGAGAAATCTCATCAAGTCTCTGCACATAAACGGGACCAGTATCGCGGACCCAGAGATGATTTGTGAGAAAGGGAATCACGGAGATATTCGTTGTGTCGCTGGGATATCTTTTGCTGGTAAGATTGATCATGGACTGTGCCTTGTCCACGTCTTCTGGCCTGGCATACAGCCTAACTGGCTCAAAGGCTGAAATGGCCGACGCTAAGCTGGCAATGTCGGTACAAGCATGTTCATAGTAGGCGGGAGCAAGGGCATATCTAGATGGAAACCCGAGAATAGTTGCAGCGTGTCGAGATGTCTCTGCTGGGTATAGATATCTCCCAACGCCCTTTGCAATTATCGAAGACATTGTTTTGGAATATGAATCATAAACCTCTGATCTGATGACCCCAAAGTGAGAAGCTAGACTCCAGCGTTGAGGAGTCTTAATCGAGAGACTTGTTTGGCTTTATCCCGGAATTCTGCTGATAGTAGCAAGGTACTAGAAGCAGAAAGACCTGATTTCATGTCCAGATATCAGTGGTCTCGTATGGTGCCAAAGAAAAAGTGTCATCACCATTTTTGTACGTAACGTTGGAACCTAGTATGAGCGGGGCGGGCGGACTGGTGTCCGCTCAGCGGAGTTTATTACTTCACAAGCTCCGTTTAGCGGGGAATTGCAGTGCCTAACTTGGCATTATAATACCTGTCAATCGAATGGGAGGTGCGGTGAGTTTTGTTTAGTAATGGTCATGCTTGTTCTTTAGGTTTTGAACGTGGAAGACTTTAAGCGTACTAGTAAACTAGAATTCAAGAATCTATCAAAGAGCACCTGTAGTAACTACTAGTACTATAAGGTTTAGCCTGGAGAGCAAATTGAATGAATTTTCTTATAATAATTAGCAGAGCCCAAGACAAAGTGATAATTTCATGATGATATACCTCAGTGAGTTTTCAACAACGTCCTAATTTCTATAGATCTTCCATGCCGTGTATACCTACCTAGGTAGTTACCGGGTTTGATCTCAGATTCTATAAAAAGCAGCTCTTGGAGGATATCATGATCAAAAGACGAAATTAAGCATCAGAAGCACTGAAGCAGTACTAATTGCCTTGAATTATAAAAAGAGATTGTATTTCTTCCTCTTCTTTGCAAGTATGAAGAAGAGAAACTGCCGGTTAACTTGAAGTGAGTGGGGGCGGTGTCGATGTGCAAACAGCACAAACAATCTCCGAGAAATTCTCAGGCTTCAGCTTCACCTCCGCAACTTGAATTCGTTGCTCTCCCCCATTGCCTCGAGTCCATTGCCCGGTCACCCATTTCACTCCCTGAATCCAACTCTAAATATACGCGGCTTACACTGACCCGCGATTGGGTATCGATTCAAGATGGGACCTAGCCAGATCCTCCGGGCTACACTGCCCATTCGGTCAATCGCATCTCCCTTGACCCTGACACGATCAACTCTTCCATCCGCATACTCATTCACCCAATCCTTCCGATATGCCTCGACAGAATCCGCTATTCCCGAGCAACCCATCGTCTCCGAGCAGACTCCAGCCACACCCCCTTCTACATCCTCAAACACAACCAAGACCAAACTCCCAAAACTGCAACCGCCTGCCGCACTCCGCAAGTACATCTCCTCCGTGAAGACAGGTACTGTTGTATCGGTTGGTCGCATGGAAGGAACAGTTACAGTCCTACACCGCCACAATTTCTGGGACAAGCACATCCGCAAGTTCTACCCCCAGGAAACCCGTTTCCTTGTTTCCGATCCCCGAAACTCTCTCCGCGAGGGCGACGTGATTGAGTTCTCCTCCGGCGCACCAAAGAGCCGCCATGTCAGCCACGTCGTCGAACGTATCGTCACACCATTCGCGACACCCATCCAGGACCGTCCGGCTGTTATGTCACGTCAGGAACGCCAAGCAGAGCGTGAGCAAAGCTGGGCCGCCAAATACCTGCGCCGGGAGTCGCGGCGGCTGGGAGAGGAGGTTGATATCAAGAAATATACGCGCAACCTGGTACGGGAGGGTGTGGAATACTCGGATGCCAGACTTATCCGCCTGTACCATTCCCACAAAGACGGAGCTCGTGTCGGAAGGATCAAGGGTCTCATTAACGCGCGGGTTACGGAGCATCGGCTGGCAGTTAAGGCCGAGGAAGAACATCTTAACAACGTTCGGCTTCAGCGTCAGCAAGATCGGGAATTCCGCGAGGCTGCGGATGAGCAAGCGAGACGTCTGGAAGAGGCACGCAAGGAATAAGCATTGTCTCGGGATTCGCGTGGGAGTTCATGTCTCGAGATTATCAGCATTATATCTTGAGCCAAATTCTTTGTACTAGAGCATTGTTCGTTCCGATATCCGTGTTTATGTTGCTGTCGGATATATGTACTATATTTACTACTATCTATACAACCTTTCATTCAGTTGCCATCAGGGCTTCAGCCTCCACCGTCATGATCAGATGGTCTTAGTGCTCTGTGGCTCATCTGCCAGTGACGAGTTCGAACCTCAGACTTGGACATGTACTTACTAGTAGTACTAGTTTTAGTTAGTCTAGTAGTTGTACTGGTAGAACTAATTCAAGCTTGGTATCAATTGATTATAGAATCTTTGAATTAGTACCCTGGGGTATCCCAAGGGCTCAAACGAGCTAAGGAACCCCAGATAGGCAAGACAGCCTTTCTCATCTAATATCAAAGTCAAAAACAGAACAGACGCAGTCGCAGACCATCGTGAAAATTCCATTAGGGTATGTACGAGAGGACCACCGCCAGGCCAGATCCCAAAATCAAAGTTGTGTATACATCATGAAAAGAATCCAGGAAACTCTTCCTCTCCCCTCGACACACTCGTAGACTCAATCCCTTAAATCACTTGCAAATGGAAAGTGAGTTACTGGTATCATGGAAGAGAAACTAACTCCTTGCCCAGAAATATTGAACGAAAAAATCCTTCTAGCCATGACCTCTCCAATGAACCGGGGAGAGGTCCCGGGTACCGTTACTTCGTAGATGAATTGATCCAGTAGCTTTCGCTTCCTTGATCCTTGGCTATTTTTTGGGCCCTTTTGTTTCATTTCTTCGGCCTCATGATGCGAACACCCTGACCTTGAGATCAACACTGCCCGTGGCGAGAACACATCGGATTGACATTTTAGACGTGGCATTTGGATCGTCCTTGGATCCGTTCGCTGCGTCTGTGTTGCCATTCGCTCCGTCTTGTGCACCCGTTTCTTTGATTAAGGGTGGAGCCCAACGCATTGAAGTGATGAAGCGATCATGCGCCTCAATCGTACGTACGCACTTGCATTCTTGGGTCAGATCCCAGCACCGTATCGTCTTATCATCTGATACCGAAATCAGGTATTTGCCGCCAGGATGGAAGACCAAGCTCCGCACCCAGTTATCGTGACCGATCAAGGTCTTGAGTAGATTGCCGCGAGCGTCCCAGAGTCGAATTATCTTGTCACGTCCACCTGTCGCAACGAATTCCGCAGATGAAGATGCCGGTGGTGGCTTCTTATACCCTGCAAGAGGCGAGAGATGTGGGTATGTTGTTGACGGAGCGAGGGCGACACATTCAATGTTGTGCTCATGGCCCAAAAAGGTAGCCTTGGTCTCTCCCGATGAAACATCCCAAAGACGAGCAACTCGATCATCGCCAGCAGAGAAGAGGAACCGCCCGTCTGGGGACGGTACGACATCACGCACCCAAGCGGCATGCCCTGACAGCGTCTTCACACAGTAACCCGTAGTGACATCCCAAATCTTCAGTGTCATGTCTCGAGAAGCCGACACCAAGAGGTTGCCGGACATTGGGGAGCCTGCGGCCCCAGATGGGATGAATCGGACAGCAGAGACACTATGGTCATGCCCTGGCAGAGTACGGATATTTTTGTAGTCATCTGCGGGGTCCCACAATTTGATATTGAGATCGGAGGAGCATGATGCAAGGAGTGTACTTCCTCGCGGACCGCCATAGTCGACATCAAGGACTGCCCTCGTGTGACCCTTAATTGTACGTTCCAGCTCTCCCAGTTCCCAATCCCAAATCTTGATTGTCGTATCCTCCGAGCCAGAGGCAAGCGAGGAGAAAACGGGGTGAAAGGCAACGCAAGTGACGGGTTGCCGGTGCGACTCGAGGTCATGGCGGGCTGGAGTCCGAGGCAGCCAGGACGCCGGGTCCTGGTTTCTGCGCGAGAGAGATGTGGGAGTTGCGGTGTCTATTTCAGTCTGCAGGGAGGCGCATCGTGATTCCAAGTCCATAATCTACAAGTTCCCCCGCGGCCAATCAGTTCTGTATAACACTGCCAAGCGCAACGAAACGAAGTTGAACCCACCTTCTTTTGTAGTCGAACGATGCTAGTCCATTTCTTTTCGAGTAGCCCCTCGTATTTCTTAAGTGTGCTGTCGTCGACTGTGATCGAGTCTCCGAGCTCCTCTCGAAGCGCTGCGGAGCTCTGGGGGAGGTTCGCGGAGGCCAGGTATGCAATGATTGACTTGTGTCTATAGCCACGAGAGACTCACTTGTTAGGAGACTACTGCCCTGAATAGATCTAGTTTAAGAAGAACTTACAGCTCCTCCGCCTGTCGCGCCGTGAGTAGCTGGCTCATGGTGCCGGCGGCTTTGTGTGTATCCCCTCGATGCACCTCCGCCTGCGCCGGAGGCTGTCAATCGCAATAGATAGATGGAACGTAGTAGATTCCCAATAGTGTCACTGTGCGAAACAGAAAAATGGAGCCTGATCGAATAAATAAAATTGTCCAGGGAGAGCAAGATGGGATCGCAGCAGATCCACCGCGGGGTCAAACAACAAAACAACCCTCGACACCGCCAAGCCCGCTTGTTTACTTTCCGATCTCCGCTGTTTATTCTTCCTCCCCCAACTTCAACTTAATTTGCACCAACTTGAACCGCCCCGAAGTTCAACTCGACCACGACTTATTTTCCGGGTCGTGATCTGTATGGTTCAACTTTATTCTTTCGCATGAACCCTTGATTTTCCTTTTTCAGGTATTTATCAAGCCTGAATAACGGTCTAGAACCGTCTCGAATTTCCCTCCGTCCGTTGCTTGGGCATCAAACTCGACGGTAACAGATCCCTCTCCAGGCCCTCACCCCACCATCCCATGATGTTTCTTGCTTTTTACATACTACCTCCTCTATTTACATTTCGGGATTGCTTCTGATGTGACTTACTAACGCTTATCATCCTTCAGCTCATCGTCGATCCCATCCAATCCTAAACAACATAGCCCGCCATCATGGCCGAGGCTGAGCAAGATTTCTCGGCCCTACCTTTACCTGACCGGTTCGCTCATAAGGTGCGCTTATATTTTTCTGATCCTTGATATTCGGAGTTGGAGGTAGACAACAACGAGGGGAGCAACGCTGACCTTGGGATTTGATACAACAGAACTGGAAAGTACGAAAGGAGGGTTACGAGGACGCCAAAGCACAATTCGAAAAGACGCCCGATGAATCAGATCCAGTGTTTACGCCATTTCACCAGGATCCCAGTTTATGGAAAGGGGCCGTTGCCGACTCCAACGTCGCGGCGCAGATTGAGGGTCTTGGCGCATACTGTGCATTCCTGAAATTCGGAGGCGAGGCAGCATGTACAAGGTGCGTTCGAAAATTCTGCAAGCTCTCAATGCTAGGTGATGGAACGAATTGCTGATGTGGTGGTTAGAACCCGGAGTTTCACGGTCGGTCCGATTGCGGAGAAGGGTCTTCCCTGCGCCAGACCAGCTGGTAAAACCAGCGCGCAAGAGGCTCTCCTATTATGTGTTGAGATCGATAAAGCGGACCCAGTTCTCGAAGACCTTCTACCTACCCTATCACACAAAGTACCAAAAGTCATTGCCGGCGCCCTGGCTGCCTTAACTGTGATCTATCATAACTTTGGGCCCAAAATTGTGGATCCGAAACCCACCCTCAAAGCGCTACCCAAGGCTTTCAGTCACGCGGATAAGAACGTTCGAGCCGAAGCACAAAACTTGACAGTTGAATTATACCGTTGGCTTCGTGAAGCTATCAAGCCACTTTTCTGGGCAGACCTGAAGCCTGTTCAGCAACAAGACCTGGAGAAACTCTTTGAGAATGTGAAGCAAGAAGCGGCACCGAAACAAGAGAGGTTTACCCGTGCGCAGCAAGATGCGATGGCTGCAGCCAGTGCAGCTCCGGGTGGGGGTGATGGAGCCGACGAGGAGGGAGGGGAAGATTTCGCCGAAGAAGAAGGAGAAGAGGTCGACGCTTTCGATCTTGCTGAGCCTGTTGATGTCATGCCTAAAGTCCCCAAGGATCTTCATGATCAACTTGGCTCATCAAAATGGAAAGATCGCAAGGAGGCCTTGGATGCTCTTTATAACGCTATCAACGTGCCGCGTATCAAGGACGGACCATATGACGAGATTGTACGAGCCCTGGCTAAATGCATGAAGGATGCCAACATTGCTGTCGCCACTGTCGCAGCCAACTGTGTAGACCTCTTGGCCAAGGGATTGCGTGAGGGCTTCGGAAAATACCGACCAGTCATCATGGTACCCATGCTCGAGCGTCTCAAGGAGAAGAAGGTGACTGTGGCGGAAGCATTGGGTCAGGCCTTGGACTCCGTCTTCGGATCTACCGACCTCTCTGAGTGCCTTGAGGACATCCTCGAATACCTCAAGCACAAGAATCCCCAAGTCAAGCAGGAGACTGTCAAGTTCCTCATCCGCTGCCTTCGCACTACAAGAACTGTTCCGGCCAAGCCAGAGCAGAAGTCTATCGCCGATGCCGGTACTAAGTTACTTACAGAGTCGACGGAAGCCATTCGGTCTGGAGGTGCCGAAATCCTGGGAACATTGATGAAGATTCTGGGCGAACGAGCCATGAACCCGTACCTGGATGGACTGGACGAAATCCGTAAGACCAAGGTCAAGGAGTATTTCGAGACAGCTGAAGTCAAGGCCAAGGAGCGCCCTAAGCCTATTGTTGCTCCTCCCAAGCCTGCAGCCCCTGCAGGTAAGAAGGTCTTGCCCGGAAAGAAAGCTCCCGCAGGCCTCAAGAAGCCTGCGGCGGCCGCCGCTGCAGCCCCAGCCCAAGATCCACCTGCTGCTAAGCCCGCTACAAGGGCCATCCCTTCGAAACTCGGCGGTGTGCCCAAGCCTGGTGCTCTAGCTGGACCTGGATCCAAACTCCGAAGTAAGCTTGGCGGACCTGGAGGCATTGCTTCTCCACAGAGGAAAGTCGCTGAACCACCTGCCGAGGAGGCGGCACCGGCTCCAGCTCCTCCGAAGTTTGGGCTTGGTCGAGGCCTTGCAGGTCGGCCAATCGCGAGACCTGCAGCCCCTGTTGAAGCCGCTCCGGCGCCGCCTCCAGCCCCAGCTGGAATGACTGCAGCGGAGAAGGCCGAAATGGAGGAGCTTCGAGCAGATCGAGAGAAGTTTGCCCGTACAATCGAAGACATGAAATCCGAGCGGTCAAGCCTCAACTCGCAAATCACTGAACTCCAAAATCAGAACGCACAGCTGATCGAGGATCACACAAGAGATGTGTTGAGCATCAAGGCTAAGGAGACTCAGCTAGTTAGAGCTCGCAGTGATGCCGAGGCTGCGGAGCAAAACGTTCAGAAACAACAAAGGGAGATTGAACGATTAAAACGGGAGCTAGCCCGGGCCCTTCGTGCATCTGCATTGAGCCCACCCCACGGGGGATCAGAAGCTGACAGCATGGGCATGTCAGAGGCCAATTCTCTTTACCAAGACCCAACCGGCAATGGACATATCGGCGCAGCCCGGTCTGGGCTCCACATGGGACCCCGGTTTGAGAGCACACGACCCCGAAGCTATGCATCCAGCACCTTGAGTGAGGAAAAGGAAAACAACGGTCTAGAGTCTCCAGGGCTTGCGACTCGTGACAGTGGATTAGGTCGACGCAAGCTCAGCCCGACATATGGCTACTCGGCTGTCGGCAGTCCGACGCGGTCTTCCACGAGGAACTCTACCAACCAGACCGATGAGGATGGACAGCCGCGAGCTGCTCAACCTGCTGAGAACTGGAAGCGAGCTGCTGAAGTTACTAGCCAACTTAAGGCTAGAATTGAACAAATGAAGGTAAGACATCGACGCTATCTGAAGATTAATGATGGAGTGAAGACGACCAAGGCTAACAATTGACACAGGCTAAACAAGGACTTTCACGACCCTCCGCTCAACGTTAATGACCCAACAAATGCCCTCATACTTATGCCCCTTACTCAACCTCTTCCATCATCCTCTTCCTCTTCTTCCTCTCCTCCATTTCTCTTTTTTTGTCTAAAGACTGGGTTTTATTCATGATGCTATCACGATTTCTGACTTGTGGGCATCGTCGGTCTACTGGGAGCGCTGGAAGCGCTAGGGATTTTGGCTTGTACTCTTTTTTCCTTTTCCTTTTCTTCCTTTTCCTTTTCTTCCTTTTCTCTTTTCTTGCTGGCTCCCATGACTTGCTTCGAGCTTGATCTATGTTCCTGTAATTTCACCATACCACTTATTGGCTTTTTATCGGTTTCTTCAGGCTTTTCTTTTTTTCTTCTTCTTCTCTTCTACTCTTTTTTTGCCTTGCAGCTTTTATCAGCTGACTTGCTGATTTCCTGGGAGGTTTTCTCGTTAATACAATTTCTGTCTGGGGCTCTATCGAGCCACACTGTTCTTGGAACTTGCAGTACCTTTGCTTCAATGTCTATGTATAGTTAGTGTTGCAAAACATTGTATGAAGACGAATAAGAAATAATCATGATGAGCAGAGAGATTTCATTGCTATAGTACTACTTCACCTGAACCTGAAATACACTGGTGCAAGATCAAAAGCTCCTGACCCTAACTGGGGACTCGGAAACAAATCACAACCCATACAACTCCGCAAAAGGATCAAGATCCGGATCCTCATGTCGAGTATACTCACTAATATCCGCAATAGCCTGAGCCTTCTCTTGCCCAAATACCTCCCCAATCCAAGCCAACGTAACATCAATCCCCGCACTAACACCCGACGAAGTCCAAATATTCCCATCAGTAACCCATCTTGCATGCGATACCCAATTCACCTCGGGACCAAGCGCAATAATCTCCTTCCACGCCCTCTTATTCGTAGTTGCGCGTTTCCCGTCTAGAATCCCCGCGCGCGCTGCTAATCCCGAGCCTGTACATACTGTAATCACATATTTCAATTTTGGATAGGTATCCGCGATAAATGCGATTGTGTCTTGGACGGGTTGCGAGGAACCGCGGGATCCCTGGCCGCCGGGGATAAGGAGGACGTCTATTTGTTCTGGGGGGTTTGTGAAGTTGTGTGTGGGTAGGATTTCTTGGGCGATTCCGGTTGGGTGGAGGGGTGGTTTTGTGCTGACGGGTGAGAGGGTGGAGGAGAGGAGGGAGAGGGTTATGGATTCGGTGCGGGAGAGGTGGTTTAGGCAGTTTAGGGGTCCGAAGACGTCTAGGGCTTCGAAGCCTGGGAAGAGTGTTACTGCGATGTTGAGGGGTTTCATGTTCATGTTCATGTTGTGATTTGTCATGCCGTTTGAGAGGTTGGTTTCTGGTGGATTGTTAGTATCTTGATCTTGATGTATCACTAGAATCCCATCTAATTGGCATGTATGCATGCATGGGGTTGAGGTAGTACTACTTCGGGAGAACCCGTACCTGTCATGGTTGGAAGCAAGTTTGCTTGATTGACGTATCACGCTTGTTGGGTGGTTGATATGGTGATTTCTGGTATATGAACCGGGAACTTAAAGAATTCAAAAGATGCCAAGTTGGAGGGGCCGAGGGTGATTTTCAAGCTCGCATGAGCACTGTTGAGAAGAGCAGATTCGAGCAGATTACTGTGCTTTATGCAAGTCACGGTCGACAAGGCTAGACAGGGCTAAGCTAGTCTTTTGACTAGTGGAGTCAGATATGTGTTATGAATCCTTTTAATTCGTCACGCCATACTTGTATATCTGTTGAGAATTCCGATTTCCGAGGTGGAAGCTATTTGATTACTTTATTAGTACTAGAAGATGAAGACTGCCTCCAATGTCAATGAGTCATGAATCACACCCTTTTGGCTCGGAGTTGCGAAACATTCATTTACTCGGAAAAGAGTTTGATATCCGATAGATCGATGCATTGTCCAATTATTATGGATCAACACAATTTTGGTCAACCAAATTACGGATCATCTTCGAGGTAGGTAGCAGGTACATGATGGTATCTTGCGATGCTATCGGTGTCTCATTTAGCTCCGTGCAGACGCAAGGTCTCGGATCAAGCATACTGTGTATTTGATAACAGGTTGAATGATCAAGGAAGAGATATTTGGCTCATGAATTTGTAATAATTAACTATAGAGTATCAGGACTAGCGTTGGGGATCTATGTACTCTATTCCGAGTCTCCATACTCCATTCCATGCTGCGGAGTTAGGGTTGTCGGAGGGTCTCCACCTTCAAGTTAAGCAGTGAAAAACCAAGCCTGGAACTCGAGAAGTCCAAAGACACGGACTCAAAGGTGGGTCCTGGAGAAAATTTTTATCTTAATTCCTACGGTATATTTTTTTTTTTCATTTACAAGGTCTTGAGCAAGCAAAAGATAATTTACGATCAACTTCAGAGTACATGAATTGTCATTCTCATTCGGGAACTACACAAGATAGATTGAACAGTGTGAGAAATGAATTCATGGGTATCTGCAGGAAAAAGTGGTACATAAAAGGTTTCGTGAGAGAAAATTTTTTTCTTTTGGTTGTTAGAATGGGATCCCAAGGGCCAGGGGCTCTTTCCCACCCATCTAAAGCTAAAAGAACTGGCCGTCAATAAGTCATCCGGAGCCTTGAACACCTTAATATTTCCCATTAAAACTTTTTCAGGAGTGCGCTGTGGTTGGCAACGCGATCCCGTCAAACAACAATCCAAGCTGAAGCTACAAAGAGCTAACTTAGACCTTGATGGCGGACTCGACAGCCTTGCGCTTCTTCTCCTGGCGGGCGTTGGCCTTGGCGCCCATGATACCACCACCCCAGTGACGGCGGGACTCCTCGTACTTGTCGGTGTAGCCCTCCTTGATGGCAGAGAGGAGCTTGGAGAACTCGGCCTTGTCCTCGGCGCGGGTCTCGGTGAGAGCCAGGACAGCGGAGGTCTTCTTGTGAACGACTGTTCCGAGACGGGCCTTGCCCTTGACGATGGCGTAGGGGACACCCATCTTGCGGCAGAGAGCGGGCAGGAAAACAACCAGCTCAATGGGGTCGACATCGTGGGCGATCAGGACGAGGGAAGCCTTCTTGTTCTCGACCAGGCCGACGACGTGGTTGAGACCGTACTTGACGTGGTAGGGCTTCTTGGAGACATCCTCCTTCTTCTTGCCCTCGGAGACGGCGGTGGCCTCCTGGACGAGACGCTCCTTCTTCTCGGCCTTGGTCTCAGGGCGGTACTTGGAGAGGAGCTTGAAGGTCTGGGCAGCAGTGTTGCGGTCCAGGGTGTTCTGGAACTGAGCCAGGGAAGGGGGAACCTTCAGGCGCATGTTCAGGATCTTCTTCTGGCGCTGAAGACGAACATACTCGGGCCACTTGACGAAGCGGGACAGGTTGCGCTTGGGCTGGATGTCCTGGCCGATGCCGAAGTTGCGGGAACGCTTCTCGATGAGAGGGTTCTGGGGGTTAATCGGTTAGCAAGCTCTCTTCATTGTACTCGGATGCCTCCAGGGTGGAAAAGAAACGAACCTTAGCGGCCTTCTTGGACGAGCCAGCCTTGCCCTGGGGGTAGGGCATGGCGGCGGTCTTCTTTCCGGACTTGGGAGGCTATCATTGAGACAAGAAGATCAGCGAATGTCCACCACGGGCTGCATCTTCTTTAAACTCTAAGGAGAGCGACGAGTCAAGCCGTGTTACGGGCTCAACTCGTGCTTCCAGCCAAAATCATCGCCAATGCCGCACATCTCTTTCGAGGCTGTGGGCAATTGACGGAATTGCTTCGATCGAAAGATCGGAAGCGTAGGCGAATTGGTTTACGGCATCGCTGCAGCTGGCGTGCCTTCAATTAGAAGTGCGATCAAATGCTTACCACCATGTTGTCGACTGGATCGTTGGTTGACGGTTGACGGGATGAAGAAGAGAAGTCTTGAAAGTGTAACGGGATCTTATGAATTTGTCGTGGGTCGCGCTAGCGCGGACATGTGACCAGGGTTAGGGCAAGATTTGTAGGGCTTGAGATTTCTACCCCACGTGATAGCACGTGATAAACTCCCTGAAGACGAACTCTGATTGGTTACTGCTTCCCAAGGCTTATTGGATCCAATAGAATGGTCTTGGCAATGACATCCCATATGCTCATACGTACTATTAACTGCACGCTCTAACAAAGAGTTCTTCACGATTTGGTTATGGGTTAGGAAAGGGTTTTAACTTTCAAATGTATCCTGCGAAACAGATGTTGAAGTCGATTTCTACAGACCTTGCTGCTCTTGCTTCACAAAAGTATAGAAATGTACTGGTCCGAACTGATCGTTGAAGTTGAAGTATAAGTGAAGTAAACCTGTGTAAATCTAACGCCGAGAAACCCTATGCAAAAGATCCCGAATCATAATCCCAACAATATACAATCCGAATGTAAAATCACCGCCAAGCTCCAAGCCCAGGCAACGCACCACGACCAAGACTCGTACTCGCAGCTTGAACAGCCTTCCTCTTACCCATTGTACCCTCCTGACTCCGAACACCAGCAATGATCTTCTCGATATTAGTCTCAACAACCACACCGCCAACAATCATCTCGCTCAGAACCGCATGCATAGTCTCATAGCCGAAGATCAAGTCCAATTCGCACACATTCTCGAACATCCGGTCCAGGGCCTCGACGAAGACTTGGATTAGATCGATTAAGGCTAGCGGTGATTCCGTTGAGGTGGAAATCATGATGAATGAGAGGGTGGCATAGGTGCGGTAGGTGATTTGAGTGGGGGCGTCGGAGGGACCGGCGGAGGAGCTGGCGGCGCCTTGGGAGAGAAGCGGGGGGAGAGGGAGGAAGTTGCAGGCGCTTGCGGGTCGTTGTGCGACGAGTCGGTAGATCTGCGCGATGAGGGATTGCTGGGTTTGTGTATCCTAGTGGCACAAAACTGATTAGCCATGTTTATGGTCATCATGGGGCAGGTAGCTCACGAGTTGGGTGTAGAATTTGGTTAGGCGCGGTTGGCCGTTGTTATTGAAGACGAGCACTGCGTTGATCATCTTGGCAATATTCCCCCAGTATTAAACAATATAAATAGGAAGAATTGAGATATGCGAGCTCTTGGGCTTGAGCAGAAGCTGGGGAATCAAGACACCGCGTCTTTCTGAAGGTTGCGAATAGTTCAAAGCATACAGTCCGAGGCTCCGGAGGACTCCCGCTTTGGAAGATGAGGTGTTATCGGTGATAAGCGCAAGTGGTCCGTGCATCTCCGATTTTCTGGAGAAACAACCATCGGGGAGATTCCAGATCACAACTGCATTACTGCCACGTCCTGGGCCTTTCAAGATGAACATATGCACATGCAGATCACCAATAGCCACAAGGCGACTATACTCAACTCTCCGACAGACCAAACCCCCTCAGTCAACACCTACAAAACCACCTCCAAACCCAAACAAACGCAATCTTGAAGACCTTGCGCCCTCCGACCTCTGCTATTATTGGGACACCAAAGCACCTAATACCGACCAACTAGCCTTCGCAGACAAGATATTTACTCCGTCACGCCACTCACCTATCAAACTATGGTCCGCCAGCAAGTTTCGTACGACCCCATTATCCTCAATCGAGCCCGAAGTCGCATTCCTGGGCCGATCCAATGTGGGCAAAAGCTCGTTATTAAATGCGATCATGGGCCAAGAAATCTGCTGGACGTCGTCGAAACCGGGACGGACGAGAGAAATGAATGCCTTTGGGATTGGAGGGACTAAAGGCGGCGAATCTAAAGTTGTGCTGCTGGATATGCCGGGATATGGCAAGGCTAGTCGGGCTGAATGGGGGATGGAAATTATGAAATACCTCCAGGGTCGAAAACAGTGAGTTTCAAGTTTGCGTGGGCTCGGAAATGGGGGGTATGTGGGCTAGCGGATCTCATACTAATATTTATCTACACTGGCAGACTTCGTCGCGCGTTCATTCTCATCGATAGTGAACATGGTATTAAGCAAAAGGACGCTGATATCCTTGGCCTTTTCCGCCGCTACGCAATCCCCCACCAAATAATTCTCTCAAAAATCGACAAAGTCCTCGCCAGAAAAAAGAAACAAGCCAAGACAGGCGTGGCGGATGTCAGCATCCAGCGACTTCAGGCAATGCTGCAAGATCTGAAACCACTTGTCCAGCCAGATCCACATGTATCAGAAGGGCCAGGAGCACTGGGTGAGATCTTGACTTGTAGTGCAGATGTCCAAGTCGGGCCTGGTCGGGCTTTGGGTGTCGATGCTATACGCTGGTCTATTCTGTCAGCTGCTGGTATTGATGGCAGCTTGGCGGGTGGACGTTTGGCTCAATCTTAAGACGATGATTCTATTGTTGGCAGATGGGATCAACTCAAGTGTACTACTATACATACATGGCATAATCTAATGAGCATAATGCGCTGGATCGCAGAAAATACCTTGTCTCAATTTGCACACTCTTACTATTAAAAAGTTGAACGTGATACTAGTACATCCAGGATTACTCAAAATTGTATTCCTCAAATAGGGTGTTGTTAGGTAAATGCCTAAAAATCTTTCATGAACAAGGAAGGTTGGCACATTGGACCTTCCCCATGTACGGCGGACTCGGAGGCGCACCACATGTGCTAAGCTTACTAGAACTCGAAGTACTCTGGAAATGATTTACTCAATTCATCGCATTACCGCACGTGGGAAAGCAAATTGAGTGAGAATGCAATGTATTTATTACGACTTAATAGAAACAGAACAAAGATGGGAATATCAACGCATGCCGGCCTCAAACACCAGAAATTGTGTTTGCCAACGAGAAAACTTGAGATACAAAAATAAAAGTAAAATAAGTGCAGTACAATGAAAAAAGAACAAAAGCAAGCACGGATGCACAATAATGAAATGCATAAGGAGGGCGTTTGATGAAAGAAAATCACGTAAATAAGAAACCTCCGAAGAATCAGGAAAACATCGAACGCCTATCCCCTGTCGTAATGCTGGATGACCAAAGAATGCCGACCGCGCTATGCAAAGGGTTCAAAGAAGAGGGGACAAGGTAAATGCCGTAAGAATGGGTATCGTGAATGAGTAAGGGAGTCAAAGGTTCAATAAACTGGGAATATGGGAATATGATGATAAGGGAATAGATGGTGAGCGCGAGGGAAGGAGGAAGGGGGTGAAAAGGGGCAATAGAGTGGGATATCAAGGAAGAGGAGGGTTAGGTTATGACCATCATCAGAGGTCTCTGATTGGATCAATCTGATTCGGAGTCGGAGTCAATGCTGTTGGAAGCGATTTCTCGTCCGCGGCGATTCACTGCAACTCGCTTGCCGAGTTTGTTCTCGGGTACGCCATCTCGGGCAGCTCCAAAGTCAAGGACCTAAAGAATATGTTAGAACCGAATAAAACTGTGGTGAGATGGTGACTGATAGCTTACCTCGATATATGTAAGGCTGTCACGTTGCACAGCAGCCACGCATCGCCGGTCGTTAAATTTGACTTGCCAAACGCCACTGAGGTCAGTCAGAAGGTCTCGGACACAAGCACCTGAGCCGACATCCCACATCTTCAAGGTGCGGTCGGACCCAGATATGACTTTCTGGCCGTCGTGCTGGAAACAAGTGATCGCACCAGTATGCGCACTCAGCATGTTCTTACAGTGACCATGCTCAGGGTCCCAGATCCGAAGCGTGGAATCAGCAGCTGCCGAGACAAGGAAATCATTTTGCAAAGCGAGAAGGCCAACGAGAGAAGTATGGCCCTCGAGGTTGTGGAGTAGTGATCCGTCATCCAAGGACCATACCTTGACCATATGGTCCATTGCACCACTGATGCAGCGATTGCGCTTTGGATCTAGAACAACACTGTAAACTTTCATGGAGTGACCTTGTAGGGTATACAAGACATGTCCAGTCGATATTCTCCACACTCTGACTGTGCAATCATAGCTACCACTGACCAATGTGTCGCCATGTGCTGCGATCGCTCGGACGGAGTGGGTGTGACCAGTGAGCACACGGAGGAAATAAGGGCAATCGGTGTCATCCAGAACGGGTCCACTCGGATAATAGACCGGGTCGCCTTGTTTGGGAAGCTTCCACACCCGCAGATTTGAATCACGAGATCCAGTAATGATCAGAGGTGTCTTAGGCATAATTTCGGGTAGACCGTTCGCATCTTTGCCCACCTCAGTGGGTAAAACAATTTGAAGGCAACGGACGGTGGAGGTATGGCCATGGAATACCTGAGTGCATCTAGCTCGTTCGATGTCCCAAACTCGCACAGATCGATCTGTGGACCCAGAAACCAGTGTATTGCCGTGATACTCGAGTGCCCACACACCACCTTCGTGCCCCTCAAGGGTGGCCTTGAGAGCGCCTGTTTTAGTGTCGTAGACATTGATGTTTGTGTCATCACTGCCAGTCAAAATCTTGTCCGTGTCGAACTGCAGACAGGTGACGACGTGGCGATCGTGGGCCCGGAAGGCAATATGTTGAGGCTTGACAGCAGGCTTCATCCAACCTCTACGGATAGCATGGTGTCGGCGGTAGAGAGCCTTGTAAAGATACAAGCCACGGAGAGAAGGAAGACCTATCTCAGGATACGGGATAGCCGCAGCCGCAGCGTTAGCCGCGGCATACGGAGCCTCGGAAGCAGCAATGTCTCTCTTCCAGTCAGGCTCGGAGTGATCTGTTCCACTGGAAGATATTTTCCGTTTCGCCAACTTTCGACAGGAAGCGCGGGTGTTGGCTTTTCGTTTGGGTCGTCTGTTGAGCGGGAGAGACGATAGAGGCGATCTCTCAACGGCGGTAGACGAAGATGCGACAGGGGATTGGTGTTCATCTTCTCCCTTGGAGGAGAATGAAAGGCTAAGATCTCTTTCAAAGTCATCCGGACTGCTGCACTGCCATCCCCAACCTTCACGAATCGCCCGCTCTAACTCGCCCTCGGAAAGAACAAATCCATCTTGGTCAAGAAGCTCCTTCCATGTCTTTTCATCGGAGTTGATGATATGGCGCCATCTCTTCGAGACCTGGGCTGCACGGCACATGGTCTGCACGTCAAAGTACTTGACGATGTTCAAACTGAGTTCAAGAGGAAGAAGGGCCAGGAAATCACATTTCAGAGTTGGGTTCACCACATCCGCCACAAAATGGAGCGTGGGTTTGGGGCAACGCCGGAGAAACTGATACATCATGTATGTCTTCAATTCCTCAGGTACATTGTCGAAGAATTCAAACATTTTTGGCATGTCCGTCAGCGATGGTGCAGATTTGGATGTGAAGATTGAAAGGTCTCTGGCCTGAAGATCATTCTCCGGGAAACGCATCATTTTCGCCTGACGAGGAATGGTGTGGTCTAAGCTAGAATCCGTGTCTACATCAGGTCCTTCGGAATCAAAGGATGATTCTCCGTGTAGAGCGTTCATAGCTGCAACGGGTGAGAGACTTGGGCTGGGTAGGCACATATCTTGCGCCATCGCACTATCGATAGCAGACAGCTGTGATGGCAGCTCCGGTCGTTGCTGAGAGGCATCTTCAGAGGTGGTGAATGAAGACCGGTCGAAGGGTGTTGGCTCGGAGAATGAGTGATATCCGGTTTCAGTCTGACTGGATGGCATAGAGGTCAGACTGAGGTTCTGCGAAGTGCTTGAAGAACCAGTATCGGCTGATATAGGAGACTTCAGAAGCGTTTCCTTGCGAGGAATAGCCACACTATGCATCCTTTGTCTCGGGGCAGGGCCTTCCTCAAGAGCACCGACGTTGCTTTCTGCGTCAGGAGTGGCCAGGCCAGCGGGAGAAAGATGTGTTGATGTCAAACCACCATGACGCGTACGCCGTGCCACTGGTTCAGAGATGTTTCGGGGTGCGCGAGTGCGAGGCAAGATAGCTGGACGGGGCTCGGGAATGGAGACAGGAGGGGTTGGTCGATTTTGAGAGCTGGGATGACGAAGCCGAGTAACAGATCTTGGGGGTGCTAGGCGTCGGGAATTATTGTCCTCGGAGCTGAATGAGTTGATCGAGCGGATCAAACCGTTGGAAGATTGTAGGGCGTCACTCTTTTCTCTCAACTGGGATCATGTGAGTACGAGGCGGGGCCAAGACGGGGACAACGAGGGGGAGTGAAGGAGAGAAGAATGAAAGGAGAGTTAATGAGAGATGAATGAGACGTACCTCGCTAGCAGTCGCGGTGGTATCCTCGGGCTCGTTGAATACGATCGACTGATCACCAATCTTGAATTTGAGGTTTCTCAAAGCAGCCGGGGTAGGCGACGCGGCGAGAGGGTATTGTCTCGTATCTAGATCCTTGGATGCGCGCGGCGGTCGGAAAATGAGAGGGGGGAAAGATGTGGTGGTCGTAGTGGTCGTGGTGACAACGGTAGTGCGGGTGGTTGGGGCGAAGGACAACTGCCCGAGGGCCGCGTTGGTCGGGGCCTGCCCGATATCATCCCTCTCTTGTTCGTCCATATCGCGAGCGAAGGTCGGGGTGTGTTTTAGACGAGATTCAGGACGACGAGGAGCATGAGGAGAAGTAAGAGAAGTGGTTGTGTCGAGAGTTGAGTTCAGATCCGGATCAGGATCGGAGGCGTGGAGAGGGATGGGGGCGTCCGAAGACATCACTTGAGCTTCTTCAAGTGGTGGTGGTGGTGGGGGGGGGGCGGAAGTCAAGAGAATGGGTAAGTCAAAACCTTGGAAATGGCCACCACGATCGGAAAGTGTTAGCACCGCGGCCCGTCAGTACGGTACGCCAGCGAAATCATTTACACCGGATATGAAAAACGAAGAGAATGAGAGAGACAAATCGAAGTAAAGAGAGAACGGTTTAGGTCATGGCGAGGAGGAGTTCAAGTGGAAAAGAAGAAGTGATTGAGGAAAGGAAAAAAGGAAAGTCAAGTCAAGCAAGGATGGCAGGGAGTGGCGGCTGACAAGGGAACTGGAAAGGGAAAGGGAAAAGGGCAAGGGCGATGGAGAACAACAAATTAGTCCGCCGCCCGATTGGCTTACACCATAGAGTAGAGTACAGTATAGTCTATGTATAGTCTACTAATATCTACATAGTTATATCCGGAAAAATAGTAGATTCTCTTTAATATCTACCTATTTCCCTGCTCTATACAAAGACCATCTCTTTTATCGCGTGGACTCGTCCCTCTTTGTGCAGCCCAACTGCAAGGTCCTGGCCAAGGACCTTGGATAGTCCATACTACCCGTGCACCACCCGATTGATATGATTCAGATGGCGCGCCTAAGTGCCCGGTTTGAGCTATGTTGTCATAGTAAAGGTAGTACTGTACTTGTAGTACTGTACTATAGCTATCCAAGTATCAACCTGTTAACTGGTTACCCTATAGAGTAACCTAGAGAACCCTAGAGTACCGTAACATGGTAACTACTTGATTGAACCTGTTGCCCCAGTCCTAAACCGGTTTGCCGCAATGTGGGGAGGTCCTTCGAGGATCTGGAATTTCCGGTCCAGACTCGCCACTGGTCACGTGCACTCGCTCATAACATTGACAGACTATACTAACAGGTTAGCTCACTAGATATTGCATAGTATGTATATACTAGTACCTAGGTACTTCCAGTGAGCATTTGATAATAGTATCATAGCATAAAGAGGTGGCACTAAGTATACATATGTAGTTCAAGTTTTTTTCGCGTTTAAATGTTCCGAGTCTGCTGACGCCGAGCACTGCTTATGTATATGCCTGTGACATCACATTATACTTCTTCAACACTTAAAAGTGTACCTATCACATATTGAAACTTGGAAGTGATAAAACTGTATACACATTACGGCAGAGCCTGGTATCTACCACTAGGTAGGTGCTACTGCCACTGCCCTACAACTTCAAGTTCTTGCTTAGTGTTACTATGATGAACTAGTAATACACTACCTTGGCATGCCAGGGACAGACAATATTTATTCTCTGCATCACAGGGATGACCACTACTAGTATGGATGAATGCCAGTGTACATGCAACACCCTACAACCCCTCCTCCTACTACTACTAGAACACCACGAGCAATCCCAAACCCCAAGGGATAGCCTCTCCTGACTCGCTACAGTTTTGCCCTGGCTACAACATCGAAATCATCAATGTACGCATTACCAGTACTCCGTAATGTGATACTAGTTAGTCGTTAATTCATATACGTCACCTGCAGGTACCCCCCGAAACTGCCGCAGACCTCGTGCTGATGCTGATCCACTCTTCAATGCATGCCATTACGCCTGACAAGGATGGCTCGTCTCGATTGAGTCAGAATTAGAATCCCACAAAAATCAACAATGCATACGTACACTATACCAACATTAGTGTAGGGATTCACCCCGATAATCAACATTGTCGATTCTGTCCCATGCATTGAAAAAGGTTGAAGTTGAAAATGACATTAGTATGTGCCATTGTCTGGGGTCCCCAGAGGTTATCCTGGGGCCCAGTACCAAGGTTGGCAGGCTGTCACGGGGACATCTGGGCAAAGGGTGCCTGCCATCTTCAAAACCATCGTCTCTCCAGTTTCTCAACTTCAACTGGGCTACCATCATCCTCGTCTCTCTCACCATCACTTTATAAAATGGTCCTTTGCTCTAACTCAATCCAATAAATGCACCCTTGAGATTGCCAATCAGGGCTTGCGCGCCAATGATGGACATGGCTGTCGATACTCTTCAGCAGACAGTGCGCATATCAGTTCTAAAGAAATACAGATGGAGCCATTGCCATTAACATACCATAGGTTCAGAGCTTGGAGCTTATGAAAATCGTTCTGCATGTCACAGTGGGTAAACCCATTCTCCTTGTCATCAGCAGAAACTGCTAACATGCAAATCAGCTTGCAGGGATCTTCTACAAGCGGTTGGTTTTTCTCTGCTTTATTTGGCCTTGGATCCCAATAACCGCTTATCATGTAGAGGTCTCCTTCCGTTAATCGCGTTTGGCGAGCGCAGTCTTTCCATCTCGAGACCTTCCACTCGACATCAATGCCAGATTCGCACATATGACGACTTTGTACGTGGCGAGACCAGCCAGACGGATGCTCCCACATTCCAGGTCAAGTTGATGGAAAGAGGGGTGGATTTACAAACCGACCGTGTATTGGATCTCCTCGTGAGATTTCCCCATTGCCCTAGCAATAGCTGTTTGCTGACAATTTGACCACTACAGGAAGAGAGTATCTTCGACGTACTGGTTCGGCGTCGCCTTCAAGCAGTCAAATTTGCCATCGTTAAGAAAGCAGAGCAGCCCATCGAAGTCGTCGAGTCATATACTGTTTCGTTCGCGTACCACAGCGAGCCTATCAATGTAGACCAACTAGCCTCAAACAGCAATCCAGAGGCCAACACCACAAAGGAAGAGCCAAATTTTAATCTAACAACGCTTCGTTCCTCGGTGGATATCATAAAAGGCATCAAACAAATCGACCGCTTGTTGATTCCGCTTACTGCCACATTCACCAAGCTACCGTCTGTCCGAGCCCTGGGCATTTTCTTGTTTTATACGGATGACTGCCCTAAGGCATATCAAGCACCTGATTTTGTCGACGCCAGTGACTTTGTGTTCCAATCCGTGAGCGAGGAGGAGCAGGTAACAGTGCGAAAAGTGAACTGCGGCGGTATCAGCACGGGCCAGCATTTGTATGTGTCTCTTATGCCCGGGGATTTTCCTGCTTAGGCTGATGGATCCTTAACAGTGCGAACCTCAAAGTGAACTATCTCAACCCCATTTCCGTCTCCTGCCGTGCCAGCGAAGCTCAGATGTCCCCGAGATCGGTGGGGAGAAGTCGTCGACGCGGTTCCCAGCATGCGTCTCAAGGAACATGATCTGCGCGATATTACTTTCATTTGAAAGATTTACTGCGGTCTGCCGCGAGGGAATGCTTTCCATCGACATTGAAGGAAATCTGCAGAAGTACAGAGCTTGTGTTTGAAGGGTGGCGCGCGAAACTTCAGGGAAACTTCAGGGCGGACTGGGTGATTGCAAGATCGTTGATAAACATCGAATGCGCACAAGTACTCCCATATATGTCTACAAGAAGTCAGAAAGAAGCGACAACATGAATTGTTAAAATTCATTAAAACTCCCACACAAGCCAATTGACTTCAAATTGAGTTTGTCGCGAAACCCCTTTTACAATTACTTGAAGGGGGACTGATCTTGAGGGTGGTCGCGTTCGGTCGGATATTGATCCTTAGGTACGCGTCCAGCACAACGCGGAGAAATTCATGATCAATGTCTTAAAGCAGTTATTTACTCCTCAATGAAATGCAATGCATTTTTGCATTATCTTCAGCGTGCTTACAGCCGAAGATCCGGGTTCTCATGGCGAAGGTTTCCGTGTACCCACTTATACCTACATGCATTTCCTGGGCTACAGAGAACAAGCAGCACGTTTCTCCAAATTTTAAATTTCAATAGTTTTTGGTCCTCCCAGAAAGACGAGCCGATACTATGCTGGCATGAATAACTTCAAGGTCTGCCGATGCTCGTCAGGATAGTATACTAGTTCTGCGCACATTGACGAGATATTTGACCTTCTTGAAGCCCTGGATCAACCCGACTCCGGCAATTAGAGGCTCCGATGATTTGCACAGAGTGGGACCCGAAACTCCCCAAAATTGAGAGTGAAGCAGTCGAAGCTTCTGCAACTGCCTATTTCAACCTTAGGATTGTTTAGGGCTCGAGGATTTTCACAATGATCTACGCCAGTCCACCAGGGAGAAGTTCCGTGAAATCTGGAGTACATGTACGGAGTACTCCATAAGGGACCGACTATGTAAAACAGAACCATGGGCGCAAACTCAGTCTATTGTTTGCGCCATGAGCTCCAGCTTGCTGGGTGAACTATTGACTATTGGGGGCCACCATTTGGTGCTAGCACCCACCATTGGGAAGAGCGGACACACATGCAGGGCCCTTCACCTGTCAAACCGCTCGTTTGGGTTCAATAGTGTTGGGTGGTCATCAGTCTTTGTCGGGTTTCAACGTCCAGTCCCAAGAATGTGGTTATCCTCTGGGGATGGAGAAATATTGGCTGACTTCATACTAGTATTCCTTTTTTTATTTTTATTTTTATATTATTTTCTTTTCTTTTCTGTTCGTTCCCCTCTTTTGATTTGAATTTTTTTCTGTTGATTCTCTTGTTTCAGTGGAGTTCTGAATTCTTTGCACTTTCAACCCCTTTCCTGGCCGCCCCCCTCGTTCTCTACTCTAGGCTCCATATTATGATTTAAAATAGTTCGGCTAGAACCAGACAGAAGCGGAATGGTTTGGCAGGATGCAGGGGTGACTGACCTAGTCTACAAGGCGCAACCAATGGCGGGACATTGAACAAGGAACCCTTGATCTCGAGTACTGTAATATAGATTGCCCCAGAGTGTCACCACACTGGTTCCGTCACCTGTGGGTCATTTGTAGACACGGCACGGTCGTGGAACGGAGGTGAACGGAGGTGTCCGGGCGAAAGATGTGATGATCTTCTTCGATCTCGGACTACTGTCGCACGAACTAAGGCCGATGCGGGAAACAGTCCCTGGTTGGGTACGGTGCAGTGATTTGTTAATGGCAACACACGTTCCCCTTCGCATCTTGCAGGGATCGTGGGGATATCGTGATTGTGATCGGCTGCATCTCTTAGGGTAAGGCACGGAGACGGTACATAGCCTTTTCATTGTTCTGAAGTAAGCCCCGGGGGAATCCCGTAAGCCAAGGTACGCCAACCTGTCAACCTTAGGGTCCAGTTCCATGGGTGGGTGTTGTGTTTCAGCCATGCAGCTCTTCTCATGTGCTGTACCAGCGAGTCAGATTCCAGTTCTGAGGTATACATACTGTACTCCGTAATGTATATATGCACTACTCAAATCCTGCCATGGAAACTGGGGTGGGCTGTAGGCGCGTGGCATGGGAATTAGCACACGCTCAAAGCCGATCATTGCCTGATTTCTCAGTACGTGACAAAATTCGCATTTAGGATTTAGGACGCGACGTCAATTGATTTGTCACGGCGTCCGCCCACTTCCCTCTCCCTACAAGCACATAATGTATGTGCTAGGCTTGGAGCGGCCCAGGACATCTTTCACGCACGATCCGATCTGAGCTCGCGGCCCCGGGGGGCTGGGTCGATAAACGATCGAGGTTGTCGATCTCCTTCGAGTATGTGATAGAACGAATGAGGCGTCAATTACCATGGCATGGAGGCTCCATTAGCTCCGCATCGTGGGATTTTGGTTCGATGGCTGGAATCCACAAGCGCTTCGACAGGTCCCGTTCTAAATAGAGACAGGTGGGAATAGGGGGCGTCGAAGCTCGGGTGGAGTTCGGCGTCACCAGTGCAAGCCCGATCTAAGAGGCGTCGAATAGTATCGTGCGGAGGATTCGACGGAATACCATAGCGGAGTAGTCAAAGTCATAGTTCAGTAGGTAGTTGTCGTTTTTGTCGTCGTCAATAAAGCCTGAAAGAATCAGTGGTCTGTACTCTGTACTCCTGATTATTTTCCGGACCTCTGTTCTATGTATAGAACCATGTAGGATAGAATCGAGTCTCCAAGATCCTAAGACCGAGGGATATCACATTGTAAATTGCCAAGAAGAGTGTGAAGAGCAAAAAGAGCATGTGCTGATGGAAGTCTATCCATTAGGGTAGCCTTGGAAGAGAGGGAAGATGGCCCTCGTGCAGAACTCACGTGTCTGCACTGTTAGACTTCAGAACTTCACTTCACTTCAACGACTACTCCTGTCTACTATGGAGTACAACGTCCTTCGTCAATACTACCCAATTCAATTGCCTATTCCCATTACAAGTTACAAGAAAACAAAACAAAACAACTTCAATCATCCCGGTTCAAAATGCATTTCCATGGAACTCCGTACGCCAGGAACCGCGGAGTTGCGCTTCTGACTGGGTCCCCTGGCCCCGTCAAGAGTGGGTGCCTGTCGATACATACTCTTCTTGTCCATGCGAAAAGCCCGCTATCTTCAGTAGGCTGAGCCGTCGATCCAACCCGCGCGCGATTCAATGCTAATCCTTGATGGGTTCTCCGAGACTGGCACACTAGGAATCACTCACTAAACTACTATGGAGGAGTACCCTACCGCAAGGATTTGTTCCAATGGAATGGCCTGTCTTCCCATGTCGCGCTCCACTCAATTAAATGAAACATACCCGTGCGAGCATGTCCGCTCGTGGGCCTGGCCTATGACAGCCCATGAGGATTTCAATCCCCCCCTTTGGTCCATGCAGGCTCCAGAAAAGATAGTTGTGGGCCACCCCTATTAAGCGTCTACCGATGTGTGAACGAACAAGAAATGGAGAGTCGATCGTGCCTAACCCCGACCCTCTTCTCATACGCTCGTCCCTCGTACAAAAAAAAGGACAGTCCCCGGTCCTACCTTTGCTGTGATCTTCCTTTCCTTTCACCCCCCGTCACCCCTCTCTCTCTTTTTTCTCTTCTCTCCTTCTCTATCTCCAAACCCCCTCATTGGACGCGAGCCGTGTTTTCTTTTGTCAACTACATTCATTTACCACGGTACGTTGCGGTGGAGGCCCACGCGGGTACTTTAGTGTATTGCATTCTTACCGGCTTCGCGGAATTGCTGACGTTCTGGGTTGTGGAGTAGATCCCAGTCAAGTCGGCAAGCGGTGGAAATTCAACTTGGGAGGGGAAAAATAATAACATCGCATTAAAAACACACCTTCCGCAAGGCTTTCTCAATCGAAATCAAACCTTCAAACGACAGCTATATAGTAGGATTGTGTTTTCACAATTCTATGACGACCTATTGATTTCCCTTGGCCCCCGCAATTCTTCCTATGGCGCACCGGGATAAATCACCAGTGCATGTTCCACTACGAACCTCGAGCCGCATGCTTCAACGACCTGGAGCAATGGAGGGCCCAGAAGATGTGGGCTTCGTCGAACGCAAGGCCTCGAAAGCCCAGCGTATCCTAGGCACCGACTTGCCTCTTCCGAATTCCCAAAATGGGTGGGACAATCAACAGCACCAGCAACAGCAACAGAAGCCCAAGTCCCGACGACAGAGCTTGCGAACCCCCGACAGCAATTCGAGATCTCGCAAACAACACACAAGCTTCGCTGCATTCCCCAAGTCTGAGGATACTATCCAAGTCCCTGCTCATAATCTTCGTGTGCGGGCATCATCACCTTTGCTGGGCCAAGACTACCAATCTCAAGATCCGGTGCCGCCAGTACCCAAACCGTCAAAGAAGATTCACCCGTCCGGTTCCTCGTCGACACTCTTTTCCTACTTCAGCTCCAAGGAGAAGGAGGCCTCAAAGTCGTCCAAATCTAATCCGACAACTCCAAAGGGTCTCCAGCCTAGAGTTCGCAATGAGTGGCAGGCAGAGCCCCAGGTTACATTTCAACAACCACAGCCCCCAAAAGAGTCAAAGCGAAAGCTCCGCCCTCCACGCATTGACCTATCCGTTCTTTTCCCAAAACCCCGCAAACCCGCCTCCAATCCTCATCTCCTATCGCCTCAACGCATGACTAGCTCGCCATCTCCAGTTTCTACTGTGGTTTCGGATTGGCCCTCGAACAAGGTTGACCAAGTCGGAAGCACCTCGGCTGCGAGACGATTTGGAGACGCACTACCTCTTCGTTCTTCGGTCATTCAAAATGAGCCTTCTAAGCCGCAAGTTGACCGTTCTGACCGCTCCGATCTCTCATCGATTCCCGAGTCTAAGAACCACGAGTGGCATGATCACCCGCTAGAGCGCACAGTGGGGACCAGTGAGATCGACCTCGCCCTGGACCGATATGCCGGGCGGCGGTCGCTCTTCAGTCGGTCGAGTGTCTACACAGCTAGTCATGAGCAGTTGCGACCAGATCAGAGAACGACAGATACAAGTAAAAATCCAAGACGTGGCCAAAGCCCCTCGAGCAACCGCCGCAAGGATTCATACTTAGCTCCTGCTCCCCAGCCGGAACAGAATCGTCCCCGGAAGGTCAGCACAGGTGCAGAGAGCAATAAACGCAGCGTGAAGAGCTCAATGACGAAGAAGAGCAGCAAGAGTACTTTGAAAAACAAGGACTTGCAGAATTCCAGCGTGCTGTGCCTGTCATCTTCATCAGATGATGAGACTGAGGAGGATCTGGAAACGCCAACAGAGTCGCGTCCAAACCAAAAGAAAAACAACCGGGATAGCATCGCTACATTTGATGAATTCGATGCTGAAATATATACTGCATCGACCGCTCAGGCTGGAACAGCCCAGATGCTCAGGAGAGTCGATCGAGCACAGTCTACCAGCAGTCGTGGATCTCATCCGAATCAACAACAAAGTCAACAGACCCAGCAATCCCAGCAACCCAAGCAGCGAAAGTCTAGCCGCAGGGATACCTCGGCGTCGGCTAATAGCAAGTCGACTACGAAAACCAATCAATCTCGGCGATCCAGCGGTGTGCCCGCTCTTCCTCAGCAGGACATCCTGGATAAATTCCCTCAGCAGCGACTTCGCCTACCAAACGATTTGAAGGAGATGAACCGGAGAAGCCGAGTTATTGCAGTCACACGGCAGGAACAAGATATCTTGGAAGCAATGCGGCAGCGGCAGGGAAAGGTCACACCGAGTCTCTTCCGCTACAATGGGGCTCCGACGGCCTCCGAGGTTGATCGCAGCTCGATGATTTCAGGACCATCTCGTGACTCCTTTGTAGGATCTGACACTTCATTCCTGCGTCTCAGTGCGGCCTTCCCCCCTTTCCCAGTCCGAACAGAACAAGGTGCTACTCAAATGGATGGATCGCCCTCGCAGAGTTCGAGTTCTGATACTGAGCAGAAAATCGGTAATTCGACTGCCTCATCCCGTTTCAGCGCGGCTTATTCTGAGAGCTTGCCCTCTCCCGCTACTAGCGGCGCTTCTCCTCTGACACCGACTCTTCCAATCCATCGCTTCTCGCCTCTTCCCTCTCCCAAGCCTCCTCCACGTGGCCCTCCTCCAGCTATTCCCGAGGATCAGAAGCGTCACAGCCGCCGTCGCACAGACAGCAGTGAAGCCATCATGCTGGATAACGGCGACCCGCCAACCAAGCACGACCTTCCTCTTTGGTCATTCGACTTCGACTGGAACCAGCATGATCGAAACAACATTGCCGCTGTGCACTAGTCTGACGCGGACCCCCACTTTACACGACCACACTCACTATAAATAATCTTCCCTTTTTTCTCTTTTTCTTTTTTCGACTTCCCTTCACACATTGTATAAACATTACCCCCTCTTACTCGGATTGAATGATCCTGACTACTCTTTACCACTTGCATTCTCTTGCCCTCGCATCATCCGGCCTCTCAGCGTTTCTTTTTATCCGTCTACGTCAAACTTTGTATATAGATTTTCTTGTTTTGGCTTTCTTGTCTTACGAAAACCGCGTGTCTGTTATGTCTAATACTTGATACGTCGAACCACCATGGAAGAACTCAATGGAAGAACTCATGGTGGATTAAACCAAATTCACAATTGATACACACTATTTGAAACAATTCATTACTTCAACTCTAGCTTTTTCACTTCTCAAACTTGATACAACGAAGCAGGCATACCAGAATGCTGTTACGATCATAATGTTGCCAAACTGCATCAAGGTCGTCGGGAAGTTGAGACACTTCCGAGTCGCTTTCATCTACGAGCTTGTCTCGGCCAGCCTTCTCCAACTTCTTCAGCTCAGAGTCAACCAGGAATACCAGCATGTTTTTACGAACATGACGTTGCCGAGCTGCATCTCTGAGAGACACTTCGCTTTCATCTTCGAGCTTGTCTCGGCCAGCCCTCTCCAACTTCTCCAGCTCGGAGTCAACCCGCGGTGGTTCTTGAACTGTTGTTTCCGACCCCTCAACATGCTTAAGGTGCGGACATGACTCCACCAGTGAATCCCGTGCCCAGGATCGAGCCTTCGCTATCTGAAGTTCCCACAGGCTCTTTGAATTGATATGCTGAGCTGTGATATACACAATTGCAAGAATGTTGAGGATTAACATGGTAATTGGCCTCTGGCTTAAGGTAAACATTTGAATATCGATGGCCGCCGGCTTAGAACTCGGAGTGAACTTCGCAATAAGGAAGTACACCATGTCGTAGTAGTTGCGGAATTGGAACTCGCCATCTGCGGCTTGCGAGCGGAGGATTGCCCAAAGGAAATTTATTTCCATCTCGGATATTGACAACTTCAAGAACTTTGCAGCTGAAAAATTGAACGTGGATGGGGTCTCTCCTCTAAAGGTAGATAAGCCCGGCTTGATTCTGGCAGATTGAAACAGTGACTCTTCACTGTTTGCCAGCGAATTCATGTTTTCAATAGAGTATGTTGAACTCGACCGGGACCTGTCGATTTGCAGCTTTCGTACTCCTTGTTCGGTTTCTTGAATTGCGTCCTGTCCAGAAGCGGAGGAGTCAAATTGGAATGTCAGTGACCCACTGTGTTCTGGCGAGCCGAGGTGCGTGTTCCTCACACCGGGGCTTTGCATAGTACGATGACTGGCAATAGTACTCTGGCGGTAATAATCAACGTCGACACCACAGGTATTAACGTAGCCAGAAGAACTGCATGCCGTAATTTTATGGTTTGTGACACCAGGAGATTCAGAAGAGCTCGAGGCCATATGGAAATAAGATTGGACCCTGCTTTCTTGATCGGGCTCCGTAGATCCTTCTGTAGATGGATTGGCATCATAAATTGGAGGGGAAATTTTCGGCCTCGAGTCATCATCAGACAGCAAAATTCTGACTGGGCTCCCACTAGGCTCGACAAGTTCAAGTTGTTTGGAGTCATCAGGTGTTGAACTCGTGCTAGTATTACCCGGAGGGCTCCATCTAGATCGCGCATCCCAGCCTCCCAAGCCACACGATTCATGTGCATCATCAAAATGAATATCTGACGATGACCGGGCGGAGTAGTTGGAATGAATGGAATAATTTTGTACTCCATGGGCAGGGTTCCAGGCTAAATTCGATAGTAGATCATTTGGCTGAGATAGTCCAAACTTTCGTGGTCGTGTCAGTTCAGCTACATCGACGCTATCTGCCTTGCAGAAGGAAATCTCATAGTGTTGGGCAGTGTCACGATCGATAGCGACGTAGCTTGTCCACTTGCTGATGATAGACCACTTCTGGCCAAGGTGTTGGGCTTCCTCTTCCAGCATCCTCTCAAATATGGCTGAATCATTGGATCTGAGAGAGGATCCGGCTGCATGCATCCAGCTTTGACCAATCTCATAGTCATTCATCAGCTCTTTCGCCGCAAGATGGTGCAAACCAGGACGAGAACCGGGCTTCTGCAACTGGAGCTGTGCACTGAGACGCTCCCCTTTGTCTGTTACTGCTGTGACAGTAACCGTGTTTGGAAGCGACTCAATCGCACAGCCCAACATGTAGTAAAGAGAAATGTGAGAGAAGGCGTTCAATATGGGGACTTGATGTGGTGCTTGGATGTAAGGCGGCAATGTTAGGTGATAACTGGAGAATTCAGTGCTCGACGTAATTGCCTTCATTGGGGGCAATTGGCCAAAATCAACTTCACATTGAAGACGATTTGGCGTCAATGCTGCTTTTAGCATCTGTATGACTCTTTCTTGCCATGCTCCCGCAGACGACTCTGCAACGATCTCCGCACAACCTCCACCCTGTTGGCCGATACCTTCGACCAGTCTGTGAGAGACACGATCGCCAATACCAAGTGCAAAGAATCTGACGTTCAACGCGCGGTTTGAAGCTGTTTCTTTTGCGAATTCAATCACTTGATCCACGTCCCACACCTCTCCATCTGTTAACAGAATCACGTTCGTTGAGACATCAACTTTTTTGTCATGATACTGGAGGACACTTTGCAAAGCCTGCAGGATCTCGGTTCCGCCAAAGTTCGCTTGGAATGACTTGACATGTTGGCTCGCTGCGTCCAGTGCTTCCTGGTTATATGCCCTTGAAGCGGGCCAAAGCCACGATAGGCTTGAGCCAAAAGAAGCAATGTTGAAAGAGCACTTTTGCGGAAGACTCCTCAGAAAAACATTCATAACATTTATCAAGGAAGGTATCTGTTCCTCCATTGAGCCAGATCGATCGGCCATAAAGATGATTTCGCCATCAAAGTCTTCAGTATTCACATCTTGGAGAAATAGCTGTCCAGGATTGAGTGTGATAACTGCTGTGGAATGCGAAGGATTATCCGACCGTGAAGTTGCTATGGCTTGCGATTGCATAAATTCTCGAGGGCTGGAAAGAATGATGTGTAGAATGAAGTCTTTATGGAGAACAGCCGACCTGTCTGCTAGGGAAGCGCGTGCTTTGGAAGGGTCAAAGGTCTCAGATGAAGACTCTGCGACAAACGTCTGGAAGCTCTTATGAGAGACTGTCCCAATTTCAACTGATATCGGGTGTGTGACTGACTCCATCTTGCGGATTGCTGCCGGCATAGTCGCTTGGACATTGATGCGAAGGCCCTCCGTGGGTAAATGATCACTTGCTTGGAACTCTTCCGGAGGGGTCCCATAACGTGGCGCAACAGATGTTGGGATGTTCAGAATAAGACCCCCGGTGCTGTTATCTACTTTCAGAAGAGTCGTGTAAGAAAGTGAAACCTTGACTGTTGTTTGAGCAGGAATATTTCCGATTCTTGTCTCGAGGATCTCTGGGGTCACTTCCTCAATCAAGACAGCCGCTTTATGCCGAGAGACTGCTTGTTGAAATTCACCACGAGCCTGATTTTTGGGCTTGACGGCCCCTTCGAGTAGCCTATCAGGGCCAACCCAGCAGCGGAAAGAAGTGACAACTGAACCATTGTAGACTGGAAACAGATATCGGGCATCTTGTGCAGCATGTGCCGAGGCATTGGTGAATTTTTGAGTGAGAGTGGTGGTACAGAGCCTTCCATCTATATCAACCTCAAGGGAGACACTCAATAATGGAAGGGGGGTCTCTGGGGTAGTATGTTGGGTATCTGCAATTTGAAGTTGCGGATTTGGTTGGGCAATTGATTTGCTAGCGCCAGGGCCGTTATAAGACTCAGAAAAATCCGCTGGGGCGAAGGGGTCATGTCGTGCCAGTGTGTTTATACTAACATGGCGGACGAAAAGCCCAGATTGAAATCTATCGATTATATCCATTTCCAAGGGCACTATAATTCAACATCAAAATTTACGAACGCAGAGGACCCAGGGAAAGATTCCTTATAATCGGTGAGATTCAGCCTCATTTCTTGTTCCCCTCTTCAAGTTCTGCCTCGCCCGGGTGAAATGTGAGCGCCCCGGGAACCGCCTCACCGCAGTGCATATCAGCAAATTAGATCAGTAAATCCTCAGGTAGTATGCACACAGCCCCAGCCAGCTAGGTATGTGACATGGGATGCAGGATATCACATGAGTCTGACGCTATACCTATTACTCTAGTACCTCCTCTCCTCAGTTTGGGCACCTGGTCTACCTTCCGTTTTAGTTAGCACTCTTCATCCTCAAGCCATGGCATTCCAAATATCCATTGGGGATGTTTTGATGCTGTCACAACTTGCCTTTGACATTGCCGTGGCATTTAGTACAGGGAGGAAATCTGCACCGGCGGAGCTTCAAGAAGTGCAAAACCAGCTCTTTTCTCTCAGTAAGGCTTTGGACTCTTTCAAATCGCTTCCCTCTCAAGGGACACAACAGACTGTTACAAGCTCCACAGATGGAATTTCGGCAATCATTCAAAACTGTCAATTTACCCTTGAACATCTGAAAGCGATCGTGGATAAGTATATGGTGATTCGCG
Source organism: Penicillium paxilli ATCC 26601 (assembly GCA_000347475.1). Taxonomy (NCBI): domain Eukaryota; kingdom Fungi; phylum Ascomycota; class Eurotiomycetes; order Eurotiales; family Aspergillaceae; genus Penicillium; species Penicillium paxilli. The sequence continues at coordinate 158,089 of KB644842.1, forward strand.
ACGATGACCAGTCCAAGCAAAACAAAAAAGAATGGCTTGCTGAGATCTCCAAAAATTGGAAAAAGGTGCGATGGACGAGAGAGGGAGGAGATATCACGAAGCTGCAACAGAATCTTGGGGTTCACATCAACAGTTTGAATCTTGCTGTGGCAGTATCTAACAGGTAATCTTACCATCGCCATTTTCACTGATATCCTTCCTTGATAGCTCACAATTCTAGTGAAACAAATCAAAAGATAGACCAAAAGGTAGATGATGTTCATGAGAAGCTGGATGAAATCTATAGTTGGTTCACAAGCAACTTGAAACATCGGAAACCAAGCTTTTATGAGCCACCATCTTCTCCATCCTCCTCGCAGAAGGAAAGCTCTTCTGGTCCAACATTTTCCTTATATCAAGAAAGTTCCGGGTTTCGTGACGCTATTTCTGTCTGCGAAAATGCCTGCTTCGACCAAAACTGGCTCCAGAGCTCCCCGGATCAAGGTATTTTTAACTGCCAATGCTACTCAACACGAGCGAACCTTTCTAATAGTATGAGGCACGAGCACCATGACCTATCGCAATATTCGTGTATGACCAGTCTCCCTTGGAAATCGCTTCCATTAGCTAGCTAACTATAACTTGGAAAGTGTCTCCGATGAGTCTCATTTGCCGCTTGAATGGGACCTCGCAAACCTGGAAAATCTGGGTTTACTCAGCCACAACATCTAGACTTGTTGCTCTGATAATCAAGAATGTGCCCCAATCAGGTAAGTGCTAAAATCTGTAACACAAATAATAGTGCAGAAAAGCTCATCGAAAAAGAACTCGCAATATTTGAGAATGCGATAACCGATCTTGCGACCACCATGGCCAGACAAGCCACCGCACGAGGCCTGGGTTCGTCGATGATTTTTCCATCTATCAATCCGTATACTGAGCAGACCGTTATTTCTGTTCTCAATATGATATGGTATGCTCACTACTAGTTATGATCTATGGGATGTCATACAAGGTTCTAATCAATTCTTCAAGCGATACCCGCATTTCAAGTGATCAGATCAATGGTCTGAGGCTGACTACCAAGGGAAATGACTACTCGCCTGGCTTTATCAAGACAATCCAAATGGTTCATTATCGAAACCTGAGTGAAACTGGAGAGTGGATTTTCTCCGAGACTGCCGATATCATTGTTTATCTGCAGTTGGAGAATGATCAGGCGAGCCCCTTAGATGATCACCTCGTGAAACTCACTTTCACTAGTAAGAGGATCATCTCCAACCCATTCAAGTTGTGTTTTCCAAGGCTTCTAGCTGATGTTGTTCCCAGTTGATTACCAGACAGAGTTTGTCTCGGGATACAACACGCCTACGATTCATATTAATCAAGTCGATTGCCTCTTCACATCCGAAGCTGGTCAAGAAAACATGGCCAAAGGTGTGGATGTAGAGATCGAATTGAGCGATGATGGCGGTTAGTCTTCTTACCCCCATGGGATTCCTTTTGAGTACCTAACATTGATAGTCGTGAACAATTTTATTCATCAATTGAGATGTCTGCAAGAAGGGCTACTGCTATTCAAAATTCAGCAAGTCCAGAGATACGAAAAACTTGTCTTCGAACTGTATGTTGCTTTATACGGAGTATTGGCATCTCAGAGTTCTCACCAGTAACATCGATTTCTTGACAGACCTCTCGGCATTTTGATGATCTATGACTACCATCTCTGCCACACAACTCTCAAGCTCGGGTTCAACCTGCAGAAAAGCACTTACCGTTTGCTTATAGCTAATGGATCCAGGTCTATTTGCTTGAGCATTGAAAGTATGTCCCTCTTCAACCTTGGAAGCTATCCATGAATCGTAGTGATCTGTCTTCTCTAATTCTGAATCTTCATATAACAGTGCCGTCACGTTCCTTGAGCCAAATAATAAGACACGATGAGCCATCTCTCTCTATTCAGGCTTCTTGTTGGATCGCAGAATCTGACAAACATGTCACTCGTGTATATGAGCAGAGGAACGAGCCGAGTCTCACTTGTGCCGATCAAGATAGTATGTCACCTACCATGACTACCCGAAAGCTATTATTCTCTCGTATACTCATTATAGGGACATAGCCCAGCAATTACTTACATTGATGTTGGAATCCGTAGCAAGGGGTGAGTTATTTTCTTGTACTGCCACATACTAGTAATTCGAAGTCACTGACACAAGCCACATGTGCAGGAGATCATGGAGGAAGTTTTCCGATTCTGCAGGTGGGGCCTACTAGTAACTCAGATAATAGATAGAAGTACTTCAGATTGCTTGTACATTGTGATATTGTTGGTTATCTGAGCTTAAAATGTATTGATGAATCCGAGAACGCGCCTATTCCAAGGTTTAACTACTACTCACCTACAGTGGCAATGTCTGTCGACACCAGCTAGATCTGTGCTTATGCGAAATCATACGCACCATTGACGCCACGCAGATGCAAGGTCCACAGCCCACGTAGGCCACCCATGCCAAATGGCGGTCCCGAATTGCCCTAGCATCAGGGATAATATGCAACTGGCTCCAGAACGATGAGACGGTGGCTGTATCCCGGGGAATAGTATCGATTGAATCAACGCGTACAGAATGTAGTCCACTTTGCAACGTGTGGGGTGGCCTCATATTACCCACCAAATTCCGTAGTCCACCCAAGATTGATATAGCCCCGTTGACACAGCGAATGGCGGCAGAAGGAATGGCCAAGACGAGGTGGATCTGGAGCACTTTCTGGCATTAGTGGCGGGGGTTTGACGTCAGAAGATAAGCCCAGACTCAAACGGCCCCTAGAAACGCGAGTTTTGAAAGTCTTGAGACTGAAGAGTATGCAACCATTGGACTTTGTTCCCAAGTGTAAGGAGACTGTTCGTGCCCAACACATCAAATGTGTGAAGGAGAAGGACAATCCAATTGGGGGAAGCCATTCCATCGTGACTGGCAGTCCCCGTGATTTCCCCGTGATCTGCCCACACCGCTTCCCCTCCACATTTGGACTTTCTTCCATCAACACCACATCAACATCGCATCTTTAGTACATACTAGTACATATACACAAACTCATCTATTCTTCTTCTTTTAGCGTTTCCCTTGTATTTTGTCTACCCTCCCCATTCTCCACTAACCCCCACTATCGCCTTTTCGTCTCTCCTTTATCCTCATCTTCCCCAGCCACTCGAGTCTCCGGAGCTCCGCCGTGATCGTCATCCGAAGCCCTGGAGGCGGCATATCGCTCAAGTCCCCCCTGCTTTAGCTAGAGGATTTGTGAAAGTCAAAACGTGACACTGCATGGTCCTCGGCGCTCTGTCGCTCCCTACCTTTTTCTCTTTTTCGAAACAATTCATTTTCTTCTCGTCACCACTGCTCTGATTCTATTTTTCCGCATTGTTTTTGCGATTATCGCATTTGCGTTGCGGAGAAGATACCCACCTGAACCCGCAAGACACGATCCAAGCCTAACCGCGAATCTACTATGGGGGACCGCACCCAACGCCAACCATCGTGGCTTCGAGATGCGACCAAAAATGTTCCATGGCTACTGGTAGGCATCTCACCTCGACGCGTTTAATGCGATTGTGCGATTTCTTTGCTATGGTGCTGACATATCCTCTCCCCTGACGTAGCTTACGACGCAGTCAACAGCCTTTGTTTTGGTGAGTCTCTTATCTAGTCCGCAACATGAGAACTGCACCGGTCGCTAATGGCTTCTTGTTCCCGCGATTTTAGCTTGCCCATTATTCTCGAGTCATGCCTCCGGCCGGGGGAAAGCGATACCTAACCTCCACTGCGGTTTTCCTGAACGAATTGGTCAAGCTAGCCATATCCTTCACTATGGCTCTCTATGACGTCTCCAAGGCCGCGCCACCCTCTATGCCTGCCACATCTCTCTTCTTCTCCCTCACAAGTGCCGTCTTCTCCGGTGACAGCTGGAAGCTTGCTGTCCCTGCTGGGCTCGGTGTTTTGTCCAATTCATTGCAATATATTGCGCTTTCCAACATGCCAGCGGCAACTTTCCAGGTCGCTTCGCAATTGCAGTTTTTTACGATCGCGATATTTGGTTTGATGGTCTTCCGTCGGAATATTACACTTCAGAAGTGGGGCCTGCTCTTCTTGCTTCTCGTGGGCGTTACCCTGGTTCAGATTCCTGATGCCACCTCAGATCGGATGTCGTTGCAGGATGAGAATGCCTCGCGACATTTCCCTAGGTCTCTTGAAGAGTGGAAGGCTGCTAAGGGGATCGGCAGTAACTTGCACAGACGTTCTGCGACCTACGAAGGCATTGAGGAAGATATCCAAACGGCAGATCCACGATTCAACCCCATGCTAGGCATTATCGCGATCATTGGCAGTGCGCTTGCCTCTGGTTCTGCTGGGACTTACTTCGAGAAGGTTCTTAAGGACAGCTCCAGCCACACTTCGATGTGGGTGCGCAATGTCCAGTTGGCAATTTACTCTGTTTTCCCTGCCCTTTTCATTGGGGTCGTATTCCGCGACGGAGAGAGAATTTCCAACGATGGATTCTTCCAGGGCTACAACTGGACCGTTTGGACCACCATCGTCATTCAAGCACTTGGGGGTATATTCTCAACATTTTCGGTTCTTTCCTCGCACAGAGAACCAAAATCACTGGCAACTACCGTAACCACTATTCTAAGCATCCTTGGAAGTATCTGGTTGTTCGAATTTGACCTTACTGCAAGCGTAAGGAGATACCATTCACAATCATCATTTGAAGATCGAAAATACTAACAATGTGGTGGACCAGTTTTTCATTGGCTCTGCTGCTGTTCTAGTGGCCACGCACTACTATGGCAATCCTAGCTATGCCCCTGCGGGAGTGCGACCTCCCCCGATTCGCATTGACGCATACGAGAAGGATGGCGGTGCCGACCATGGATCGCCAGTGTCGAACTCGCCCAACGAATTCTCGATAAAGCTACCCAGCACTCCATTCCTTTCGGATGGTCTCTCGTCCTCTCGACCCACGTCTCCGAATCCGAGTCACCACACGCGCGTAAGCTCTAGCCGGAACGTGAGTGGGAGCAGCTACTTCGAGAAAGAATGATCTGAAGAACCGTTCGGATGTCATCCGACCATCCAAAACCCCCCTAACCCCCTTCTTTGATTATGGTGATATGAACTGGACGACTGATAGATACGATTGAGCATGTAGTCCTTGCACGTTTGAGATTTTCCCGCATCCTGTCTTTTCGGCAAGAAGCGATCTGTTGATGAGCGTGTCCCAGAACGTCAACCCTATAGGTTTTCGGTCATGTATGCATATAAAAATGAGTATGATATGTTGAAACGATTTTTTCCCTCTCATCTCCAGACTTTCTAAATCCTATTCCAACTTCTTAATTCATCTAAGCAAAGTTCAGAAAGAGGGAAATTATAAGGGGAAAATGGGAGTCCACAGAACTGCCTAATCTAGAATCCCCGTGACTTTGTACTACCATGGCCATGGGATCCTTCAAACTTCATCGCCTCGAGATGGGCATCAATCAATTGTCCACCCCACCCTTCTAATTATGCAAAGATATTCAAAATATCGGTTCAATCCAGTCAATTCGTCGCCAAATAGGCGCCGGATTGACCCTAGCCCAGCTGGTCCCTCCCGGGGTAGTCGAGCTGGCACCATCGATCAGAAGCTGATCGAGGGATCCCAGCGACCAAGAGCCCATGACCCTACTCTCAACCCATCTTCCTCTGTGGAGTCTGGCGCTATAGCTACTTCTATTGATGATTGCCAATTGGATGCCTTCGGTAAGCTTTTTGACTATTGCCCCTATAGGGTGCCATTTCTGAGGTATCTAGATCTCGAGTTGCTTGCATCCAACTTTAGTATGGAGCATAGCAACACGGGGGTCCATCACCGGGAGACGACTACTCCACGGCAGTCTGGAATGAAAGATGCGAACGATCGGTCTGCCTCGGTGCAAAGGTCTCGCTTTTTCACGCGTAAGTCAGTTCAATCCCAGATAGGCGGGGTTGCTAATCATTGTGATGAACAACAGCGACAATAAACTCAACACCAGTCAACGAATTAGGATCTAGTCAAATTGATAATCCGGTTGGGTCACAATCTAGTCCACTTGTCTTGATGCACCAACGCAAAGGCTATACGACAATGAAACGCAGTCAACTAGAACCTTGTGGAGAAACTTCGGAATTTGATCCAGCCCAGCAATCTTCCAGACAGAAGCCTTCGTCTTGCCGAGGGAAAGGTTTACCCATTGATGAACCCAAACCCCCAGGCCAATCTCCGTTTTCCAACATTCCCCTTTCCGTCCGTGGAATTGTTTTGGTTCCAGTTTCTCAGCTGTGCGAGCCTCAACGAGCACTTTTCCATTTCCCTTTGTTCAACGCTATTCAATCGAAATGCTTCAACACAGTATACAACACCAATGATAACCTGGTTCTATCAGCGCCAACTGGGAGTGGTAAAACAGTGGTCATGGAGCTGGCCATTTGCAGACTCCTGAACGTTTTGAAAGACGAGCGATTCAAAGTTGTGTACCAGGCACCGACAAAGTCACTTTGCTCAGAGCGATTTCGTGATTGGAATCGCAAATTTTCGGACTTGAATCTCCAGTGTGCTGAATTGACTGGGGATACTGATCATACTCAGTTACGCAGTGTTCAGAACAGTCAGATCATCATCACAACCCCGGAGAAATGGGATAGCATGACGCGCAAGTGGAAAGACCATATGCGACTGATGCAACTAGTGAAGCTCTTCCTCATCGATGAGGTTCATATACTCAAAGAAACCCGAGGCGCTACCCTTGAGGCCGTGGTATCACGAATGAAGAGCATCGGATCGAATGTTCGTTTTGTGGCCTTGAGTGCTACTGTCCCGAATTCAGAAGACATTGCAACATGGCTTGGGAAGGATGCCACAACTCAACATGTTCCCGCTCACAGGGAGCATTTCGGGGAGGACTTTCGCCCTGTAAAGCTGCAGAAGTTTGTGTATGGGTATCACTCGAGCGGCAATGATTTTGCATTTGATAAACACTGTGGAACGAAGTAAGTGGTTCGCCAGATCCTCTTGGGGGAAATGTTCATACCTCTGACCATTTTTTGTTAGATTGCCAGAAGTCATCGGGATGCACTCTTGCCAGAAGCCAATCATGATATTTTGCTGTACTCGGAACTCATCCGTTTCAACGGCCAAAGAGCTGGCACGGGTATGGACAATGACAAATCCTCCGGCGAGGCAATGGAAAGGTCCCACTAAACATATTGAGGTCCACAACGAGGACTTGAAAGGTATGGAAGATGTTCAGAGGTAGGAATAGACGGATACTGACCCATCACAGGAACTGTCAATGCAGGTGTGGCCTTTCATCATGCTGGGCTCGGCCCAGGAGAAAGGCATACGGTTGAAAAAGGCTTCTTGGATGGACACATTAATGTGATATGCTGCACATCTACACTGGCCGTCGGGGTAAACTTACCTTGCCATCTTGTCATCATCAAGAACACAGTATGCTGGCAAGAAGGTGGTTGTCAAGAATACTCCGATCTCGAAATGATGCAAATGCTTGGCCGTGCGGGTCGACCTCAATTTGACGAGAGTGCAACAGCAGTCATTTTGACTAGAAAGGAGCGTGTCAGTCACTACCAGGCATTGGTTTCAGGTTCAGAGAGTCTCGAGAGCTGTTTGCATCTCAACCTTATCGATCATCTCAATGCAGAGATTGGACTTGGAAACGTGAAAGACATTGAAATGGCTACAAGATGGCTTGCTGGAACATTCCTTTTCGTACGACTTCGTCGGAACCCAACCTATTACAAGCTCAAGGAAGGTGCCAGTGAGGAAGACGAAGATCAGCTTCTTCGTCAAGTCTGCGAGAAGGATATCGATCTCCTTCGGGAATGCGGGCTTATTGAGGTAGATAGATTGCACTCCACTCCATTTGGGGAAGCAATGGCCCGATACTACATCCGCTTTGAGACGATGAGGATTCTTCTCTCGTTGAGTCCCAAGGCTACAATGTCCCAAATTGTGAGTTTGTATCTCGATGCTAGCTGAGTGCGGAATCTAATAAATGAAACAGCTGGAGGTCATCGTGCAGGGAGAAGAGTTCCGCGAAATACGCTTCAGGGCAGGAGAAAGGTCTCTATATCGAGAGATCAACAAGGATCCCGGTATCAGATATCCAATAAAGATCGACCTTTCCCAGGCGCATCACAAAATCTCACTCCTCCTTCAAGCTGAGCTTGGCGCAATTGACTTTCCAAATGGCGAGCAGTTTCAGAAACACAAATTCCAATTCCAGCAGGATAAAACGCTCGTTCTGGCTCATGTCAATCGTTTGATTCGTTGTGTCATTGATTGTCAAATTGCGAAAGAGGATTCGACCGCGATACTCAACTCCCTGGAGCTCGCGCGCAGCTTTGGTGCCAAAGTTTGGGACAATTCTCCTCTTCAAATGAAACAGATAGAGCAGATTGGTGTTGTTGCGGTGAGGAAACTAACCGCTAGCGGGATCAAGTCTATTGAGGAGCTTGAGACTTCCGAGCCGCATCAGATTGAAATGGCTCTTAGCAAGAATCCTCCATTCGGTGCCAAATTGCTGGCGCGTCTGAAAGACTTCCCCAAGTTGAGGGTCATAATGAAAACGACTGGAAAGGTTTGGTGAGTCCTTCCTTCAGGTCCTTGAACTGTTGACTGAAAGCAGAATAGGAGATCACATCTAAGAGCGTGAAAGTTCGTTTCAAGCTCGAGGTCGCATTCATGAATGAGAAGATTCCAACCTTCTATCAGCGAAAACCTGTTTATGTTTGCTGCTTGACAGAGACATCTGATGGTCGACTCATCGACTTTAGACGAATCAAGTAAGCTACCCCGGACTCTGAATGTCTTCAAAAAGCTAACGAAATCTAGTGCGGGAAGGCTTCAAGAGGGCGTTGAGGCCAATCTCATCGCAGAACTTCATGCCCAGGGCCAATACATTGTCAGCCATGCAATGTGTGATGATATTGGTAATAAACAGTCACTTTCAACCGGGGCCAAGTGTGAAGCTGTAGCTGACCTTCTTTTTAGCTGGAACGGCAAGACAAGCTAAAATTACGCCGGAAATGCCCTGTTTTCTGTCGCAGCAAGATCACAAAACCATCATTGCCAGCGATTCTAAGCCGGTTCGCCCACAAATTCCTCCCAATCAATCGAGCCCTCTCGCGCAAAGGGATTCTTTTGATGGCGATGACTTGGAGCTGAATGATTTTCTGGCAACGCCAAAAGCGCATAGGCCTAAACAAGTTGAAAAACCGTTCAAGAAACCAGAGAGTGACGCTGAGTGGATTTCAATCGACAGTTCACCAAGCCCGCCTCGCCATGTCCCAGAATTGCCTCAAGGTAAAGACAAGGAGTGGATGGCAGACATGGGACCATCGGCAGAAAACGATGAGCCCGTCCGTCTCGCTAACGGGAATTGGGCATGCAACCACAAATGCAAAGATAAAACAAGGTATGCCATGCCGAGAAATCAAATATTGTGACGAGATTTCTTACTCACAATCGCAGTTGCAAGCATTTCTGCTGTAGGGATGGCCTCGAAAGACCCCCAAAGCCTGGAAAAAGCAAGACCTCGAACTTTAAGTCCCAAGACCCCAGCCAGTTGACTCTTTCCGCAAGCTTAAGTGAGAAGAAAACTGCGAAGAGCAAGTTACCAGCAACGCCAAAGCCAGCCGTCAAGCGGAAGGCTAGTCAACTATCACAATCAGGGACCAATCCTTCGAACCCGCCAGTCAAGAGGAGAAAATCAAAGCAGACCCAAATTAGCTACAAACAAGGTGGTAAATCTGGTCTACCAGCTCCCACAAAAACTCAATCAAAAGCCTCTTCCAGGGTGTTGTCCAGTGACTACGAGGATATTGAGCTCGATGATATGCCATCTCCTTCCACTTTCCTAGGGCCTATCAAGTGTGGCCCTGAGCGACCTGCCTCTCCACACTCAAGCATTTCACTGCCCAAGGAGGCCGAGCAAAAGTTTATTGATCCTTCTATGCTAACCCTGACGGGTTCTAACACTCTAAGTGATACGGATGTAGTTCTTCGGGGCGCATCGCCAGAAGCGATCAATTCAGAGCATGGGATGAGCCAACAAGACAATCCAACACAGAAAGAAACCGAGGTCTGGGATGGGACCTTATCTGATGCCACCGGAGTCTTCACCTCTCCCGAAACCCTGAAAAGCTTTGCTACTAGCTTGTCACTGTCGACATCTCCCGCGAATGCCGTACGTTCGCCGAAGGGAAAGGAGAGACTCCTAGAAATCACGAATGAGAATCTGGAGCAGCGAAGTTTCAATCAGTATCCTCTCATGGACACCCTTCATGAGCTCCTTTCTGTACCAGCTGCCGTCGTTTCTCCGAAGACTGATCAATACAACGATGAGTCTGTGAATGGCGATGAAGAACCTGGAAGCTGGGAGGATATTGATCGAATGCTATACGAGGAGTACAAGAATATTGTTAATTTTTATTGAGGGCTGAGAGATGAGTGGCGATATGGAGATCGAATCAGTTATGTTATAGTTCGGAGGGATCTCTGATGGATGATGGATCTGGGTCAGCTATTTTTTGTCCCAGTATTACCGCTTACCCTACTTTGTGTTATTATTATTATGCATCTTAGACAATTTTGTATAGTTAGTGAGCATCATGCTACCGATTAAAAATCCATACCTAATTAGTCCGCTCCGTCATCCATGCTTATTTTCAGCTTTCAAGTTTACTGCAGCTGCTAAGGCAAATTAAAACCCCGCGAAATCCTTATTAGCATCGAACATCACGATGTTGCTAGGTTTATGGTTAATAGTAGTAAACTTGCATATAGTGTGGTCTTCAGTATGAGCTCTCAATTCAGTAAATTATGATGTGTTCACCTGGGGAATGAACACAAGTATTTGTATTTCGATATTTTGATATGGATTTCAAATCCGGTCAATCGACCACAGTGCGAGCGGGATCACATGTGCATGTGTAGAGCCTCTATACTAGTATATGCAGCCATGTTAGTATGCACATTCTAGTAGCGCTTTTAGCAAGGATGGTATACTGGCCACTTGTAAGACTGGTTGGCATGCAGCATTATGCGTCTCAGTCGAGACAGTGGCAGCAAAATTGTTGTTGGCGTATTTGCCTGAATGAACGCAGGTTACTTTTCAGATTATTAGCAGTACCCAATCCAATGTCTGGATTGATTTGTGCAAAAAGTGAGAGGTTCAAGTTCTAAACTGAGATTAGATTTACAAACTACTACTACTACGCAATGCACAGATAAAAATGAAATCCTCGAGGGAAGAACGGCACTGATCGCCGACTTAAAATGTTGGTCACCACAACGTAACGAAACGAAAAACAAAACATAGCTAGGAACAAAAGAAGAGAGACGCAAACAGACAACGAAAAACAAATGAAACAAAACCAGAATAGGAAACGATTCCCACCATTCACGGCCATTTCCGGGAGGCGGCGTGCAAGTACATGAGCAACAGGGGGGACGACCTGTGCGAGGAAGAAGATGAGCGAATCCACCATCCGGTCATATCCGGGGCAGGTGGGTGAAAAGTAAGTAATCATTGAAAATTTCCCCTCTTGCTAGTGCGTGTGACCGGGGTAGCGGATACAAAAATGAGACAAGACAGTTATAACAACCGCTCCAACTACCCCGGCCACAGCACCACACTGTTCCCCACACTCACTCCCACTTGAAGTTGAAGATGTAGGGTCCTGTGGCCCTCTTGGATGAGGCAGTCGGCAGCCGGCAGGAGGGACCACTATCTGGGCGTTAATGCCCTTGCACAGAACCTCTAACGGTTCGTCCTTGGTACCCTCGCCTCCCACATTATCATAAAGTATGAGAAGGCTCTTGACGCACAGGCTTTACCGAATGTCTCCGGGCCGTCGTTGCAGCATTGAGAAGCAGCTCGTTCGGTTCTTCAGTAGCTGCAACAGCTGCATCCAGCTTCTGGGTCAGGGTGGCGGCGTCTGAGGCGAACTTTTCGAGGGCCTCTTTGGAATACTGAATGGTGAAGCGGGGCGCAAGCTCTAAGTTCATATATCGTTAGTTTTGTTGTTTTTTTCTGGCCTATACTGGAAACGAATGCATTTGAAGATGCTCACGTGGTCCACTCCACACCCATGCCCAGAAAGCTTTCAGGCCACGAGCCAGCGAGGAATTTTCTGGGCCTGTTTGATGGCGGCCTCTTCAAATTCTGCCCACTGTTGGGCAAGGGCGCTTTGGGGGTTTCGGAGAGCTTCACGACGCAGTTCATGCTTGCGCTGTTGTCTGTTTTGACATATGATTAGCGTTTGTCCAAAAAGACCTGAAAGAAGGGGGCCGAATGCCAGGGGAGTTGGAACGAGATAATGATACGTCACAAGAATGGTATTAAATAGTAGTATTTTATATAATGAGAAAAGATAGTAGCCTCTTTAATTTGTACAGTATGTTAGGGAGACTGAGTGTTTTCGGTATCAGTAGACTTACCGTTGGTAGAGCAGGTAAGCCCGGGATATAATCACGGTCGTGGTCACGACTTGTTGTTCCTTAAGCCCCGAGAGTTGCATTACCCCAGTCGCTCATCCAGAGCCTTGAACAGAGGTGGTGTAGTCACTCTACTTTACGATGCAGAGTTGAAGAAGGATGGATGGTTTGAAGATAGAAATGTTAGCTAAATTAGGGTACTAGAGTGGGCAAAAAGGCAATTGTTGGGTACACAATAGCAGTAACGACCCTGATCATCCAATTGTGTTCGAAATGGAAAGAGCCACCATATTGTTATCTACTACCCGAGTACCTACCTAAGTAGGGTACCATACTGTACTAGTTGCTATAAAGTAAACACTTGGGATAGTACTGATTTTACTCGGGTAGTAATGGACGATCCATCCATGGATGGATCCATGGATACTCCAGAGCTGCTCCTTCAGATACCGAGTTTTTCAGGATCACTCAATCGTTTTTTGAAGCCGGAACTTCAATCTTTCCAATTTTCCCATTCCTTTCGGCTTACTTCTCAGTGGACAGAAATACGAATTTGCCATAGTGTCGAAAATAACCATTTGAATGACTACGACTTCTTATCAATTTAGTACTAATGTATAATATCTTCTGGTATCCATGGATTTAGTCAAAACATTTAATCTTGCCCATCAATACCACCTACGCTTGAATAAACTCTCTCTTTCAACCTGATTTATTTTTAAAGCAAAAGCTTGACGGTATTACGGACAATTTTGTGTTTAGTGATGGCATTCGTTCTTGAATCTCGGTCGATCAAAAAGAAGATTGCTGGATTATCATGATAGTACGAATCCCAACTAATCATTTCGAACGACTTCACTACCATTGAAGAACAAACTTAAAACTCGTCTTAAAATCGAAATCAAATGTGCAATCCAGTCTATGTGCAGCCTGGATTTCCTCCATCACACCAATTAGTTCCCGAGCAGCATCTGAACGAAGAAATTCTGTTGTACCACTGTCTTATAGGCGTATTACACACTCCACTGAAGTCAACAAGATGAGTTCCAGCAGCACCAGTTTCTGTTTTTGTGTGAGCTCCAGAACAGCCTGTATCACTATTTTGGTTATCAGTCAGAAGCTATTCAACTTGAAACAAGCGTAAAGAGGAATCAAACTTACGCCCAAAAGACACAAATAGCACCATCAATCCAAGCTCTGTCCACCCTATCATTCCAAGGATGCGCCGTGGGTAGACCATTCATATTATCTGTAAAATGTAAGTCTGGTGATTTATTCATTCTCCCGGTGGGAAGGCAGGCTTGGACGCACAACAGGTATTGTCCTTCAAGTCTGTCAGCTTTTCACTATATTCCGGATTTGGCTGGTCTGTATCCTGAAACTGGATCGACCATGCCTCTGCGAACTGTACTGCAAAGAGGCTCGTGACGGCCAAGGCAGAAAATGACTTGAATTGCATTGTAGTTGATGGTGGTCTGTTGCTATTGAGATAAACTTCGAGATGGAGTTGAGTTGGTGGAATGATAATGTGGAGTTCAAGTAGTAGCTACTACTAGGCTTATACAAAGGTATTTATAATGTTTTCACCAGCAACCTCGCTCACCGTGACTACATAAACCTTCTCGGAGTAGTTGAATTTATGCAGCTTACAGTAAGCATTTCAAGTTGGATTTCAGCTCAAAGTCCGGTTAGCCGAGTCAAGAGCGAATTACTATCCATGGTTCTCACATTTCCATCTGCAAACAAGCCACAATTACCTATTGACTTACTTTCGACTCTGATCCCGGTAGGAAGAAGCAAAAATGAGCACAGAACCATGCAACAGTTAGGGCTTACTGGCAGATAAGTAGCCCATTAGCCAGTCAGAAGTTTTAGCAACAACCCCCACGAGCACTCATCTGTAGACACCCTCATGTTGTAGTTAGCTTGCCGCAAAATCTACCCCTTAATTTGATACCTCCCTCTCAATAATTTATATGTGCTAAGCTCTAGAGGGGTTGTAGGGGCAGGAAACCTTGGAAGAGTTCAACTTTAGAGTGTATTCTCAAGGTGATTCTGAGAACGAATGTAGTAGTAAGGTTCGATTTAAGAAATGCTAATTTTCTAGTTTGCTGTATTTACTTCTGCACCTGCAACTTCACTGGCAACCCTGGTCTTTACTTCGTCCCTTAAAATCACATGTGCAATGTAAGCCAAGCAGTAGTTATTCTGACAATAAGTATGGTTCCAATGCATGTAGTAGAGGTAGGTAGTATACGGTGGAATAGTATATGAATGTGAGCGAAAGCCAGCCCAGGCCCCGTCCTTTAGGCCCCCAAAAGATATTGTAGATTTGAATCTTGCTAGAACGTAATTCAATCCTGGATTGGCCGAGTCCCCGCAACCAAACATAACGAATAGCCTTGATCCCTCGAATCTCCTTGTATTGTTGCGAATGGTTGATCCTTTCGGGTTGATTACCCCAGAAACATTGCATGTTTACTAGCACTTCAACGCTATACTGCTTTAGGAATTTGGTATATTGCACATCAAGTGCCCGCCAAGCCCTCTGTATTAAGGGACGTGCCAGGCCATCAAATCAGCTTCTTTGAGCTCCGGAATACCCAAAGATGCAAGACTTGAATATGTATGGTATATAGCAAGCCTGAATATGGATTATGGCTCTGTGAAAATCGGTTCGTTATAGTACTAAGGTTCAACAGTAAGTTAATCGTGAAGTTGGGGAGTTCGCACACTGCAATAGCATTAAGCATCTAACTGGGACTGGGGCGCTTCAGGGTCCCTGCAGGTGCGGAGAGGGAAAAGAGATCTGAAAAGAAAAAAGAAAAGCAAAACGTACAATAGCAGGGGTTCGCATGTGGGTCCCCACCATACACAGTACTACTACTCACCTGCTGGCGTGTGGCTAAACACAGTAAGATGGAGTGAGCGCCGCTTTAGTGTCGTATGACTTGGGCGATTAGAGTGAATGCGCAATAGACAAGATGAGAATAGGGTGACCCGGTTGAGAATTGTACTTCCAATGCTATGGAAAAATTGCGCTTTGACCTCCTGAGCTGAAGCTGGGGTTATACCACTATCATTCAAGGCCAGTCTACCGCTACTATCTGAAGCACTAGCCTCCTTTGATTCCTCCACGCAGAGCCAATGGCTGAAAGAACTTTCGGATCTGCTACAGACTACTACTTGTTGTACCCAGTCTAATGATCGACGGGCTCACAAAGAGCGTAGGACTCGGTCTCGATATCTCCGTCCTATCTGTAAATCAGAAAAATTCTAGAAAAGACGTCACCTGACGGGTATCGAAAGGATCAATGCCCTCCCCTAACCGGGCTTTGAAGAAAACTTGAAGTAGTAGTATTTCGTTCTTGATTACCCAATACTATATTTGTATTCCAAGGTTATCAACGAAGAACGCATTTAAATTCAAAGCTTATCGGTGAGAATACTACCTAGGTAATAGAATACTACTACTATATCCATGGACCTCATAGTGCAAGTTGAATGGTACAATAGAGGCCAAATGTACTACAATTGTACTAATCCCATTTTCGCGCTCGATAAAAATATCATGTCAAATGCTGCCAGTGAGATATTGTTTCTATTCTCATAGGTTCCGAGGCCATTGCACGTATTGTCTATCACTAGACTCCAAAACAGTCTTTGGCCGATGGCCTGAAAAATGATTCCTCCCTGGGCCCAAGAAAAATAGTATCTAATTAGTGGTAGTGTACCCATGCTGCTTAAGAGCATCGCCGACTTGGTTCCATTCATCTTCCGTCAAGCCGGTGTATTGGATACTGGCTGATCCCATTGGGGTCGGAACAGGACCACCTTCCTGGGTAGGGTTTCCAGTGAGAACGGTAGCGAGATCCATGCAAGCGGGAGGAACGCCATCGAGACGCACTAGAGTCATTAGTTTCATGCTTGGTTGAATATCCAGGACATCTTTCAGGCAGTACTCACAATCGGTAGTTCCAGAGAAGTTGACAGTAGCTCCGTTCAGTTGGCCTTTGCAGAGATCCCAGGCATTTTGCGAGACACCAGCAGGTAGATCCATTGGAGACCGGCGAGTGCTATCCTTGATACCGGTGCTAACACCAGCAGCAGCACCACCGCCCAGAATGCCACCTCCGATGGCACCATCGGCAGCTGCAATAGTGCCAGCTGTTTCAGCAGTGACTCCAACGATCAAGAGGAAAGGGGCCGGTGCGTATTGGACCATTGAGAGGATGGCACCGGTGGAGATAGCTGCGAGGCTGAGAAGACGCATTTTGTATAATATTGATGTAATGAAGATAAAATCGTGGGTTGAAAAGATAATTTGAGTGGTGTGAGCTTGGATATGATATTGGTTCAGATGGACTTGAATCTGTGAGGAATTATTCTGAAATTTTGAGGGAACGTGTAGGTTATTTAAAGGTTTTTTGGGAGTCACTGTACAGCACCGGGAGAGTAGTAATAGTACTGGTAGTGTAATATTTCCAAGGTTGCTCTTGAACACGTCATTTGAGATATTTCTGGTATATCCGAGATTGCCTAATGACTCCCAGGCACTTCCATCGGACCCTGTGCCCCGTTGTAACTGGGGCGATGCTTAGATTCACTCACATGAGTTACTTGCAGTACACATAGTTTCGCATGGAAAAGTGGAACTGGATTTCACTGGCCCCTTCTTGAAGGAGTTTTGGGCGGGGCAAGGATCATTGATTATTATGTGAAGAGGCTGTAAGCTTTTAGCAGTAACAGAGAACAAATTGGTTAAAGAAATGAAACTTGTCTTGGCCCTTTACTCACTAACTATCCATGCATTCCATTGAGGCAGCTTCGCCCCAGGTCTATCTAGGTGTATGAACATACTGGAGCATCCGATGCATACCTCCCGTATGCTACGAACTCATAGACTGCCACTGGTAGTATATTGTGTCAATTCGGGAATTAAACTTCTTTTCCCCGCTATAAAAAAGGGCTCATGCAGAAAAAGCTTTTATGAGACGTATAGCCGATGTAAAATTAGATTTCGGGGGTAAGTGGGTCAGTTTGGGGGCAGATCGAGTCAAGGTTGGGGGCTGAACAAAGAAGTGTAGTATATGCGTTACTGATCTACAACGAGCATGAACAGACCCATTTTAGGCTTTTATATTGCCGATTTGATTACTAAATTTGGCGTGGTACATGTATTGATTCCTCTATGAACCCTGGAAAGAACTGGTCCATGTATATCGTTGTCAATACTAAGAAAAGCAACCTAAGGCATCATTCATCCCAAGGTGATGTACTACTAGATAGCAAGTGCTTAGTCTTATTTCACCGAAAAGACGGTCTTTTCAACAAACTTTTGTTTGAATTAATACTGAGAGCTGTGCATCTGCTGTGGGGACACAAGGGTCACTCAACGCTCAGCCGTCATCACCTCGTGTACCTGGTCATCCACGATGAATTTCCCCACAAGCTCAATGTATCATCCCAACTCTTGGCCCCTATGGATCCTCAGCATTAGTTCAAGTTGAGGTGCCTCGTCGGGTCATATTATACATGGCCCCAAGTGAGTTGTGATATGAGGTATTTTCCATTTGAGCATCAGCTCCATGACATCAAGTATCTTTCGGATATAATCAAGGGCTTACAGTGGACTCAAACATTCTATTTAAAGAGAGATGCTATATTGAGATCTAAAGATAATACTATAAATACCTGCATCTATCCGCATCAATATCTCTCTTCATCAACTCATCATCTACCGAATCATTCTGATAACTATCCTATCTTCTTCGATCCAAAACACTTCTTATCAAACCCCAAACACCATCCTTCCAACTTCAAAATGCAAATCACCAAGGCTATCTTCATGGGCTCTGCCAGCCTCCTCGCCTTCACTCAGGTCTGCCCAGCAGCAATTACTGAGGTTCTGATTGGTGTCCTCGGCGGCGTTATTGCTGGCTCGGTTTCCGGTGGCATTGGTGCTGCTGAGAGCAAGCGTGACTACACCCCAGTTCACGCTCGTGATTTCCGTCCTCTGTTCCTGAACACTCGTGACTTGCCTGCTGGTGTCTCTCAGGAGTCAATGGATCTGTGCACCCAGCAGATCAACGACCAGGCGACCCCTGTCAATGTGTACAGCACCGCCGATGACGGTAAGTGTTTCCCATGAAATTTCGAATACTACACAGCTTTGTAACTTACTGACATATTTGGATCTAGCTGCCCGCGCTGACAACGTCCCTGCCGCCTGTATGGATCTGGCTACTGTCATCCTCAGCAACCCTGCTCAACAGGGCGGTCCTGTCCCCACTCCCATGGGTAGTGCCAGCCTCCAATACACTGGTCTTTCCGATCAGGACAAGGCTGACCTCCAGAATGCTCTCTCTAAAGTTGGCTCCAACGCTTGATTTATCAATTTTTAGAGCTTGAGCTTTATAGATCGATTCTGCTTTTTATCTTTTGTCTTTGAGTTGTTTTCCTGTTGCTTTTCCCAATAGTTAGTTCTCAGTGCGATGTATAGACACCAATACAGTAACATACCAGTACATATCCATACCTCCTAAAATACACCCAGTGCAACGTAATAAAAACTGTGAATTGTCAGTTACTACTGGTAATTACGAGGGGTATGCGCAACTTAGAACTAATTACCTGATACCTAGGTATGAGATTGACTCAATTGCTTTGAGCTCCTATTTGATTGATCAGTGTCGGCGGCTCCCTTACTCCTGGAAATTACTATTAGTTTTTTACTCATACAAGTAAAGAACCATCATTGCAACTCGAAGATATTCTCTTGCAGTTGGAACCTTCAAGTTCCAAGGAAGGTAGTAACTAATTTGGTGCAACCCTTTTTGAGAAATTCCCATAGTGGTTCTTAGTATTCTTTGGTAATGTTAAATCTACTAAGAACTAGCTGAAGCGCAATAAATTTTACCATATTCCCACTTGGGTACACTCCAAAAAAAGAATCCAAGTACCCAGATAAAGCCGATAGCCTTGTGCAAGCCCCACCTGTTCATTGTAGAATCAATTTCAGATCGCTCCTTTGTCTTGCTCATATATGACTTCCAGCAACTTGTCACTGCAATCTCCGCTATAGCAGCGATTGAGTTCATCAAAAACCACATTGCATCTCTCCAAGCTTCACAGCGTCCACTCTTCCAGGAAACCACTGAGTGAACAGTTCCAGATAAAAGAAACACAAAAGTCAATATGAATGCCTTTTCAGCAATAGTGTTCTTCTTTAATCCCAAAACTCTTCGAGAGAAGAACAATCCATAATTCTTGTACGGATTATAGACGAGACGTTGCCAGAATCGCGACCAAAATCGTCGCAATGTGTATGCTTCGAGTGGGTTCCCGAACAACGGTCGCCATTCCCAAGGCTCATCCCAGCGAAGAATACAGGCAAAAAGAATGGCAGCGGCTGTTTGAGCAATATGCATTGCTGCGAAATTGACCCAGATCCACTGTACGGCAAAAACACCTCGCAACATAGTCTCCCGTGTTGTTATGGACGCTGGTGACTCAAGGAACAGACGTCGAAGGTATGTTTGTTTCTGAGCAGAAAAGTCACTCAGGGTTAAAGGTAAAAAAGCCCCCGGTAATACAGGAATCACCATATATTGGGCTACCAGATAAATCACGAGCAATTCGGACAGACGACGAAAAACGAACATCTTTCGAGATGGCCGTGAATGTACGACTGGAGATCCAGGGACTGCGCGAGGGGTATGCAGAAGCCGTGGATTACTCCATATTTTGTACGCTGCGTGCAAGTCCCATGGTTTTGAATTTGAACTGGGATTCAAGACCCATTCCTCAATAAAAAGAACCGAAATGATGTTTGAGATGTGTATCGTTCCCGCATGACCCCAAAATGAGCCCAGGCCAAGCCCAGGTAAAGAAGCATTGATATAACCGGTTGTAAGAAAGGATATCACTGCTGGAGCAAGGATTGGGAGAATAAAATGTACTCTGTGTTTCTGAGGAACATTAAGAGCAATACATGAAATAAAAGACGAAAAGAGCAAGGAGCTGATTGAAGTTGCGGCGAGAAGAATAGGCATCGTGGTCATTTTTTTTTTCAATATAGGGCACGGAACGGAGTGATGGCCTGTATGATAATTTCATTCTGCACTTTTAAATTTATGAAGAGTCTGTTTGGCCCCCTTAGAGTATCATTTCATCCTGGAGGGATCGGCTGTGCGGGTCTTCAAGTTCCTGCATAACCCCGGGGCCGATGGGATCAGATCTATAAGGAACGCTAGAAATAGAAGTGTTGGAGGGACCGAGTCTTACTATTTCGTCCAAGCCCTCGGGGTGGATGCTTGTCTGGATTAATTTCCGAAGAAATACCACTCTATATTCACCATTTATCTTGGGGGCCAAGTCCCATGATGCCATCCACTGGCACAAATGAATGTAGAAGACTCCAGTCTTCAAAAACCGTTTCTTCAGTGAGAAACAAATCTATGTGCGCTGTAACTGGGATTCCAAATTCAGGTGCTTTTCAACATTACAAAATAACTAGGTACTGATATGAAACCAAACAATCGAATCCGACCCAACTGGCCCCAGTCCGAGTGTCAGTTTCTCTGCAGTATCACAGATGCTAGCCCGCTTCATCTCAACCGACAGGGCAACAGTATACGTCACCCAAAATCACCCAAGACGACATGCCATCCATTCGTTGACAAAATGATATAATACTAGTGGCTGGGAGGGCCCGTTCTGCAGAATTTGACCAACAACCGAAGTGCCCTGTCTATTTAAAGCAAAAAGAAGGCTGAATCAAGCTCCACAATCCATGGAGCTTGGTGGGGTTCGTGCCACGCCCTGCGGGGATTACCCGAGTATGAGCTTGATGGTACAGGGGACCAACAATGACGGTGCTTGAGATCCTGAAGCAGGGATTATGAAAGCTTCTTATCGGTAATAGTAATGAAATCAAATTAAAAGGATAATGAGGCTCGCAAAAATTGAGAAGCCTTGGTATTCACAGTACCAATAGTCACTAGAATGTAAACATGTGTATGGCATTTCAGCCCGAAAAATACCCGATAGCACTTACAGTGGGGTTGAGGGTCCTTTTAACCATATTACCGAAGAAGAGGCCGAAAATGATGCCATGTCTGTTTTATGAAAATTGCTCGAGTGTAACTTAATACGTTGTACTTTTTCATATACTACTCCTGCACACTAGATGGGTCAAGTGAGATTCTGAGGCATTAAACACGCCCCAGCAACGAGGAATTTTACTCTCCAACCTTCACCATCCCACCCCGATTGAATTTCATAGTCAATGATCCATTTTTTATTTCTTGGCTTTACAAAATTTGAAAGGATCGTTGCAATCTGAAGGATTCGACATACACCTCTGATACAAATCACTACTACTCTCACACGACCACTCTATTCTCGAAACCGACATGGTACCGACTCCCGTTAATCTCAAAGGACCTATTGCTATTCGACCCGAGTATATAGCCTCGAGCCCGACAGCAATCAGAGTCAACCAGCATGACTTCAGTCTTTCTGGGGGCGAGTTCACAGTCTCGGAGTGGGCCTTGGATAGCGTCAGGCCATCAGATACCGAAGCTGCTCGTGAGCTATTTTCCGTGAGCGGTAAAGTCATGTCGTTGCGCAATAGACGATATTTCCAAGATCACTCTGGACTACCTCTATTCGAACTTGCAAGTAAACCCCTTGGATTGACGCGATCGGTCACATTGCCAGGTGGTGATTCTGAAACGAACTCAATTGCTACAATTGCTCCTCGATACAGTTGGCACAAAGACAAGTTTGATGTTTATGTCAGAAACGCGACAGGGAACGGAGAAGAGGTTATACTTCATGTACGAGGGCAGGATATCTGGAAATTGAGAACGAATGTTTATATGAATGATGCTCTGGTAATGACTGTGAAAAGAACCGACAAAATGACAGTATACATTCCGTGGAAAAGACCCGAATGGAAAGTGGATGTTGGGGCGGGGATGGATTTATCACTCGTAAGTTCTTTTTTTTTTTTCAGACTTTCTCGTCGTCCATAATCCCCGTTAACATCCAGGCATCATAGGCGTCGCTCATAGTGGTCCATTTGGCCGATATGCTGTATTATCCTACCATGCCCTCTTCGCACAATCCCACAGGTCAAAGTGGAGGGGGGCTATCAGCAGAATCAGCTTTTCCCGATGAAAAGGGAAGTCTTCGCTGAGGCTTTCGGGAATAGATGAAAAACTCAATACTATTGATAGCTCAATAAAGTTGCATTCCTCTTTCGAAAAGTAGCCAAGATGTAAAAAAGTCCCCCACCCTAACCAGCCCACTCCCCCACCAAACCTGAAGAAAAGAGACGCTAGAAAAAGAAACCTTGGAGCGCTTTGCAAACTTTACAATCTACGCTGTCTCGTATTTTAAATTCAATTTTGGTGTAATTTTACCAGGGTTTTCGATCCTTGCAGTGAATATAGAGCATCCAAAACTCCCTTCTCACGTACATCTCATTTTCCCCGATATTAGAGCAAATAGACTGGCAACAAAGATGCGGGTCTTTCTCAAAAACACCTTGACCATTCTCCTTGTCATTTTTACTCCATTCATGATATGGAAGGCCCTCTGTTTGGCAACAGCCAGTCCATATCCCATCGTCGTTGTCATCTCCGAATCCATGTCCCCCGCATTTCATCGTGGTGATCTTCTATTTCTTTCGAACTGGCCAAAGAATATTTCTATCGGAGACATACCTGTCGTTTGGTTTCCTGGTAATCCATTACCGATGGTACATCGAGCAGTGGAAGTTATGGTTGAGAATAACAGGTAAATTGTTCTACTATCTAGTGGATACGATTCAATCCACACTATTATCAACGTGCTGACAAGGAAAGGCAATACATTCTTACGAAAGGAGACAACAATTTCGCTCATGATATCCCCCTGTACCCAGCTGGACAAGAATACGTGGCCCGAGAGGAAATTGTTGGACTGGTAAGGGGGTATCTGCCATGTATTGGATGGGTCACGATTGCACTGAGTGAATATCCGTGGCTCAAAGCAGTAGGAGCTGCTATTTTTGGTGCTATAGGAATACTTACTTGAAGAATTTTGTGAATAAAGACTATTGAATAAGATACAAGCACAATTGTGGTCGGATCTAATGACACGTTGCGCCCGGACGTACCTCGCTGCACGCAAACATGGAATTTGGCCCCATTTTCGTAGTTTTGTGTGGTGCCCAGGTGGAGATCTTCGAATGCCGTGTCTGTGCAACGCCTTTCTTCGAGATAATTCTTTCGGCAATGAATTTATGGGGCTGAAATATCTAATGGCCGATGTCAATCTTAAGTCAAAGTGCGGATTTCTTCTTTTTGCCGTCACTCTGGCAGATGCCAGTGGTATGAATAGATCTTGAAATGGGATTGTTGGTTTTTTGGGGGCAGTATCAGCCTCGCCATTTTACCCCATACCCATACCATAGTAGACTCGAAACGTCTCAATATCTCCGAGCTCAAGCCTTTCGGCCGTGAGCATCGATAGCTGAAGGCAGAGCAATTAGTTTTCTTCCATTGGTGAGCGCTAGGAGCGCTAATTGCTAAGCTTTTCTCAAAAAGCGCCAAAGCTTGAGTTGATGAAGAGAAAGACGTAATGTTAAGGGGCGGAAACTGGGGCGGGGGCGGGTGGCTGACTACAGATGACTTTGTTTCAACCAACTTGAACCTCACCCCAATCACGATTCATGAATCATGAGTGGAGTGGGGCAATCTGTCTGTCACTTCACATAACTGAGGGAGCCTTGGAAAATGGGATGAGCCTTGCATCCATCCTTCTCATGGGTTTCGGGGAACTTCCTTTTCCCCAATAATCACTACCACCAACATCATCCCGACTATTATCCAGTACCTTAGGGTACTATTAAACCCTGAAAAATGCGGGGCAGACATGTTCAAACCGCACCTTATCCTATGAGCCTGCGTCAGGAGACGGTCGCTGAATTCGAGAGGCTCTTATACATCACCCCCAAATATGACCCGCACTCATCGGCTGAATACACTATCAAATATGACAACAATGATCGCACATTATTCACCGTCACGGGTAAAAAGCATACCGAAAGACCTGTTCGTGAGTTCCGTGATGCGTCGGGTTTACCCATGTTTGAATGCCAGCGTCCATGGCCCGCTTGGAGGTGGGGCAAGCCATGGCGGGTTCGGCTGCCAGGAAGTGAGGATGCGGATCTCGTTGATATCAAGATGAAGGGTATATCCAATAATTTCGATCTTACATTTCGCAACGCGCTCGCCAAGGATGCGAAGACGGAGGACGATAAAACTGTGAAAGTGGAGGTTCGACAAGAATCCCTGGCCTTTTTCAAGTTCTCTGCGTCGGTGGATCGTCGCAAGGTTGTTGATGTACGAGAAAGCGTGGAGAAGAATAGAACTATCTATTCGTGGGCTGCTAGGAGTGCAGGGGCACCGCGCGTTCCGTGGCGATCATTCGTGGACGTGTATGTGGCAGAAGGATTTGACTTTGCTCTGGTAGGATCCTGCTCTTCAATCTGTATCAACTTCGGAACTTGAAGCAAGTTACTAATTCAAAGTTTTCATAGGCATCTCTCATTGCTGTCATTGTTTGTGACTTATATTTCACCTCTATTCCTCCAACAGCCATGGAGCTCAAAGAACGAGATAGACGACTCAATCCCCAAATGGGATAGTAGTGGAGAGTGTCAGTGGAAGCGAGTTGTATCTATGCACAACATGCACTTGACTTTTTTCAGCCCTTTACTCCCAGACTTCACGATTGATTTCCTTGTTTCCTTTCTAACAATATACCTCTCTGCAAATTATCTTTAACGTGATCAATAGTAGATTCAAGTTGAATCATTCAAATAACTACAATTCTCTTAGAGCTAGCACCACTGGCATTTGTCTGTACATTTTTGAGTTTAACTCACTCGTAGGTATCTTACTTGGTATCAGGGCGATTATTACCTTCAAGCATTCACATGAGATCTTGAAAATTCGAGTTTGTAATAATTCTATTTTAGAACTATCAACCCTGGAAGGTGTCGATGTAATACTATGATACCTGGCGCAGTCCATTGATAGGCGCCTAAGAGCTATTCCAGTCTCGATACCACCGCTCCGCCAAACGGAATAGAAATCCACTCGCAACTAGATCAGTACACTTATCCAGAGTCTGACTATAGGACTGAGCCTTTGATGTGTCAAACTGAACACCCCGTCCCACTCTATTCACCTCCGACTTCCATCGCCTTTTCCAGAAGCTCAACAGCTTGGTACTTGGGTTCTTCTGAGGATCTCGGCCTAGCTTTTCCAGGCATGTGATCCATTTATCGAAAGTTGCCACATCGAATTCGAATCCCACTTGACTAAGAGCAGGTAGAAATACGTTCGTCCAGGAGAAGGAATGTGGATTTAGCACGTTGAAAAGCTGTGCCCCCGGTTCTGTTTCTGCTTTCCTGGGTGAATTCTCGAGGATCTCATAGATTGTTCGTGCACAGTCATCCACGGGAATCCACAGGCACTCCTCTCCTTTCAGGTCTGGAAGGAGACCGATGGAGTTTACGGATCGCACCATCAGGGGTATCGCTTCATTGGAGTTCCAGACATAATAATTTGTGTCTCCGGTAATCTGCCCAATTCGCACAATGACTGAATCTGCATTTGCTTGTACAGCTGCGTTGTTCAGGATAATTTCCGCGCAAAGCTTGGACTGGGCATAGCCGGTTGGTTGTGCGTGTTCTAGGTTACTCGATACGGATTCGGGGATAGTCGTCGGGCCTGGAGTAGAAAGGGTTCTGGCGATAGATGAGCAGAAGAGTATTCTTGCTGGTGGATCACAAATTCGAAGAGATAAGTTGATCAGTGCGTGCAACGATGCAAGTTGAGGCCCAAAACTCTCGAGTGAGAAATTGAAGTCCACCGGCCAGGCTGAATGAATTATCGTTCTAGTTGAGTAAAGAAGATCCATATTCTTCTCTAGTGTTTGGCCAAAACTCTCCTTATCGAGATCTCCGGCCAAAACGGCAACTTTTGAAAACGCAGTAGGTTCAACGTCAATTTTGCGAGCGCTTAGGGAGTCCCGAACACGATTTATGGCAGCATCGGAGTTGAAGTCGTCGCCATTGCTTGGAACTCTCACGATGCAGATAACTTTGTCGATAGAAGCATCATCAAGAAGGACTTTCAAGATATGACAACCAAGCGAGCCAGTGACACCAGTGAGTAGGACTGAATTTTTACCCGGTGTAGGGCATCGAGACTGATCGGAAGATATCTCTTGGGTGATAGGGCAAAAGTTGGAGTATTTATCAATCAGCTTCTTCATAAAATCGAGGTCAGTGTAGTTGTCAAGATCTTGGACATCTTTAATATACCGTGCAACCCTGGATATTGTCGCTTTGCGATAGATTGTGTCAGCGCTGATCCCGTCGCGCCTTTCTTCCGATTCTATGTAGAATCTCTTTCGAATTATGCTTGACAGATGAGCAGACTTCAAGCTGTCCATGCCAGAATTGAACAAATTGCTATTGATGTTTTCGACATCAATACTCAACTCGTCTCGGCAGATGAGAAGTAGCTCTTGT
Organism: Penicillium paxilli ATCC 26601; assembly: GCA_000347475.1. Lineage (NCBI taxonomy): Eukaryota > Fungi > Ascomycota > Eurotiomycetes > Eurotiales > Aspergillaceae > Penicillium > Penicillium paxilli. The sequence continues at coordinate 185,198 of KB644842.1, forward strand.
TCCAGTGAAGGCAGGTCGAGTATCTCAGTTCCACCTTGATGTTTCTGGATTTTGTCGTATAGGTCGTTTATCTCCCTTTCAAATGCCAGATAGACCTTGGCTCGAATAATAGTCCCTTTGTCGGTTTGTGGATATGGTACTCCAGCCGCGATAGGAATAATTGTTTGCTTGCTGAGCTGAGAAAACCCCTCGGCTTGCGAATTTGCATCTTCAACGACAGGCCAGATATGATCGAGGAACTCGACATCATTCAAGGTTCGAGCCTCGGACCCCTTGAAAACTAGCAGTCCTGGAAAATCACGCTGGATCCCAAAAACAACTGCTTCAGCAACTAGCGGATGATCTCTAATACGACCTTCCATGGGGAGAGGAAGTACATTTTCCCCATTCACAAGTGTAATTCGATCATCCATACGACCCATGTACTTCCAGGCATCCGTAATCTCAGGATGAGGCGAGAACAGATCGCGAGAATGAAATGAATTCGGCGGGTCGTCTGAGTTAGACACAACCTTGGATCTGAGACCGTCAAGGATCACCAGCTCGTGAAGGCCATCGGCTGTGGGCTGCATGTAGACGTATGGCCTCACGTTCGGATAAAATCGCAGATAGTTCCAGGAAGTGTCACCATTAGCACGTCTCGATGTAGCAACTTGGCCACACTCAGTGGCGCCAAATGTGACGATCAGATGAACACCATTCTTCACCAATCTGTCGCCTAGTTCATCGGGACATGAGGCTCCTGCTACAATCACGCTTCCACATCGCACCAATGCATCTATACCTTCCTGTGTCTCTGCGAGGAGCTTCAATGAATAAGGTACTCCAAAGAATGCTTCTGGTCGAACATTTTCCAATGCTTGTAAAAGATAATTTGATGCCAAAGGGAGATTATGGTCGTACATGAATAGAAGACCTCTCTTGGAAATTGTGCGAAATACCGTCGCGAAGCCAAAAGTGTGATATAGCGGTGCAGTAAGAAACGACCGTAAACTGTTGCCATTCTCGAAATTCTCCAGACAGGCTCGATGCGTTTGGAATATGGGTTTCGGCAGACCCGTCGAGCCGGAGCTGTGCATTATGAAAGCTGTTCGGTTACCTGCATCAGCAGCTTGTTCCTTCTCCCAATCAATCCCCGTCTTCAGGTCGGCTTTGGTATTAAATTCATCTCTTTCTGGGTTTTGAATGATTTGAATACCCCGCCCCTGTTGGATGCGCTCTGCGATCGTCTTGAAGTCTTGCATGTACACGAGCGTGCTGCATTTGGTGCAACTCAACATTGAGACAGCCGCTTCCGTTGCAAGGCGAGGAGTAGGCAAAAGGACCGCATAGCCTAATCTACTCAGTCCCAATAAGGAAGCGAAGTATTCGAAAGTCGACTTCCCGATAATAGCAATCACAGATGTTTTGGTCCGATCATGCCACTGAAACTATTTGGTTAGTTATTCAATGACTGTACTTTCAAGGAGGAATCGAACTGACCACTGGTTGTAGCTTCTTCTGGAGATAAACGGTAGCTACTCCTTCTGCTGTTCTATCAAGGTCTTTCGCTCGAAAGTACTCATATTCATCGATCGCTTCGACGTGGCCAGAGGCGGGGAATGCCAAAATGGGGGCTGCTTGTTCGTCCTCTCCGTTGGCAAGTTTTCGAATCAAATGATCGACTGTATGCAGGTCACTAAATTGACTGTTTGGTGGATTCATCTTCGGTTTCTGCTCAGCTTTTTGGGTTGCTTGGATACCTGAAGAGAAAAGATTGCTCTAGTGTTTGAACTTCTCAATAAGGACTCGAAGGTCAGTATTTTGCCCACCAGCCTTGGAGGGTTTATCTACACGGCGAGCGAAAGACTCGAAAGCTTGTGTTTAGCCCAAGTGGGCTGAATTATTATTTCAACTGCACATCGCCGGTTGATTTGGGGGCGTGATTGGCCTCGTCATGGTGGAGAAGAGGTGAGCGGGGAAGAAATCAACCAGCAGCCCATTAAAAGGACGATAACCTGGGGGGTGATCTTGTATGAGTGGTACGTATGATGTGTCTGGGGCTGCATGACTAGTGCTTAGATAGCCGATCAGGTAAATTTGTGCGATTTCTGCTCCACAACACCTGAGTTCGGGAGGAACAAGGAATGGGAGGAAGGATCCTTGATCATGGAATAACTGGATGAATTTGAGGGAATTATCTTTTTTTTACTCCCCAGATTAGCCATCGATACTGCTAATCAAATGAATTTCGAGTAGTTGAGATATCGTTTCTCATTGAAACTAGAACGATGCCTGCCGGCGGCTGAGGATCCAAGGATGTATGGATGAACCCATGGATCTGAGTTGAAATTATCAAGTCACACATGAGTCTGAAGCAATATGAAAAGGAACATCAAAGCCCATGTCTATCATAACTTATGACTCATCGCTTCAAAATGGTTCATTCCTTTGGGATAGGCGATGCAGAGGGAGCAGAAGACTTCAGCAGGGTGACTAGATGCTCTCCAATGGCTGTTCCCATCAGATCATAGCCTTTTGCGGTAAGGTGCAGACCATCGTCGAACATCTCTTCATGAAACTTCGTCGATGCTGAATGGTAGGGTATTTTCGACTTCAGGTCGAAAGTATAGCTGGAATGATGTCAGGATTTAAGAAGAATTACCGGCGTTGACATGACTCACAATCTCTCAGCTTTATGATCAAGAATCAAGCGATTCAATTCGTTCCGCCGATTATCCAAGCTTTCTGACTTGGCTGCACATTCTGGGATAGTTAGGCCAATCACATTTGCCCCTGACGCAAGAGCCACATTCCATGAAAGTTGCAAAGCAGCGTAGATTTTATCCGTTGCATTGCCGTAGCCGAGGTCACTATAAACGCAGTTCGTTAAAGACCGGCCGTTTCAAGCAGGGGAGATATAACTAGTGCATACTTTGTTCCACCCAGAAAGATAATCCAGTCGTACTGCTTCTGCGCGGTCTTCTTTTGAATGCGAGAAAGGAAGGCTCCTGGTGGAGTGATAACGAGATCACCTGGGAGACCATCCACATCGATGGTAACCTCTATGTTAGGGAAAACAGTCTTGATAGATTCTTCTAGCTTCCCAGCATAGGGATGATACTTGAGACCATAGCAATGAAAGCCGGCCGTAAGAGAGTTGCCGAAGCAAAGGATCGATAAAGATTCCGACATGATGTAATAACGTGCTGAAATAATGATCCAGTACTTAGTACTGTACTGGTTGGGTGATAGTTCTTAGAGAGGAACTTGAAGACTTGGAGAGTGCGAAGTGGGAGTGTCAGTGGATGATGTTGACGCGAGGACGGAGTAAGCAACAGTAGAGCCTCAGGTACTTCTCAGGTACATCCAATAAATAGTCAATTCCATAACTAACATAAGTACTACTGAGGTACCGTTGAGGTACCACAGGCAACCAGAGCAACAACAGCAAGTCTTGGCACTTCTACTTCTTTGTCAATGCACAAAATAGAAGAATTAATAAATGACTATTTTATTTTCAACTCAAAATCACTCTAAGCAGAGGGTATAGCTGTGTTGACAGTGGAGAAGTGTTTCCCCGCGGTGGACCCTCGGAGCCTCTTCCATCTCAAATATTCTTTTCTCACGCAACTTGAACTTCCAAGGTTCACCTTCGACCGAGTCATCCTTTGAGTCATTCCTTACATATATATATACTATCATCGCCAGTCCGATCTCTTCATACTTCCACTCGTTAAACCCCGACTAGTAATACTACACTACGATGCTCCGCAACAAGCGCCAAAACACCCACACCCTCGAGGACTCCTCCGTGGCCCCCGCAACCTTCACCGATGGCCTCCCTCTCCCCAAACTGATCGCATTTGATCTGGACTACACTCTCTGGCCCTTCTGGGTAGATACACACGTCAGCGGACCCATCAAAGCCCGCGACAACAACTCTCGCGTCGTGGACCGGTAAATTCGCACATCCCAACCCCATCCCACCCCCCTCACTCCCTCTCCAAATCAATCCTCTCTAACTTCAAGTTTCTCTCACAGCTGGAACGAAGCCTTCGCCTTCTACCCCGCCGTCTCAAACATAATCCAAGCCTGCAAAAGCCGCTCAATCCCGCTAGCAATCGCCTCAAGAACCCACGACCCCGATCTAGCCCGCGACATGCTAAAAGCCCTCCACATCATCCCTTCGTTCTCCGATAACCCGGCCGCAGCAAATACCAAGACGAGCCGGGCACTGGAGTATTTTGATTTCGTGCAGATATTCCCGGCCAACAAGACGCAGCATTTTGCGCGGATTCATGCGTCGAGTGGGGTTGGATATGAGGATATGTTGTTTTTCGATGATGAGGCCAGGAATCGGAATGTTGAGACTGAGCTTGGGGTTACGTTTTGTCTTGTTAGGGATGGGATGAAGCTTGATGAGGTTGATCGGGGTGTTTGGGCTTGGAGGAAGAGGAATGGGATTAAGAAGAGTGGTGAGGGGGATCTTCCTAATTGAGGGAGGGGGTTTTCAAGGTTAGGCAACTTGGTTGGTTGAGGCACATGCTGGTTACATGCTGGTTCAGAGTCCTTGGTGCATGACTGAGATGATTTTGCCTTTTTATGGTTGCATATAGATATTGTTTTGATATGACTTGGATTTTAGATAGATACCCAGTAGGAATTGAATAGGGGTTAGCTTCAACAACCTTGAGCGTTTACAGTGGAAATAAAGTGGTGTCGGTTCTGGTACCTAGCCCTGTACTATTATGAAAGAAACTTGAAGGCACTGGTACTAGTATGATAGAGATAGAGATAAAATGGTATAGGTATAAAGGACAAGTCCGAAGAGAAAAACGAAAAGAATATAGTACAGTACACCACAAGTCATCAATCATATCCATCCTTATCAAAAGCAGCCTGAGTCCAGCTCTTCCAAAGGCAATGGTCATGTTTTAAATCTCACGTTTTTTTAAGCCCCAGATCGCCAACTGAAAAGCTTCCGCAGCTTCTTGCGCTGCGAAATCGATTTTCGCTCCTCGTTCTTGCGGTCCTCGCCGCCAAGAGAAAGAGAGCTGTTGAACCTCCGCTGCAAGTCGTCTAGCGCGCGAGCAGGGTGCCCGCGGAGGCCCATCGTCTCAGCGTTGGCCGCGGCCAGCACGGATTGGACATGGGGATCAAAGATGGGATCGTAGGGGTCATGGTGTTGGTCGAACCCCATTGTGTTGGCGTAATAGGTGTTGTATGGTGCGGGGAGATCAGTGGGTGAGGGAAGATCAGATGGTGTAGGAAGATCGTAAGGAGAATCTGGAGCGAGGTCGTAGAAGATACCGCGGTCGCGCTCGTCAACCTGGGCCCATTCTCCGTTTGCATAGACTGGGGAGCCCGGCTCGCCAATTTCGCTTTCTTCGGAGTAGAATGTGGGCTGAGAGGACGATGGAGGTCGTGGGGAGCTGGAGTAATCGTTGTATTCACCGTGGTCTTCGTCATCCAGACGCTCGGAAATAGATCCCATTCGTTGTCTTGGGGGTGTGCCGACGAGATCGTGATATATTTGTGCATCATGCTGCTCAGTGCTATGTTGCTGGTTCTGAGACCAATAATTATGTTCGCGAAGAGAATAATCAGAGAGCGAGCGGACTCGGTCGTGCACTCCAGGTGACGACGAAGGGATGTCGGTAGTTTGCAGCTTCGGCGTCGAGTGTCCAGCAGGCAAAGACGCATAGATAGATTGCGAAGAGTAGTGAGATGGCAATGAAGCATCTGTGAACTGAGAGAGTGACGTTCGATCCAATCCTTGGTCTATGGAGAAAGTATTGGAGAAGTTTTTGGAATTGCGGCGGTTGTCTGTAGAAGCGAAGGAACAGGCATCCACATCTTCGATGAAAGATACGATCCGCGCGACGTCCAAGGACCTTCGCGGGTTCAGTATTTCGAACGATGTCCCGCAATGGGAGATGGTTGAAACGGCCTGCGTATGGGCCAACATCGAATCGGACCTTTGGGGGCGAGACAGAGGCGGATGTTGAGCCTGGCCCCGATTGTGGGCGTGTTGAAGCTTCTCACGGAAAGTATTCTAGAAGAGAAATGGTCAGGAGGGAGGATCTCGTGTTTATCTATGTTTCAGTGCACTCACCAATCGCTTTCTGTTGGGTCTCGGACGGGTAGCGTGCTCCGAGACAAGATGAACTCGTGGAGCCTGGGGTTGATAGCCAACTGCAGATAGGTCAGTGCTGTGCGTCTTGCATAAAGATGAAATTAGGAGGTAGCATACCTGTCGCAGTTTCTGAAACCTCAGGATCCTGTTCACTCCGTTGCGAGATAACGCTGTGAGAGTAGGAAGGCGACAACGGTGGAGGGGTTGATGCCACCGAGCAGACCGATACCGCAGAAGATGGAAGTGATGAAAGTGCTGGTGGTCGGTTCAAATTCGACGTTGCAGTCTTTCGTTTCAGCGTTTTTTCTGAACGATCGACGGGATCGTCAATGCACTCTGCAGACTGCGAGAGATATTTTCGGTAATCATGGAGCGATAAAGCACCAGTGATCCCCGACTTCGTTGAACGAGGGGGAAGTGATACCGCATCAAAAGAAGGGGGTTTTGACTGAATGCACGGTGTAAAATCTTGGTGATGTTCAAGACATTTAGAACAAAGCGAGCTGTCCGGCAGCTCATCGTCCCCGCAAACACCGAATGAATCGGCGCCACGGTAAGCCAGATTCTCAAACATTTTGGCTTTTTTTCTCCTTTGCAATTGGGTTTACTAGGAGGAGTTTGTGAGGGGGTGTTCGTTGTCCCAGCACTAGCGTGTTGACATATCAAATGCACACGAAGATCGGGAGATCAATCCAAAACGCCCAAAAGTCTATACATCTGATTCGTCAGAGCGGGAACTGCAAGGGACCAACAACTCCGTACATACGGAGACTCAAAAGACCAAAACTTGGAAAATAAACAGATCCAAAAGACAAAGAGGAGATCTGACTTACCCAAATGATACACACAAATGCAAGGATATCAGGTAGGAGATGCAATCGCCCAGCCACGGCGGATATAAGAAATTATAAGGGCGACCCTGGAAGGACTCCGTACAGGGCAGAATACTATGGGTCGGACCCGACGGAGGGTCTTGATTATTTTTTCACCATTTGGTTATATCCACATCTCCACCAAGTAGTGACGACGCGGTCTGGAACGTGTTGCCTGAGTCTGGAGCCAGGAACAAACTGGGTCGCGGGCGGGCGAACCGGTGGTTCTACAATTCTGGAGTTCATCATCAGGACCGAGAATGGCAGAGAATGGGATTATGTAGCAAAAGTGGTCGACGTCACACTTTGTCCACACCCAAAGGCCGATCCTTGGGCAGAAGCACTGGCAACGGGAAAAAGGGTGAAATGTCGGTCTGACCATGCGTGTGTTGTGCCAAAAGGTTAAACCCACACACCCTCCCCTGTTGCCCTGTTGCCCTGGGGCCTGAGTGCCGAGTGACCGGATGCATCGCAGGAAATGACATGCAGCTGCTCCTCTCCCTGATCCTCCCTGATCCTCCTGATCAGATTGACCCTCTTAGTGTCTTCTTAGTCGCACACCCTCCCGTCCCACCCCCGGCCAATCATCCGGCCTAGTCACACTTTGACATGAACCTGATCCACACACCCGGGGCAGTCGGCAACCAGTCGGTGCACAGAACGAGGTGATGGTCGTCAGGGCTGAGCGAAGGCGATGACTTGGGCACCGATTCTCCATGATGGCTCCATACTGGCTTGATTGGCTGGTAGTCCTTTAGAGGGAAAGACATTGTGGCGAGTGAGAAAAAATATCGATTCGACGCGTACTCGGCATTGAGAATCCATCCATCCAATAGTTCGATCGAAATCTCGATCGTCAGAAGACTGGGCCCTGGACCCACCGCGCCTCCACGACGACGCCGACGCCGACGCCGACGCCTCCATGGCTACTTTTGCATTGTTTGCATTTTATGTAATCCACACCACGGAGTACGGAGTATGCTGTATCTCTGAGTGTGTAAAAAATAAAACAAAAAATGGGGCCAGCCGGGATCGAACCGGCGATCTCTCGATTGCTCACAACCTGTAGGCTGATTGCTGATTGAAGTTGACTTCAGTCGAACGCGTTCCCAACTACGCCATGTCCCCAATTGTTGAAGAAATGCCCGCAATTTGGATACATCACCAGTTGTTCATCAGCTAAGCAACCGTACAGTTTTACTACAGGGATGATGGCTTCTTTGTTTCTTTTCGCAAAGCCAATCTCATTATATCTTCCAATAATTAGTAGTAGTACTAGGTAGTCTTTCAATTAACAATTTATTACTGCAGTAGTAAGTGCTATGAACCTTCTGGAGCTCAAAGTTCAACTTCAATGAGCCATGCGGGCTCCCGAGGTCCGAGTGAACGAAAAATATATTACGGTGCCCAGGTGCTACTACTTAGTACAATACCCATCCATTCAAGTTCTTGAACATTGAAAACCTGCCCAGGTGACTTCAACCGTGACCTTGCCCTTGGAAGTTCGAGTTCTTTGAATGCCCACGGGTTCCAATACCAGTACTATTCAAATCCAGAGGTCTGGCACCCTGGAAATTGATTTGAACAGTTGAACCTTGGAAGAACTTCTCAAGTGCTTCAAGTTCAACAAATCAAGTGCATCAGCTCACTGCCCAGGTGGCATTGGCAGGAGACTTCATGCTCGTGTAACCTCCACTGGCAGTCTATTGCATCAATCCCATACTAGTAAACTAGTACGGACTCGGAGTAAGCAGACAACTGTAATCACCAGGTGGGCTTTAATTAGTACTCCCTATTGGAAGGCAGAAGGCAACGCATGTGCTTATTTTAATCTCAAGATCATCCCCCCTAAGTGGGCAGTGTACTTGGCCTGCATACCCGAACTAGATAGAAAACCAATCACAGACAAAATCTCACCAATTTTGTATTTTAACATTTTGAAACAAGAGCAGCAGCAGGACGAAAAAAAAAAAAAAGAAACTTGTTGATAAACTGTCGATCCTCGGCCCCCAAATATCCCCGCTCTTTTTTTGCCTCTTTCCTACTCTGTAGATGCATTGTTCATCCTAGGGTCGCACCTCGTAAAAATCTTGAATCATGAATCATGAGTATTCAGGTACGAGGACTTGAGTTTCAGCGACCGAGCTGAACCATGGAATGTAATTCAAGGTTCGCACACGATGCCTTGAAAGAGAAATCTCCTTAGGTCCAGGCCGACAAACTCAAAGTGACGGTGGCAAGATATTTGGGTGGTACTGAAATTACTTATCATTACAATCATTACATGACGAATTCGCAAGTTATTCGAACAGTTCCTTGTATGAAAATTGTAAATGGCATCTGCCATAGCAATAAAATTGAGAATGGAGCTTGAGATGGTTTCTCCGACTTCCTTCCATGTCCAAGGTTGAAGAAAGGGACACTGGTGCCAGTGTACTAAGTGCGTACTGTACTAGTAACATCATCCAAGTTGACGATTACATTCTATTGCCTCAGGACTGGTTGATCATGACTACAATCACTTAGAGTATCTACTACACCAGCGAACCTAATTTCTGTTCCCTCCTATACTGTGGCAATATGAGAAAAAGAAGAGGAAAGAAGGGGAAAAAAGACTCGGAATAGCATGTCCTGGTTTGGGGTGTTAAGGACCTCGGCGGCTGGGTGACTACCCATTGAGATTGCTGTGTCCAGCGGCAGCGAACACATCCTGGGTTTCAACGAGCCTGATATCGCTTCTCAGGCCGACACATCTGCCTCCGACGCTGCCAAAGCTATCAGGCGGCGTGGAAAGATAATTGCATCCCCCTTGCAATTGTGGCCGCCATTGGCAGCCGCCATGACCCAGTTGTCATATTGTCTATACAACACAAACAATCTATAATCTCTTATTCATATCGCTAATGGCGTAAACCTTGGAAGTCATCTAAGGTGTGGCGAGGAGGGACTGCGGAGGGCCATGAGCTCATACGCAATCCGCCAAAGGTCGACAATACCTACTTTCTCTGGGATATGATGCGCGGAACTCTCCAGAGCCCCATTCGCAATGTGCGGCTCTTAGACTGCGCGCTATTTGAGGCGATCATCGCTTTCTCACACAGCACTCTCTACATGGGGTTTTACGGTGAAGTTGAACATTCGGGGACGATTCGAGTGTCCCGTTTACCAGAAGGTCCGCCAGTCGTGGTTCACGTATGAAGGGCATCAGCAGCGAGCACTGGTCGTAATATTATATTAACGTCGAGCTCTTTTTCTTCGGGGAAGAAGCTACAGCATCGTTCACAGCCGAGGTTCACTTGGTGGATGATCTCAAAGCAAAGCTCCTCATCGGATCGGATATCATGGGACCTCAAGGTTTTATCATCAACTATGACCGAACGAGTACCGGACTCCTTCGATACATACTAACATTGAATCGATAAAGAGCTGTCGAGTTTGTGAAACCCATCATGGCCACTTTGAAGATCTCCTGACCGCGTTGCGAGATGACAGGAATTCTTGGCTGATCGCCTGGATAAACTCGCCATTGATAGAATGATTTTGCTTTGTCGAAAATGGACATTCTTCCCTACTTTCGCCTCTTCGCGTAGCACCCCTTTTTTAAAGACACCACTCACTACCCAGCACAAGGAACCTATAAACTGTTATATCCGGAGACTGGCGAAGGGGAGATATCGTGGGGCTTTTTGTTCATTTCGAAAAGGCTATGTAGCGGTATGAGTGACTCACACGACGCACCCCCCAGACTGGAGATCACGTCAAACCTTGCATTTTTGAGAGACCGAATAGTACATATGTACTATTGGATTAGTTAGTTAAATATTATGTACATACCGCACCTAGCCCGGGTAATAGTTTGCCCGATAAAAACCACCAATAACATCCCATCTCCGACTCCCAAGTCCCACAAAAAATCCACCCCACAGTCCGCCTGTGTCTGATCATTTCTAAGTCGAAAAAAGCGGCGACTTTTCACCAATCACCCAGCATGTTAGCTCAGGGGAAGAGCGCCGTAAGATCACTCGACTCTCATAAAATATCGAATTTAATACTAACAATTTATCTAGGGGCTCATAACCCGGAGGACCCTGGATACCAGGACATGCTAGTCTTCACTCTTAGAGTCTTCACTCTTTCTTTTTTGGCCCCCTGATAGTTTCAGGTGTAATTATTTTTGCCCTGAGAAGTAAACTAACTTGAATTAAAGGTTAAGTATAACCCTAGACTTCAACAGGACATTCGTATCTTTTTTTTGGGTGTTGTCTGAATCGGTTGGAGTGAAGTGCGGCACTAGGGTTTTGATATCACGTGATGCGTTACCGCATGGGATCCTATCCCATTCATATCAATCATGAGCCGACTGATTAAAATATTACTGAATTCGTTATTAACACGTAGCATAATCCTGGATTGAAATGAAGGCATGCTGTTCTCTGACCTCTTATATCTTTTCATTGGCGATCAGTCGTGAAATACCCCCATGGACTTTTTTGTGAGATAGTAGTATCCTGGAAGTTGTCCCAGGGTACTACCCTTTCGGATTAGTGTAGAAGAAGCAAAATATGCAAAATGCCCATTCCATAGAATACTACAGTGTAGTGATTGTATAAGGTGAGGAAGAAAGATGTAAAATGGCTGTCAAATATCTTCAGACCTAGGTATCTTCAAGTTCTTACACCGTTCAAGTTCGGGCTTACCAACCGACCCTGCTAGCAGGCTCGTTGTATCCATTCATGGTCAGAAGGGCCGGCCATATTCCATTGCTGGCTTATTCTATCGGGAGAATGCACTGTCGGATGATGAACACTCTTGTGGATATGTACTATTCTCTACTACAACACCTACTGCGATACCTACTACAATACCTACTACGATACCTGATGTGAAATTCAAATTTTTGTCAGATCTCTCCACCTGGACAGGGAGATAGAGATACTTAGGCCGCGGTAGATGCCAGTGCCAGCGTGTAATCAAATCTGCTAGGTAGTTGTGTAAGTAGTACTACTATGGAAAGTAGAAACCGCGTTCTTTTTACATCACAGACCCAAAAATTGTATTTATAGGTCTGATTTACTGATCTTTAGTCGATGGACTTCAATTGTTTTTTATTATTGGTGGCAATAACGCAAAGTTCAGAGGTTGAAGAATCAGTTAACTATTGATACTCTCTCAAGTGCTGTAGTAGTACTATTTTGTATTTATGGAATACTATGTTAACTTCTTTTAAGGTGTGTATATCGTAGTAGTAATTTACGTATTTAGTGTAAATGCACCCTTAATACATTAGTTGACAAGGACTATGACATGCTAGTCATCAATTTTTTCTTTTTTTTTTTTTGCATCTCCGAGTCTGTCACAACACACTTGATTTTTCCTTTATTTCCTCTCAAAATCCCCCGAAGAAGAATATGAAAATGCTTCTTATTCCATAATATCACAAGTGATTTCTTGAGCCACCGGTTGACTCAATTTGCTTATCATAAATTCCGAGTCCGACCCCTCAGCGGTATTTCCGCTCACTGAGCCGCATCGGCCGAATGCTCACTCAGCAAATTCCAACCAATAGAGAGCTATCATCATTTGTAAGCTCACCAATATCCTAACTAGTATATCCCAACATTAGCATAAAAGCAAAGAAATCAAGCCAGTATGACTCTCAGACCCTGTTTTTATTTTAAATACTAGGATCTGCCTTCTTGAATAATCTCTTTCTCAATTCTATCTGTCTCTTCCGGCTCTCATCTCATAAACCATCATCATGGGCTTCATCCAACCTAAGGTCGATCCCCTCCCCACAGGAATCGATCTAATGGGTAAAACCGCCGTCATAACTGGAGCTAGCTCGGGTTTAGGCCTGGAGGTAACTAGGCAATTACTTCAACTCCGCGCTTCGACTGTCATCCTCGCTGTTCGAAATGTAATCAAAGGCGAGGCCGTGGCTACTACTCTCCGCCAGGACTCTGCTGTCAAACTCGCCAATCCCAAAGCATCTATCCAGGTAATGGAACTGGACATGGACCGGTTCGACAGCGTCCAGAAATTCGCAAAGAGGCTTCGGGAAGAGGTCCCTTTAGTCCACATTCTTATCCTGAATGCTGGCATTGGCTTGTTGAAGCCTGAACGGACTGTAAACGGCCATGATCGAACTGTTCAAGTCAACTATCATTCCAATGCTCTACTGATTGCTGAGCTCCTACCGTATCTCGAGGCCGGGGCTGAAAAGACGGGCTCACCAGCACGTATTAGTTGGGTCGGTAGTCGCGCGCATGAATCGACAAGTCTTGAGAAAAAGTCACCTATTCGTCCAGGCGAGGGTGTAATTGAGCATATGGACAAGGATGATAACTTTGTGGCATTCCAGCATTATGGCGATTCTAAACTTCTCGCTGTCCTGTTTCTGTACAGTTTGGCGCCGCGTTTGGATTCCCGGAAAGTCATTTTCAATATGATGTGTCCCGGTATGGTGAATACGAGTATGAGTAATGTTCTTCCGTTCCACTTGCGACTGGTTATGAACCTTGTCAAGTACATTCGGGCTAGACCTGTTGAGGTTGGTGGTTGGATCATCTTGCACAGTGCATTGGTGGCAGGTCCGGAGTCTCATGGGAAGTTTTTGGGGGATAAGATTATTTCCGAGTAAGTTATTCGTTCTATTTTTCTTAAATGACCTCTTGCTTGTCCAGGGATGGCGTTGACACATTTTTAATATCAGAAAAACCGCTTTCATTGAGTCGGAAATGGGGCAAGCGATACAAAGAAGCCTATGGGAGGAAACCATTACCGAACTGAGCCAGTTGACTGTACTTCCCAATGTGTACACATAGGGTCTTTGGCAACTCGTTTCCTAATCAGACCACCTCTCTTTCCTGGCCAAGGCTGGTATACATAATGGTTCACTAAGCACCCTAATCCCCTACCTTGGGTTGATTGAACATACACACATACACATAACACATCACGACTCTGTAAAACAAGCTCTACTCCACGTAACGAATGTTAGGCTGAGGAGGAGTATCCATGTTATAGCCCAGGAAGTAGTCAACTTCGTGAGACTGCATGTATCCATGGAGTGTCATAGCATTGCGATAGGCTGGATTGTGAGGAAGAGTATAGAGCCGGATATCGCTGGGCTGATCAGTAGTGAAGATGACTAGCTCGGTGTAGTCCTCGTTTACCACCACAATCTCTTCACGCCAGTCTCCGAGGATATCACCCAGGAAGCCCGGGTTGTGGTTGTTTGCGTTTTGAGCCCCGAACTTGCTGATGGTGAGAATTCGAGGGAGACTCCCACTCGCAGTGGGGTTCTCCCAGTCCCATTTCTCGAGTTTGCCATCATTGTACAGCTCCATGAGGATATCGCCGTCCCACCAGACACCCATCTGCGGCCATGGTGCAAGTGATATGTCGTCAGTAGTAGTTTTGTTGGAAGCAGCGTTAAAGACTCCTTGAAATGACCAAACTTCCATACCAGGATAAGTTGGATCAATGTCACCAACTAGACCGCGTCCAACATCGCCAATCTCACTGCCGTAATGCTCCCAGATAAAGGACCCATCGGCGGCATCGTAATAGTACTCCATCAAGAGATCTTTATTATCCTGCTGGATGCCATACCCTTGCAGCCCCTCTCTCTCCGGGTCCATTTTGGCGATATAATAGCGGTCCCCATGCACCACAGGATCAGGCATCGTATACAATAATGACCCATCTTCCCCGTTGAGCACAAATCCAATCTCAACAACATCGTCCTTCCCATCCCCATTCACATCGATGATCCGCGTATGATGCCCATCCGACCCAACCAAGTCGTCCCCCATCGAAATCCACTTCTCAGTCACCGTCTCCCCATCCCATGTCCACGCCCCCATTACCCGGTTGAACACCTTATCGTCTCTCCGGTTCTTCATGAACGCCACCAAATGCGGCGTCATGCCATCGAGATACCCAACTCCAAGTCTTGCCGCCAACGGGCCATGTTCGATGTAGTCCGTAGGAATCTTGCTCGTCCCCTTCAGCGCCCCTGTCCTCCCATCCAATATCGCAATCCACTGCTCATTATCAATGTCTTGCACGAACTTCTCACCATCCCCAAAGACAACCCCATTCGCAATCCTCACAGCAACCTCCGCATATCCGTCATTGTCGAAGTCGAACACCGTGATACCGTCCCAATTCCCAACGCTGATCGTCGTGCTTCCGGGCTCGATATTGTTTTGGTTCTCACTGTTCGGTCCCAATTGGACCTCCCAGAGAAAGGTGCCGTTACTTGCATACCCCTCAATACTTTGCTGTGAATTCGTCCGGTCAAGTACAAAATCATACTCCCCGTCGCCATCAAGATCACCCACCCAGACAAATTTTATCGCGCCGGTATCTTTGATGGGAATGCGAATCACAGGCTCAACGTCGTTATGAGCGGCGAGCGTGAAGCTCCCGCTATCATCTGACTCTTCATCGTCCACGACGGAACGTATCCAATACGTATTCTCCGCTGAAGCGTCGACCGTTGTGTCGAGGAAGTTTGTCCCCGTAGTGGAGGTTAGTGGTTCGTCATTTAACAGTTTGGCGTCACTAGAGTCGCTCGAGCGGTAGACATTGAAGCCGATGTCAGTAGGATCGAGGCCTAGCAGACGCCAGGTTACCAGCACTTCGTCCTCACTGGCACGAACCGCGACGACGCCGCGGCCCAGGTTTTCCATGGGCCGGGGCTCGAGGGCTAGGGCGGTTTGGGAAAGGAGGGTGAGGCTGATTGTCCCGAGGACCACCCCGACGCTAATTCTTTGAAGAAGTCTCATTACTTACTAACCTTATAATAGTCCGATTTCTCAATGAAGATTTTCGACTCTTGAAGGAATCCGTACTCCTTTATATAGTACCAAATTGAATACACCAGTCCTTGGACGCACTCTAGCTCAAACTTGAATAACTTAGCCAACTGGAGGAAAATCAGGAAAATCACCCCCGGAATATCCATGGCTGCCCATAGTAAAAGTGATAGTAGTGGACATTGATTGACGATCAATTGCCTGCTATACTAGTTTGAGTCTCAGGGTCGGGGTCTGTTGTTCGGAGGTCGGGAGAAGTCTGAGTCTGTTGAAGTTCAATTTCGTCCAGAGGTCAAGGTAAACGATCCTTTCATTCTGTATTTCACAAACACAAGCTGGACGAGAGGTTTCTCCGAGACGATTAGGCCGTGATCCGCAGCACTTGCTCCGGACCTTGCCTGGCATTGGTGGTGTCACATTTGATTTCCCCGCCTTCAAGGGTGGAGATAGCCAGGAACAATATCGGGGTAGGGGGTATTGCATTCCGAGATCCCCGCTCCAATTGCCCAGATTGACTCCGATGCATAGGAATAAGGCAATCTAACGATGTGCCTTTTCAAATATCTTCGCCTGAAAGAGGCAATTAGTTTATCACTGCAATTAATTGATGATTTTTAGGGAGCAATGAAAGGATACCAGGCTTTGAGCCTGAAAATGGAAGAACAACAGAGTACGTGTATCCATCAGCTATCGATTGCTTTTGGATGCGTCACTCAAACTAAAGGAGTTTATCGAACTACATCATAGATCATTCAATAATGGAAGAGATTCTTATAGCGGCCCTTCATTAGTTATTGGTCGAGCGTGAATCTTTTTTCAACAAAGCAAGAAGCACCCAATATCAGTAGAGAATAACCCGGATATCATCTTCTTCCCCTGGATTCGCTGTCACCTGGATTCTGGGTCTTTTTAACCACAATTTCTGAACCTCCGTCACATCAATTCCCGATGTCTTCGAAACTGCGAATATCCCCGTCGCTAACCACATCTCCGTCGGGAATTTGCTCTCAGCCTTTGCGACCAGTGTGTGCTGAACCGCGGGTATCAAGGTCCTTTGCATGATTAAATTAGTATTTGCATCTGCTCGCAGCAGTAATGCCTGACTTTCGGTCGCGATCCTGTCACATCCTGAACGCGGCGTAAGCATCAAGTCCCTTTGTAGATTGATAACACCACTGGCACTACTATCCGAGAAGACCAGGCACCTCTGTTGGTCTTTCCCCCATGCTTCCACCACAGCAGAATCCCGATCCAACAGCCTCTCCAAATACATCTCTCGACACAACAGGCCTGTCCTTGTCGCACCAGAAGCCGCAAATCCTGCGTCAACTAACCTAATGGGCCCAGTTATGATGGCTGCAGGTGAACACTTCACCTTGTGTATACGGAAGTGCCATCCCGACCACAGTTCTAATGCAGGAATTAGGGTAGTTTGGACCTCGAAGTCAATCGCCTTCTTAGGTCTCCAGGTACTAACGAGAGCCGGCACAGTTCTTGCTGCCGGTCCCATCTCAGTATCAGCTTCGAACATCTCAGTATCCGCTTCGGAAGTGAGGATTGAGATCTGTCGATGCTGTACATTGACTGGATTTTCACGCATAACCCATGACTCGCCGTCATCTAGACTGACAGTCAGCGTGCTGTCCGGAGCCAACTGCTCTAGAAGTCTGCCACTGGGAACGCTGAATCCAAAGAAAGACGAATACGCCATCTTGCCATACTTTGCCTCTCTGGCACGGTGGTCCTTTGTGGTTCCTTGGCCCGATGAGAGTAGAAAGTGATGGCTGCGTCCGCTGCATAGAATTTGTCGAGGCGGCCAGAGGAGTTTGACCTCATCAAGGAGCGGCTGGGAAGGCAAAATATTGGCAGCAAGTGGGTGCGGTAATTCTTTTGCTGTCCAGAAAGAGTGGTTCTCAGGTAGACAAAGGATGGTGAATGATTTCAAGCACCAATATACGGACTGCGGTGAGTTGTAGTTCTCGCTAAGGAACATGTTTGGATAGGTATAGCCGATATTCATTGTACCATCAGAGTTGAAGATGCCAGGCTGCTTGCTCCACCAGCGTAGATGGCGGAGAAGGAGACCTTTGATCACCCCGATGTCGTTGAGTGGTGCGTCAAGCCGTACCCCGGCGCTGGGGACAGCAGACCAGAATGCCGCAAAGGCGAAGCGATACGTCAGGCTCCGCCCGAATGGGATGGCACTTCCTAGAAGTAGTTAAGTCAGTATCATGTTTCAAAAAGCAGTAAATGTCTCGGGTTTAGGTGTAGAGAAAGGAAACAAACATCTCCATAATAGGGAGATGAAAATTTTGTATAGGCCGACATACCATCCACACCAAAATACCTCCAAAACCCGGACGCAAACTTTCGCGCCTCCAGCTTGTACTTCTCAACTCTACTGTTGTCTTCGGAAGTCAAGCCTCTATCCTCCAGGCATTTCACATATAGCATCCGTGCAAACTGGATTGCAAAGCTTCCCGAGTAATAATCGGCCTGTTTCCTCACATCACCCCAGAGCCCATCGCTACTCCATCCCTCACCCAGATCGAACGAATCCAGCATGTTCAAGTCCTGTGCCACAACATCCTCGCCCTGGGAACCCAGCGCCAGATTGACCAACACACGAAACCAGCGCCAGTTGTTCTCCGGCATCTTCCTCCCATTTATTCGATGCAACCACCTTTCTAGATTTTCCCGAGCCATCGCGTCCATCCCAGACAAAAATGCTTCAGGGGCTATGAGCAGCGCATACGCGATGCTCTCCATTTCCACCATACGCTGGTCAAAGTCGCCCAGATCTCCCCAGTATTCCGGAGATGCTGGGTTTGTACCAGCTCGTAACCCGTTGACCCATGAATTCACGTTAATGTCAAGGCTATCTGCATCAGATGGGGGAGCAAGGAGGCTCGCGATAGCCCAGAGCGGCCGCGCAAAGCCCTCGAGCTGGGCGGAGACCTCATCGAACCCTGCTGCCGTTTCTGTGGAGAGTTTAATAAAGGCCTTTTGGGAGGACTTGTGCTGCTCCAGTGGCTTTAGCAGGGCGACGCAAGCCCGTACAAGGTCAGAGCGGGTGCGCAATGGGTTGTCCGTGAAGCCTGGGAGTGCGACCATGGTTGTAGTTCTGCCTTCAGGATTAGGGCTAGTCTTTGCGGGGCTGGTTTGAGAGTCGTGGGGAAAGTTGAGATTGGGGTCTCAGGGCACTTATAGTCCATTTGGTGCCAAGTCTGCTCTCGGTCCTCGGGACAATGTATACTATGTTGCTACAGCTACTCCGGGTGCTTTTATTCTCCACGTTATTGTCTACTCTCAATTTACGAGGCTCAAACTTGAAACCACTCGGAGCGACGAACTTTAAAGCTACAATTCCAACCTTGGAAAGGCTGATGACTTGGTCGATTAAAAAGATTGACTGCAATGGTTATCAACCCAAGGCAAATTTCTCGACCAAGTGGCCACATTAAAACCAAAGGTTTACTTCCTCTGTTCACACACCCTCAAGTTTGATCTCGTCCATGCCCAGCTGTGCTCACTTCAACATGCTTGCTTGACGCGCCTAGTTCGACCTCCTTCTCTGGTTCAAGCATGTCTTCATCGACAACCTCCTGGCTTTGGTGCCGCTTTTGCTCTCGCGTCCACAGGTACTGTCCCAGCATAAACAAGCACCAGTACACGACAGTCAAGGTAGTGTTGACGGTAAAACCTTTACGCCATTTGGGTGCCTCGAGAACGGGGAAGACGGTAATTGGATAGAAGGAGAAGAAGATCCAGCCGCATGTCATCTGTTAATTTTGAAAGCAAACTCAGATGAGTACTGACTCTGCTAACTCTGAAGAAATTCGATGGAAAGAAAAGAGATTCAAACTCACCATCGCTCCCGTCGTAAAGGCTCTAGCTTCGGCATCATCTTTCATGATCATGTTCACCCAGGGAAACAGGATTGGAGTAATGCAAGAGGTCATTCCAAGAAGATAATAGGCCGTAAAATGAAGGCCCGTGGGAATGTCCCATACAAGAAGAACGACATTGGAAAAGAGAATAACTGCGGTTGCGAACGTAAAGGTGGCCCAGATCGGGTAGACCATGCAAAGAGAAGTCGAAAGGATGCCAGTTACTATAGCCACACCCTGAACACCAGTTGGGATTGTGTTGATCTCCGGGACGGTGTAAGTGCCGTGTAGTGTAGCTTCGTGTTTTAGCCACAGGGCCATCTGCCCGGCAACATAGCTAGTACATTGGAAGCTAGATAATCCAAAGAGTCAATTCAGCTCCGCAAAAAAGTAAGCTTGGGGACTTACCAGACGTAAGTGCCGACAGCGATGTAGAAATGCCAGTGCGTAAACACGCGCTTGAGCATGCGCTTTCCTATCTTCCTGCTCTCCTTGACGCCATCATCGCCCATTCGAGCGAGCGCAAGTTTCTGGTCTCGCTCGGTGAGCCACCAGACTCGGGGACTTTGCGGGATGCCGGGGAAAAGGAAGAGCCCAGCAATCGCAATTGGTACGCTAATGCAACCATCCTGTGTAGCAAAACATAAGTTCCTCGTCAGAAAAAGGGATCAATTGAAAACTCACTATGATGAACAACCAGCGCCAGCCGTCCATACCCAAAACACCATTCAGATTGGTGTAGGCGGCAGCTTGTAGATACCCTCCGAACATTGAGCCGGCATTGCTGCTCACGTACCATACTCCCGCTCTTTTGAAAACCTCATCGGCACGGTACCATGAGGTCAGAATGTAGATGCTGCCCGAGGCCGCCGGGGTCTCGAGCACACCCATCAAAAACCGGAGGCCAAAGATATCGTGCTCGTTGCGCATGCGTGCCTGGCAAAATGTCACGATTCCCCAGAGAAGCTCCATAGTCGGCGGATAGTAGCGAGACAGGCCCGGCCGAGAGATCAGCATCATTGATGGGATCTCAAAAAGAAGATATCCTATATTATAGAATGTTCCAAACAGGGAATATTGGTTTCCGGTCAGGTGGAGCTCCTCCTTCATGCCCGAAACATACGCATTATTGACGTTGCCTTGATCAAGCCATTTGATGAAAACTAGACACGTCAGTGTTATCTTCTCTCATAGTCTTCTGACCGAATATGGATGATAGCTCACTCGCTGAATGTCTTCATCCATTTTCAAGACTGGCTTTGTTCGGGGGTGATTGAAAGAGAATACTACTTACACATCAGACAGCACAGCGGCATTATGAAGCAGTCCAGCTTGCGCAAAAGCCTGCGCTCCTCAGCTGAATAGTGGCTTGGGTACCAGTCGAACATGTATCTCCATGCTTTCCACAGCGAGGGAGCTGCTGGCCGATTGGCCGAGGAGCTCACGACAGGGGCCTTTTCTGTGTCGGATATCTCGTCGGCGGTAGGCGACGGGGCCTCCCTGATTTCATTAGTCATTTTTGCTGGAGTGTTATTCTTTCTTGAGGCTATGTTCAGGTCCAAAACAAGAAAAGATTGTGGCCGGAGAAAATTTGAACTGGATCGCTTTTAGACCTCAGCCCGGACGCTAAAGCGTCTATATAGACGTCAGCGCTCGGGGTCAAAGAAAATAATAGGCGTTGGACTTCAAATCAGTTCCATGACTGGCAGAGGCGTCACATTGTCGATTCGGTTGTGCAGGGAGACACAGGCGAGTCCTTATTGCTTAGTAGTAAATCGGAGGAAATGCCGCGGACTTCGGGTGAAGTATGGAAGGGTTTACCCCGCAAAATGGGCTTAGGGCTTCAAAACAGCGCCACAGAAACCTACCTAGCTACCTAGTAGTGGATGCCCATTGGAGATCCGTGTCGGATGATTGGCGTCGGGATAACGACATGTTGCAAACACAGCGTGGAGCATTGAGTTCTACCTAAGGCTATCGAATGCAGTTTAATGCCCAAGTGTACAGCGGCGAGACCGACTATCGTATTTGGGGATGTCATAAAAGCCCTGGAGCTAGCACCGGAATCGACGTGCCAGCCTAGTATTTTAACATCGTGGGCAGGGGTTACTTCCAAATTTATTCTCTCAGAATCAGACTGCGCAAAACTAGGATGCCTGCTACAGCAACGATCGCAAACCCCCATGGGTTGATGTCTCCTCAAGCTGAGACTTCTGAGGCATTATTCTCGGCATCTAGCCCTTCAGCTCACACAGCTTTACCCAATAAGGTCACTCCCGTCCATGCAATCACCGAAGCCCCCGATCCAGATGTAGATTCCTCAAATTTAAGGAAGCATCTTCCAAAGCTCTTTGACGAGAATATTATGGCGAAAGTCTGGCGGGTCGCATATGAGTCTCTCCCTATGGCTGGAGCGACACCCGAGGAATGCGCGATGAAGTTCCCTCACGCATTTCCTGAATACGTGCCCCAAGTTCCTCAGCATGGCGAGAAGCCCAACCTCTACCACCTCCGTGAAGCAGACTTCTGGACATGTGGCTTCTTCCCTGGGACCTTGTACGAGCTGCTTGAACGAACAGTACGCTATCCGCAGTCCGCTGGATACTTCCTTGGTTCATCGCCCCAGGAGAGACGAGACCAGCTCCGCGCCATGTGTAAAAAATGGTCGGAGCCATTGCACGACATGGCTAACAGGGTGGACACACATGACATAGGATTCATTGTCATGCCTGCTCTGCGCCAGGACTGGGAGCTCTTTGGCAGCCCCCGCAGCCTGGAATCTATCATCCGTGCCGCTAACAGCCTGGCATCGAGATACGTTGCCTCCGCAAAGGTTATACGCAGCTGGGATCTTTTGATCAGGAAGGACGTGCAGGTCACGGATATGAGTACCAATATTATCGTTATCATCGATTCCTTGTGCAATCTTGACCTACTCTTCTATGCCGCCGCTCATAGTTCCTCCAGAGAACTCGCGGAGATGGCTGTTGCCCATGCCCGCACTTTGATACGCACCCACCTGCGTCCGGAGCCTCCTCTGTCACAACCCATACTCGGAAGATACAATGGCCAGCTATATTCTACCAACCATGTCACATGCATCGACCCAAAGTCTGGCGCCATCAAACGTCGTATGACGGCGCAGGGGTACGCGGATGGGTCCACCTGGGCTCGCGGTCAGGCGTGGGCAATACTAGGGTATGCACAGACGTACTCATGGACCAAGGATAAGGAATTCCTGGATGTGACATGCGGAACAGCAGAGTATTTTCTTCATAGATTGGAGACGCATCCTGTTGCGCAGGATCCTGTAAGTGGAAAATCGCAGTATACTTCCCCACCATGGGACTTTGATAATCCGACGGAGAGTCAGGGCGAGGTCCTTCGGGATTCCAGCGCGGCAGCCATCGCTGCCAATGGGTTGCTCGTGCTGTCACAGGGTCTGATTGCGGTGGGAGAGAAGATGCTTGCAGCGAGGTTTTTTGACGCAGCGGTGGGCTTGGTTAGAGGCACACTGGACTATTCACTTGCTAAGGAAACTGCACGGTTTCATTCTGCCGCTGGCGAAGAGCTGAAAGAGGATCTGATTGTGGAGGACACTGTGCAGGGAAAGAGGTTCGATGCGATCCTTAAGCATGGGACGGCTAACAACAATGAGAATGCGAGGAGGCGGTATACGAACCACGGTCTGGTGTATGGCGATTACTATTTGGTGAGATTTGGAAATGAGCTGATGCGCATGGGGTTGGCGTAGGAACGTGCAATATTGCCAAGAAACAAGCATAAGAATTAGATATTAGACTTCCACTTAACCCATGATACAGGCCCAGGGTGCAGGGACTCGAAGATTTGATTTACTATTCAGCTTTCATGGCCTCTGTACCTACCTAGGTAGGTACTAGAGGCAGAGCTGGCCTTTCAATGTCCCTTTACCAAGAATGATCTAGATTTGCACTGAATATCCCGTTGTCGAAATTGATGATACGGTCCAAATCCATAAATTGATGGCTCTGCAACACCTGTGAGATAGCACTCAGGTCGCAGGGCGCTTGGTCTTTCCCTGGAGAGTAATTTTCTTTCCCGTAAATTGTCGGACGGTGTTCATTAGAACTTCTGGGGAGCTGGATTGGAGATAAAGGCCAACTTGAAGTTAACGCCATGGCTGGTGCGGCATTTATGAGGTCCCCATTTGGTTGGTTCTCCGCGAGACTTCCACTACCTTGAAAGTTGTGCGCTGGCTGTGCTTGCAGGTGTTGATATAGTAGTTGTGTCAAGCCATTTTGAGTTGACATAGGAACTGGATCTTCTACAATAGGGTCGGTCTTACTGCTGCAATGGTCGATATCTTGCGTGCAATCCAGGATATTGATCCTGTAGCCCAAGCCCTGCATGACTAAATCATTCATCTCTCTCAGTTTCATCGCGTATTTTGCCGCCAGATCCTCAGACAAAGTCGTGCCAGTATCTGGCACTGCCAGCACGTTCCCTTTCCATCGACGCGACATCTTATGTAGGCTTTGCACAAGCGTCCAAAACCTGTCATCGATATCAGATTTGGCGTAAATAGCAGTGCTTTCTTCACCGTAGTAGGTTCCGTAGGCTAGGACAAGTCGAGCTGCCACATAAACACAGAATGAAAACTGGGGACAGACAGGGAACGTTGCTGGAGACACTTTAAGGTATTGTTCAGTGATTGTAGCTATTTCAAAAGCCGCCTGCTGACAGGTCTCTGCAGAGCAACTGCTGGGCAGGCGGCTGCGGAAAGTCCAGTCGTGGGGTGGAAACGCGATAGGTTGATGTAAGAGAATCATGGAAGCATTATGGGTAATGTGTGCCAGTGTGAGATTTGGATCCATCACAACTGTTTGGCGTTTGGCATTGGCCTCAAGTCCTGTCGCTTCTCCACCGACAGTAGTGGAGGTAGGGTTGGCGGCATTCCACTTCTTTGGAAGCAGCATCTTCCAGTGCACAAGGCGCAGATCGAGTTCCTTGAAACGTGTGAGCCAGCTGGTGACGTTTTCTGGACGATGCATGTCGACCTTTTGC
Source organism: Penicillium paxilli ATCC 26601 (assembly GCA_000347475.1). Lineage (NCBI taxonomy): Eukaryota > Fungi > Ascomycota > Eurotiomycetes > Eurotiales > Aspergillaceae > Penicillium > Penicillium paxilli. The sequence goes on from KB644842.1 coordinate 209,949, forward strand.
TGTAAGAAATAAGTCGTAACGCGGCTCAGTGACTCGGTTGCTTCGATGCGGTAGGCGAAAGCCCCAATGGCCTGCATCGCGGGATCTTCTGGTGATAAAACAGAGCCGCTGGCGTTGTTCTGACCCGGTTCAGAGGCGTCATTGTTCCCCGTACCTTGCGGAGACACGTAATGGGCCGGAGGAAAAGCGATGGGATTCCCCATTCGCCCTGCTGATTTATCCCATATGCCCAAAAAGGCCGTAACATTGGGTTTATCCCTTCTCCAATAGACACCATCGCAAGGGAGGCGACGGTGTATATCATCCGAGGTGAGGCTTGTGCTCCAGCCCATTGTCACGGAACAAAACCGGTCAATGTTGAAGACGTTCCAGAACACACGGCGTCGCTCCTCTGACTCGACCCAGCTTGCCGGAGGGGAGATAGATATGAACGGCTTTGAAATTGATGTACGGCCTCGGCACTCGTCATCTTCGACAGTCAATTTCAGATATTCGACAGTGCGAGTCAGTGATCCGACTAGAGACCATGCCTTTACCCCCAAACCGTTTCCAATCTGAAGGCTGAATTAGTTGACATGATTCACAGTGTGTAAAATCTAGTGGTAAGTGCCCAGATATAACTGGAGCGGAAAAACCTCACATCATTGAAAACACATATTACCAGTGCCTGGAGGTTTTCAACGCTTAAGCAATCCATCGAAGTCGAAATGATCAGACTCCTGGCCTGCTCTGTAGTCAGTTTAGCCAAGGAAATCTCGGATAAGGCCTCGCTCCGCTGTATGTATCTCGCGGACACTAAAATCATGGCTCGCACCAAGACGTCAAGCTTTGATCTGTGTTTTGTGTCGACAAGACGCCGACGCAAGCTGGTCTCGTGTACGAGAGGGATCCAAGGGTGTATATGCGCGAAGTATGCCTGCAGAACTTCTTCAATTGTGTTAGGATTGAGAAAAGAGATCACTAAACGGCGATCAATATGGGGCAGCGAGGACTGAAAAGAACCGATGTGGCTGTCCACACGTTGTCGTTTAGCTGGACGATCAGCGGTCCCTGTAGCCGACTTGTCACTGAATCTCCGTGCAGACGGAACAAAACTTGATGTAGACTCGTTTTCACTCGGCTGTGTTTGTCGGTTAGACTCTTCTGGTGAATCGTCTCCTAGTCGATCAAGAACAAAATCTTCTAGGCGATCTAGCGGCAGATATGTGAGCCTCTTTTGCTCACTAGCCGAAGCACTCTTCTTCATCATACCTAGTCGTCGGTGTAGATTTTCAATAGCCCCAGATTTAATCCCCGGCTTGGACCGTTTGGGTTCGTATAGACAGTCGCTCCCTATACCGGGCTCGAATTAGCGACATTGTACGAAGTGGGAATGTCTTTGTACTAGCTGACCAGTTTTGCGACAGTGTTGGCAAGCGGGTGTTTCCTTAGAGCAGCGCAGTTTGCGATTGCGACAGTTACTGCAGGCAACCGACAGCTCTGGCAGCTTGCTGGTTTCCTTGTTATGGTGGGTATTATTGGTCACAGATTCCGACATTCTGCTAAACTGGCCTTCTAGTACGGAGTAACAGCTTTGGGTACGCGAGATCAAATCTGGGGTATAGTACTCCGTAGTATGCGAGGAGATGGATACTTGATCCTTAGTGCGTCCAGCCTCCTCCGAAGCCCGTCTGAGATAGTCCGAGAGCCGACGAAACCCCGCTCGCCCAGGAATGACAGAAGTTTTAGTGTCATGACGATTGTTCGGTCTATGTGACCCCGATACTAATCACTTCAAGTTCCTTCGGTAATTTGCAGCTGAGCTTACCACCAATCATGATCACTTTGAAGCCATCCCGGTCATGGCATCATGGCATGTACACCATGCCAAGATGTTATTTCCCCTCGCCTTTACTGAAATTGGCAAGATTCATTTTCTATTCCTCATAGTTCTGTCAAAATGCGTCAGGGGGCATTTAAGAAGTGCTTTCTACCCTCCCTAAACTTGGTAATTCGTCAGTCTTTTCATTATTCATTCAGTCTTTAAATTATTCAGTCCTCTCATTCGTCGGTCCTTACTTTCACTTAATACTAACTAACCATGCCGAAACTCGGTATTGGCTTCTTGTTTTTGCTTGGGCTTCTTACATTCCTCGTTTCAGCTTCCAACTGCACCTCTTCCTCTGCGACTGTCCATTGGCTCAGTGATAAACCATCGTATAATGGAGGCGTAACCTTTGGTTTACCATGGCCACAAGGAAAGTATTATCCCAAGAGAACCAGCTTCCAAATCGCTGGCAACTCCGAAGATAGACAGAAGTTGCAATCTTGGGCTACCGGCTATTGGGCCGATGGCTCGCTGAAATGGACAGGCCACGCCATCGCAGAATCCAATACAACCTACGACAGCTACACTGTCACTGCATCATCTCTGGGCTGCACCCATAACCTTACCACAATTGCGGGATTTGGTACTAAGAACAGCTCCATCATTGTGGCCGATGGGTCTGATGTCGTTACTGTCAATACGGGTGAGATTGTCGTCTCGTTTCCCAAGGTAGGGAACGTCCTAGTCAGTTCCATCAAGACCAAGAGCGGCAAGACCGTCGGAGAGAATGGAAGACTTGTTCTTCAGTCTCAGGATTCGGTGCCCGACACTTTCGACAGTCGATCAAACTCGTCCATCCAATATTCCAACTTCCACAGCGTCATTGACGAGGTATCTGTGAACCAGAGCTCGATTCGGACGCTCGTCACTATTCGTGGAAACCATACGGTGATTGACGGCGCTGATCACGATCCATGGCTCCAATTCGTCGTTAGATTCTATCTCTACGCCAACTCCGCTTCTGTGAAAGTGATGCATAGCATCGTTTTCGATGGAGAGGCCGATAAGGACTTCATTACTGGACTCGGTATTCGATTCAATGTCCCATTAGAGGGCGAGGAGTACTATGATCGACACGTCAGATTTGCTGGCGTAGATGGCGGTATTTTCAACGAGGCTGTTCAGGGAATCACCGGACTTCGAAGAGATCCTGGCGAAGAAGTGAGAACTGCTCAGTATGAAGGTCAGAAGCTGCCAGATACATCAACTTGGGACAGTCGGGTTACCACCCGGCTCAAATGGATTCCTACATGGACCGACTACAGCCTGACTCAATTGACGGCCGACGGGTTCAGTCTTAAAAAACGGACAAAGCCCGGCCGGTCGTGGGTTAAAATCCCCAGCGGAACACGGGCTGAAGGTCTGGCCTACCTGGGAGGTGCTACGAAAGGAGGCCTCGCCGTTGGGCTACGGGACTTTTGGAAACGTTATCCGTCCGGCTTTGACATTTCAAACGCTGCTTCCGATGCAGGCGAAGTCACTCTTTGGCTATACAGCCCTGCTGCCGATCCGTTAGACCTTCGGCCCTTCCATGATGGCCTGAAAGAAGATGGATATGAAGATCAATTGGATGCTCTCGAGATCACTTACGAGGACTATGAACCCGGTTTCAACACCCCCTATGGAATCGCGCGAACGAGCGAGATATACCTGTTTGCGTTTGATCAAACACCGACAAGCGACAGACTCGCCGAGCTTTCTACGTACATAAACGATCCTCCTGTGTTGGTACCTGAGACGAAATACATCCAAGAAACCCAAGCCCTCGGTGGATACTGGGCGATCCCCGACTCGGCCAGCGCTGGCCATGCTGCAAGTACGCTGGAGGATCACCTTGACTTTGTCTTTGAATATTACCGGACTCAAATTGAGCAGCGGCGCTGGTATGGTTTCTTGGATTACGGCGATTTCATGCACACATACGATACTGATCGACATACCTGGCGATACGATGTCGGCGGTTACGCCTGGGATAACTCGGAGCTTTCACCAGACCTCTTCTTCTGGCTTTACTTCCTTCGCACCGGTAACGAAAATGCATACCGGTTTGCCGAGGCCCTTACACGACACACAGGTGAAGTAGATGTGTACCACATCGGCGACTGGAAAGGGCTGGGCACGCGTCATGGCGTGCAACATTGGAGTGATAGCGCCAAACAGGCACGTATCTCCCAGCCGCAGTATCGAAAGTACTTTTTCTATCTCTCGGGTGGAGATGAGCGCATTGGGGAGTTACTGGAAGAATTGCTTGACACGGATAAGACGTACGGGACGCTCGATCCGCAGAGGAAGGTCCGTACAGATGGTTGGACACCTAGTCCCAATTCGACAGTTGCTTTTAGTCTTGGAACGGACTGGTCGAGTCTCGCTGCAGGATGGTTGATAGAATGGGAGCGGCGGGGTTCAAGATGGGAAGAGGCCAGAACAAAGTTGAACAACACAATCTCGGGAATCGCAAACTTGACCAATGGCTTCGTGACAGGATCCGGTCTCTATGACCCTGTAACTTGGACATTGGGACCTCCACCTGCTGATCCGGACAATCTTGGAAACGTTTCTGTCTCTCATTTATCTGCTGTCTTTGGTCTTCCCGAGGTTGTTTCCGAGGCTATCGCTTATTTTGCCGATGATATACCAGAAGGGTTCTCTGAAGCCTGGTTGGATTACTGCTACTACTATCATGCCACATCGGCGGAGCAAAAGGCCCGTTATGGAGTGAGCTTTGGCAGTCAAAGCTTGTACCAAGCACACTCCCGACTGGCAGCATATGCCGCGCATGAGATGCAGAATAGCACCATTGCCCTTCGAGCTTGGAAGGACTTCTATGCCAGTGATGGACTTGCACCGGATGCTGCATGGAACACTACGCATGTGAATGGGAGTGCTGTTTTGGTGTCTATCGATGAGGCCGCATGGCTCGGAACTAACGATGTGGCGCAGTATGGTTTGGCTGTTATTGAGAATCTGGCATACATTTCGGATTCGCTTGATGATTATATATCATGAACCTTTGCTGATAGCAGAGACTTATTGTGATCAACAAGTTTGGAAGCGGGATACATTGGTCCTCGAAAGCTCGACAGTCTAGTTTAATTTCAAATAGCCCCAAGAAATGTACAGTAACGGCAGTGTCGAATTAAACTCAATCTATGACGCTCAAAAGGCTGGAAATGAAAAGCGAACGCATTGAACGCCGCAAGAGATAGTAGAAAAAATCAATCATCAGATCATAATCATAGTCAGAACCGGAAAGCGCCTCAGTTCATGCATAGAGATGGTATCATCGCAGCAAAGGATTGGGAGGTATTCACGGGCGCATCAAACAATATCAAAATATCAGAAAAGGGAAAGAAGAAAAGAAAAGAAAACACGTTGGTTCAAGAAATAAAGAGAAATCACAATTGCCTTAGGGTAAGACCCACACGAGTTCAAGAAGCCGAGGGGTTTGTGTTAGTAAAGTTTATATTTCTAGTGACGTAGTTAGCAATCTGCTCCAAGTGATTAACACGGAATGCGGGTGTAAACGTACATCTTCCATCTTGCGCCGGTTGCTCGGGTCAAGGGTGTTTCCAGCACCCAGCAGGGTTCGTCCAACAGCTTTGGAAACTCCAATCGCTGGCCGGAGAACAACTGTCGGGGCACGTTTCCAGACGGCTTTGGCGGCTGCACTTGCGCTGCCACTTTCAACGACCTCTCCAGGTACGGCGACGATGGCGTCTCGTGCCATAATCAGATCGCGTTCCAAGCCGCGGAAGGCACCGCGAAGGCCCTGAACGACTCCAATAGGCTGATCGGCATAGAGTGAGATTTTCTTGGCTTCATCTTCGTCGTCATGGTTGTCCTCTGAAGCGGCAGAGGCGGCGTCTGGAGTAGTCAGCAGATCCTCCGCACCTTGCAGGACTGTCTGCGTTCCGATGGCCAGTTTTGCACCGAGCTTGACAAGTTCGTTGGAGGTTGTCTTGGCGAATGCCAGAGCCCCCTTCTGAATACTGCGCACAATCCGTCCATCTTTTTGGTACTCGCGCATGGGAATAACAACCAAATCCTTGACACCTCCTCCAACATTGACTAAGGATCGAATGGGAGCTAGACCAGCTAGAACCCCGGGGAGTTGATTCCGTTTGACATCGGGCATCCAAATGTCGTTCAGAGTGTTGCCGAGACGATCGAACCCAGAAACTCCATAAATGATTACATGTCGTAAAACCATGTTAGCGTTGTCGAGTACGAAGAAGTTCATGAACTCGGTCGTGCGGCCAGACCGGAGTCCGGCATAGTCCACTCTCTTCGGCTTGAAATCTAGTTTCACTTGAACGGCATTGACTTCAACGCGCTGCAGGAAAGGAACATCTCCTGGCGTGGCGGGCGCCTCAACGGATTCGTCTCGGAACTCGAAGAATCGGCTCATGAATTCCAGGGCATCTTGGTCAACGTGAAGACGTAGGGGCAAAACGGTCGCCTGAATAATGTTAGAACCATAAATAAACCGGAGATTTGAGAAAGTCCTTACCTTCAGAACTATTTCAGACGCAGCGAGATCGGGAATTGGCTTTACAGTGAGGATCTCAAGATGGATCATACTCGTTCCACTCTCCCGCTCCCCAGCCTCGTGCATATAGGTTGCGAACTTCCTCCATGTTGATGTGGGAACATGATCGTAGATTTCAAGATCTTTCACACGCACATCCAACGAGCTCTGAGTCTCATCCGAATCAGGTGGAAATACAACTAGGTCAGCACAGACCCCTCGTAACTCGAAACTCATCTTGTGAGCTTTGCTTCGATTGAGCCGGGGCCCTTTCCTTTCCCTTCCCGAGGCCATTTTCCCCTGGCGTGTGGTTGTAGCGGTCACTGTGGTGCCCGTGGCATAACTGTCCGTCTCACTGTTGAGATCATTGATTTCGCGATCGATCTCACGCTGAAGTTCACGTGGGTCCTTATTTGCCGGTATGCCGATATAGATGGAATTGAAGAGGAAATCCCCGATAACGGATTCCTCTTCTTCTGGAACCGATGGTGACATGCGTGAAGCGCGTGCGCGTCGCTCAATTGCCTTGTTTTCCACTTCCTTGACAGCCTTTGAAATGGTATCTCTTGTCCGTTGCCAATCATAGCCATCAAAAAGATTCCAGATAATGTGCATGTCCCGGATGCGGACTCGGAGGGGGCTCCGCTGCAGCTTTGTATCGTTTGAGAGACCATAGGTGTTGTGAGTAGAGTCCCAGCGGTGCGCAGTGCCTCCAACGGCAGATTGTTTCGCAAAGTGATCATCCTGGAAATTGAGCTCTGAGACACTCGAGGAAACCTGGTACTGGGAATGGAAACTATCAAGAAGATCATGATCATGTGGCACTTCTAGTAGCTCTGCATCCTCACCACCAGGTGCGATTTGCCTCCCTGGATAGAAATCACTAACGTACTCGAGCTCGTCGCTGAGTTCATCCTCCTCAGCTATACCCTCGAGTTGGGCTTCTTGATCCATGCTATCGTCATGAGGTAGTGAAGAGGCGGCAAATGCATTTCCAGAAAAGGAAGCAAGCATGCTTTCAATTGGGGTGACTTCGGTCTGGTACTTTTTGGTAATGCTTGGAGGTGTCGGGGGCTGCAGTCCGTTCAAAATGGTGATAAGTGTCTGCGTGGAGTCTGCACATGTTTCAAGAATCAAAAGATCATCTTTGAGTTCGACATCTAGGGATTTGGCCCCATCTTCATCAATTTTCATGACCTTGACAACGGCCATGGCAGAGGAGATCGAAGATACTGGGACGTATCCTTGATTGATGTATCCTTGAACCTGTGGACTCTGAACGGTAGCCGAACGACGCTGGTGAAGATTTTCCGCGGCTCCAACATTCGAAACATCATCGATAACCATGACGGACGCTTTCCCAATCTCTAAATTGGCATCCGAGGATTCATTGCTGTGGAGGGTGCCATTGAATTTTGCATTTGTGAGCACTACGAGTCCCTTAGACGTCGAATTGCGCGGGTTTAAGCCCAATACAGAATCCATTAAGACCACCGCAAGTTTGATCGGTTTCTGGGGTCGCGTCATGTCCGATGAAGACTGGTAGAAGACCGAGTCTTCTGTTGCCCGAGATGTACGGTCAGCAAGGTTGGCTATGGAGCTCGCCATCTCTCCTGCAAGGTCTCGGCCTGTCGTGTTTTGACCTAGTCCAAGGAAGGCCATGATTGATGGGATCGTATATTCGATTCGGAGGTGGTGTAGTTTAAGTTTGAAAGTAGGATCCATTTCATCAGGGATGAAGCGAGCCATCAGAACAGGCAAATTGAGATCGTCCATTGCCTGGTTGGCGTCAGGTACCAAGGATTCTCCGATGAGCTCTTCCTGACTATTTCGAAGAACTTTTATAGATCCCACCTGTGTAGCAATAAGCGAAGGCATGCTAATCCAAGCAACTTCGGTATCCGTCAGATACGCATTGAGGTCGCCGACATCTTTCCCAACATGAACTTGCACTTTGATTTCACGAATCATGGTCAAGGTCAGGATACCCGGGCGGTCATCTTCCGGGAGGTACTTGGTCACGTTGGAAAGTCTTCCCATTTCTTGCGCCAGGGACGAAATTGAAGCCAGTTCTTCAATATTTGAAATGGTGGCCTTCATGCCTGTGACCGCCAGACGGAGGACAGAGCCTTGCTTACGTTGCCGTAGGAGTGTGTCAAGCAGGATGTCATCGTCATCATCATACTTGTTTTTAGAAGGGGTTATCAATGTCAAAAGGCGACCAAGGTCGTTCTCTTTCGGAGCTGACAAGAATTCAAGTCTGATATTGTCCAAAACAACCTTTGCGGGAGCATCGCGGGCCTCGAAAAGAGATATTGGCCCACTGAGTTCAGCCCTATCGATCGCGAGACCGAGGAGCTCATACCTGCTGACAATCTTGACTGCGGTCGTGCTAAGTTTCAGAGAGTGCATTTCCCCGATGACATCTAACACAACCCCACCAAGTCGAGCGTTGAATTTCAAAAGGGGCGATGAGGACTGAGGCGCCTGCGAGGCTGGTCCTGGTGTTTCAAAATGTACACCACGCGGGCCCTTTTTGGGTGACTTATGTGTTGCCTTGAGTGTTGGAGTTGATGAGATTGAGCTTCCGAGTTCTAGTATCGTACTCAGGCCACCCATCCATCCCAGGACTTCTTCGAGGCTCTGGATATTCATATTGAGATGGAGTGGAAGAGTCGATAGATCAATCCGGGTGGCATCGGGTGATTTGATCAGAAAGACTGATATGTCTGCTTGGGATGGTGCCGTGATATCCCGAGTGGACTCGCGCATTTTCAATGACTCGTCAAAGGAAACCAGGTCATGGGAAGCGAACCCAAAGGCGAATTTTCCGACATCAAGTTTCACACTTGTTTTCTTATCACTTTTTGATGCATTGACCCTCAGATCAGATGCTTTTGCTTGAAGAACAATATCCTCCAATGATGTGTATGAAGATGGTAAAAATGACCCGTTTTCATCGGGATATGGATACCCTGCTACATGTTCAATGAATTTAACCGATAATTCGTGAACCTGAAGATCCAGAGCCATGGTTGATGCGTTTGGATCCGATGTTGGCTGGTTCGAGGATGGGTCTTTCGATGAGCCTGCATCGCTCATATCAGAGAGTCGCTGAAGTGCTTTCGTCAGAAGCCATGCTGTTGCAATGTCGAAGTTCGAGGCCATTGAAAAGACTTCTATCTGCAATTCTAAACGTGATTTCGCTGATTCGTCAGTCTGCTTCTTGCCGGAGCGTTGTCTGTCCGAAAGCTGCGGATCGCGCAAGTCCCGAGGAGATATGGTGGATGCAGTCATCCTCGAGGAAAAGAGACTCTCATCGAGTGAATGGCCATGCGAACTAGCTGCAAGATCCTTCAGATCACTGTCTGTTTTCTCCAGAGACATCTTCGGTGGCGTTGGGCTGGGGTTCTCCAAGCTTGCGAGGGTGGGTAACCAGATTGAGACTTTGTCAACGTTCAAAACAACTTTTTGCATTTCACCACTCTTGTTGGTATTAGTGGGCGATGGCATAGATGGGTTGTCCATATTCGGGAATTGAGATTCCGATTGAATGCTTTGTGAGGCCTGTTGGTCTTCAAAATATGATCCAGTTTGCAGTCCTTGTTTCGGCGTTGAAGTATTTCCTTCATCCTGGGGTTCCAGGTTTTGCGAGCTGCTCGATATCGCATCTTTGGGTCCTACGGACCTGGCATGTTCGGAATCAGAAACCCGACTCGTACCAAACGAATCCCATCCTCCAGGCATATTGGGGATGAAGCTCTCATCGCCACCCTTGCTCATAGCACTCATGTACAAGCTTTGCGCCTCATCATGGGAGAAGAATTTGGACTCGGTGAGTTCCGCATTAGGGGTCGCCCCCGTAGAAGTCGAACCGTCAGAATCTGCCCGAGCCAAATGTTGTGGAGAATGATTCGAGGGGTGAGAGGTTTGAGATGTCAAGCTCCCCTCGGCCCAATCCCTGTGATAGCCAAACTGCGCATTCTCATTGGACTCAATACCAAAATGACTGACGGCTTCTGTTTCTTGAGTCCAAGAACTGTGTAGGTTTTCCTTTGGAATTGATGCCGCAGATGCCTCTTGGTTTCCAAGATTCCCGGGATTTGCTAGATCTTCAATGCCATGCAAAGAAATTCTCTGGGAGTGAGTACTCGTATCGCTTCCTGCGGCTTGCCGATCTTCGGCGCGGTCATTCGAAGAAGGTTCGCCATAAAATTCATCGGAATGTGTTTCAATGACCGAGTCTAAATACCCAGGATTGTCGTTGAATGAATCATTTTCGAAGACCCGAGAGTCATCAAGGCTGTAATCATAACCTCTCTCCTGTTCAGAATCGGCATCTGAGAAACGACCATCGTGAGTGAAACTTGATTCCGCCATCTCCTCTTCACGGTCACTCTCTTCGTTATATCGTAGAGATGGCTCAAAAATGGTAGAGCGTGTCATGGCAAGATCATGTTCAGACATAGACTGGTCCAATGAAGGTGGTGATGGAGCTCTACTAGATGAACGGCTGACTTTCGACTGCATCGTGGTGGTTGGAGACGCAGGAGCTGTGAACCGCGAGTAGTTCGAAAAGACACTAGGGTCTGATACAAGTCCGATGTTAATATCAGCGAGGGATAGTAATCTTTTGCCTTCTCTGCGTGGTATCGATTCAGTTGAACTGGAAGTGGATGGCTCCACGGCGCCATTAAGCTCCACATGTCCCACAGTCAACACTGCGGCCACGAGATCCGGCTTGTCTTCAGGATGTCTTTTAGAAGGGCCGTCCTGTTTCAACTCCATGTCCACCCTCACGAGAATATCTTTGATGCTGACTTGTAATCGCTCCACCATACCTTTGAGGAAGCCAGCGACAAAGCTGGGTAGAGATGTTGCCTCTTCTCCCAGGCCGAATTCCTCTTCCTCATCATCTTCCCCAAACGAAGAACTTTGCTGGAAGACATGAGATTGAGATGATATGGCAGCTTCGAGTTCTTCCTTTTCCTCTCTGGGCTCAGATTCCAGGAACGATTCTGCGAGGTTGGCTGGTGTAGGTAGAACCTGTCTTTCCTCCACTCCACGTTCTGTTGAAACAGAAGACCCCCGCGATTTCCTATTGTTATCCTTCCCTTGAGGTCCGTCATTCGATAGCAACCGGAGGTGTAGATCGATACCACTGGCTTCAAAGCAGACGCCACTATTGATCAGGTCGGCGGGGATGGTGATTCGCAGGGACTGGATTCGGGCGTTGAGCAGCTCACAATTCGGCGGAAGCTGTAAATAGCTCCTGAGTTTCTATTGACAAGTAATATGAATGTTAGGACTCTATTCCAAGATGACTGATTCCGTGCCCCACTCCATCGGCATTTCATGTCTTGCTCACCTCCAATTTTAGACCAACATCTCGGAGTTCCACTGTACTCCGTTGACCCCAGCTAATCCCCAGGTTGTCTGGATCCAGAGCATCTGTCTCGAACAAGCCGAGGCGAGAGAGGGCGTACTTGAGAAGTCGCTTTTGAAAGAACGACGGGAGGAAGTACGATGCCATCTCGAAAGGCCCAGAGGCGGGCTGGGTCATGCACAAGCAAAAATCATCGAAGCTCAAACATCCCAGCTGAATGCAAAGCTAAGTAACAAGCATACAGAGAAGATAGAAAGCTCAAAAGGGAGGGGGGTGAAGTCGAGGATGGAGGATGATATGACGTGCGGGCCCTTCTGGGGAAGGTACCAGGATGGCACCTGATAAAGGGCGGAGGACGGGCTTATCAGGCGGCGGCCCAAAACCAGCACAAACCAACAAGTGACCAACCGAAAAGCGCGTGCCGGTTTGTTGACTCCACCTTTGCTCCACGACTCAATTTCGAGGCTTTGGACGGAGTACGGAGTAAACAAAAAGAAATGCAATAAGTACGGAATACCTAAGTGTTCATAAAACCGATGGGAATAGTAAATAATTTTGGTCTCGTCATATCTGATTTGAAGTCATTTAGTCGGAGAAAATTGTTGCAATGAAATTAGATTTTTTTTGTTATTGAGTCAAGTCATAGCTTGGTATAACTACTGCCAGTGATAAATTTACTCAGTCGTCTTCATCGAACTCCGCGAATTCCAATACCACCCACTCGCAGAACTTCTCGAAATCAGACCACCATTCCCGCATTCGCGTTGCTTTGAGCCCTTCTCCCAGGATGCCTTCCTTCACCTCTGCTTTCCATTCAGCGGTCGACTGGTCCTCAAAGCAGCTCCACCGGATCGAGTTCTGGACCATCATCGCAAGGCCAACCAAGTCGACATTTTCTAACCCTTGGAGTGCCTGCCAGAAATCATGCGTTAATCCATTCCTCCCATGTCCAAGAATTGCCGGGTCATCATTGCAAAGAGAGACGGGGACACCACGGGCCAGCAAGGCAGGAAGTGGGTGGCTCTTGATCGAACTAGCCAGTCGAAGAATTTCGTTTGAGATCGGGCAGCACTCTATCATGATATTCTTCTCCTTCACCAGATCAATCAGCAGCGGATGCTTGAAAAGTGAAAATCCGTGCCCGATCCGTCGGGTTCCCAGTAAGATGGCATCAAACAAATTATGATCTGTCGCATCTCCATCCCCTAGACATTCACCTGCGTGGAAGAAGTATGGAATGTCGACTTCTTCCTCGGCGCATTGCTTGCGGAACCAAAATAGCAACGGTACCATATCGACCAGGGGTCGTCCTAGATCTTCTTGTCCGACTAAATCGAACCCACAGATCAGATTCGGAAATCGCTGCTTCATCTCAATGCAGTGCTTCATGCTCTTGGCAATCAACTCGTTGGAAAAGCGCCGGATCGTGGTCCAAATGACTCGGGCTTCGTAAAAGTCTTTCCCTTCATCCGTCGACTTGAAGCGCTCTATCTCCTCTTCAAAGACTCGACAGAACTCATCGTAGTCCTTTTCTGGTGTTTCGCTTCCTTCCCTTCTATATTCGAACACAAATCCAATGCGGAACTCCACATATCGGATCCCATCTGCTGCGAGTTGTCCTAGCATGTGACGAAAGCATGCTCGAAAGATTGGCTCATAGTTCAAAATAGAATTGATGACTGGGAATGTTTGGGTGAAGATAGCCCAGATGGCATCGACGCCATGGTAGTGATTGTATGAATGCTCGGGCATAAGCATGCAGCGACTGCGGACCATTTCTCGAAAGCCAGCTTCTCCGCCCTGTGGGAAAGAGGAAGCAGCCTTCTGTATGGGTATCAAGGACGAAGCTTCATAGGCTTCAGACCAGATGCTAGGGGTGGCATCAGAGGCAGATAAAGCTTGGGAAGAATATTGGAACGAGAATGGCACAGTTTCGTAGTCTTTCTGTGTAAGGAGAGGTCGTGGTGCCATGAAATGAATGCCCGGGGTGGAAAAAGCCTGGTCAATTAAAAAGTCGACGTCAAACATGGCATCCATGTGGGCATGTAGCAATGAACCCTTGGGCATTTTCTCGACGATTTTCCATAGTTTTGTCTTTTCCATCCGACCCTTCGCATGGTGGAACATGACGCCAGGATAGAGAATCTCATCTGACTGATGAGCGGCCTCCTCATCGAGGCCGTTGGTCCATACCTCGTGCTGTTCCTGAGCTCGGATCTGAGAAACAATTTTACAAGCTCGGGCAGCTATCGGAGATAGTGTTCTGCGAAAGTTGGCATCTAAAATATGAAAAATTTTAAGACTTCAAGTTATAGAAGGAATATCATCTGGTCAATCTTACCATGACGTCTCTTCTGCTCCTCGGCGATCAAGGCTTCACGGCCTTTCAAGTATTGTTGGATGAAGGGATCCTCGAACTGAGGGATTCCTTCCTCCAGCTCCCACTCGATATTTTGATCTCCCATGACTGAAATGTAGAGAACTGATTCAGAGGGAATAGTGTAAAGGGAATATGTCCGCAAAGTACGGCAACCCGGAGTACTGTTCAAGTTATTATGAGGTCGATCTGCCCCGCTCTCCCTACCGCTTCCGGCCTTCTGCACGCGTCCCGCGATTCGGTCTTTGAGCCCCAAACTCTTACGAGCACGATACTACTCTCGAGTGGGGTAATATTGTTTTATTTATTTTATAAATTATACATTTCAGATTTACTTATAGTGGTTAGTGGTTTGATGCTTTTCTGGGGCTGTGGATGTAGGATGGAGATTTTCGTCTTTGTTCAAGTTACTGTTGTGGTCCTCCTTACCCGCCGCAGCTTCAAGCTTGCGGGTTACGATTTGGTCGAGCCATATAAAAATCATATCTGCTCCTGACTTCTTCCATACAGATAGCATTCTACAAAGGAACTTAGTTGTCACTACTGATCGGGCTGATAAGCTCTCTGATTCACCTAGTCCATACCCTATGGTATCAAATACCTCGTTTCCAGGGGCTCCACTACGGTGCTGGAATGGCTATATCTACTTACACCTAGGCGCTAGGCGGCCCTCGAGGTCAGTCCAAGTTGAAAATAGTATAATTTGATAGGATGTTCAAAATCTACCAGCATAGTATCCATGGATATTCTACAGATTACCAGCCTTCTTAGGGCAAGTTCAATCCAATTTGCCAGCGGTCTCTTTCTCATGTGTGATTTCACGTTATGGCACGGAAATCCTCGCAAGAACTTGAAAGAAAGATCATTCCGAGTAAGCCCTTCCATGAATAAGGTTATTTTGCAATAACAACTTCCCAGCAAAAAGATTCACCATTGTGCGCTTGCGTCTACCCGTGAATCCACCGCACCCACCGCAACCCAAGGGGCCCGCCTCTAGCCACTCGAGGTTCGTGCGCCGATTGGTCCAATGCCAAGAGGCTTTCTTTGCTTTTAAGGAATCCGTCCGATGTTACGATAACAGGGCCAAGTAAGCACTTGGGCTGCCAAGGTCAGCCTATATCCGATATTGAGCAACGGAGGTCGCCGTCGCAGGGATTGAGAAAGATAGTGAGCTTGAGCCTTGAGGCTGCTACAGCAGATAGACTCTAGAGGGAATTCAAAAAGATTGAATCTCGTATCAGTCGATTCGTGGTGCAAAGACGGTGCGATGTTTTAAAGTCGATTTTCAAGCGTTGGTGTGGTGGACCCATTCGGGACGCCACCGAGATATGAACCAAGATATCCCATATCCACAGGCAAAATTTTCCTCTTCAAAGGAATAGAATATGAAGAGTCGATCAGAAGGTAGATTCGCACTGAACGTCTCCATACGTACTCCGTATTCAATGAATACTATCGCAGTGAGATTGCGGGGGAGTCAAGGATGACTCGCCCATTAGTCCGATCTTCGCGTGGAGCAGCATGATTAGCTGCGTTCAAGTTGATGGTGTCTCCCAATAGGGTCGACAACAAGGCGTTTGGACTTCTAGAAATCCCAGCCGACAACTTTGAACTTGCAGCACACGCGACCCCTTCGAAGCCGCTAAAATTAAAGTCCCACTTGCCGTTCACCTATGTGGAGATTCGACTTTCTTGAGTTGAGGATCATCAGCCAACCACGATCGTGCTGGTGGCAAGATATGGCCTGAAAAGTGTTAGACCTCCGAGATAGCATTGCAACGGCGCTATCACTTGCCTTAAAGTGGTGGTCGTATGGGTCTTTGGTTACATACAAGCCCCTCACAGCTGAGACGGGAGCTCCGTCGGCCAGTCCGCCACTGGTCGATGTCTTTGATAGACTCTCGAAAAGAGTGTGAGAGTCCGGGTCTACCAGCCGAGGGCTAACTAACCCCTGTTCGATCTTTATCTCGTGAATTTACATTGTAAATTTAAAAATTAAATTTGAATTTTTTCTCTTTTGTTTAGCGGTTCTTTTCCCCGCACAGAAAATCCTGGGAATTACCGTTGATAAACGAACCAAGGCCCCCCAATGATCTTTCGTAGAATGTTTAGTACCAAGCCAGCCACAATGAATCTTGCCTCTCCTCTCTGATAACCGGGTTCTCTATAATACTCGAATCCTATCCCCCAACTCTGATTCAACTCAGATCTTTCTGGGGTTTTGGGAACGCTTTAATTTGCGTTGAGTCTTTATCTTCATTTATCTTCTTTTTTTTTTCCCCTTTTAGGTCTCGGGGTCTCCTTCGATTTGTGATTCCAGGGATGCTCACGTGGTAATCGTGACGTGCAGAAAAAAAACTTCTTCTCTATACTGATCCCTTAATTTCAATCGGATACACAAACTGTACAGAATGACGGACAACAACCCTCCACAAAACGTGGAGTCGCAAGGACCACACATCGTGGATCCTGCTCTGCAGCCCGAGCACCAACATCACCACGCGCACCACCACCATACTGCATTTGCAGAACAAGGCCGTGAAGACGAAGTTGTTTATTCCAAAGAGACCGAGTTTGAGAAAGGGATCGTCCCAGAGCCGACTCCGCTAGACCACAGCAAGACCCAAAGTCACAGCACAAGAGATGAGGAGACAGGAAATGCAGAGCCAGCACCGCGTCCATGGCATCGTCGCGTAACGAAGCACTGGCGACATGGTATGCATCTAGTGATCTGGCTGCTTTTCACCGGGTGAGTTGATCAATTTTACTATCTGGTCCACTTTATATATAAAAAGAAGATCTTGAGACTCATGCTGCTTGGCCTAGGTGGTGGATTGCTGGTCTAATCCTGCATCGATATGATAAAGGATGGTTGATTCCATTCCTTCTATATCTGGCTATCACACTACGCATTATCTTCTTCTACGTTCCTATCAGCATCGTCACACGACCCATGTACTTTGTCTGGAACCAAACCGCTCCACGCATCGTCAGTCTCATCCCGGAGAAACTGAGAACTCCCGCCGCAGCTCTTCTCTGCATTGGTGTTATCTTGATCGGCTCTTTCGCCTCGCCAGAAACGGCAGACAACAGCCGCGCAAACCGTGCAGTGAGTCTCTTCGGTCTGGCAGTCTTCCTGTTCGTCCTCTGGGCTACATCACGCAACCGCAAGAAGATCGTCTGGCACACCGTGATTGTGGGCATGTTGACCCAATTCATCATCGCGCTTTTCGTGCTCCGTTCCGGCGCAGGCTACGACATCTTCAATTTCATTTCGACTCTCGCTCGTGAACTACTCGGTTTCGCCACCGACGGTGTGGTCTTTTTGACCCAGCAGGAGTTCATTGATATGTCGTTATATGTTCCCCCAGACACCGATGCAAAGTCATTCAGTAAATTGGCGCCAGGCTCCTGGTTCTTGATTGGCGTTGTTCCCGCCATTCTATTCTTCGTCTCCATCGTTCAACTCTTATACTACTCCGGAATCCTCCAGTGGTTCATCGGAAAGTTCGCTACCTTTTTCTTCTGGAGTCTGCGTGTATCCGGCGCCGAGGCTGTCGTCGCCGCTGCTTCTCCATTCATCGGACAGGGTGAATCAGCAATGCTGATCCGACCCTTCGTCGCTCACCTTACAATGGCCGAACTTCACCAAGTCATGACCTCCGGCTTCGCTACGATCGCCGGAAGTGTTCTCATCGCCTACATCTCCATGGGAGTTAACCCTCAAGCATTGGTCTCAGCCTGTGTCATGAGTATCCCAGCCTCGCTAGCCACATCAAAGCTCCGATGGCCCGAAGAAGAAGAAAGTCTAACAGCCGGCCGTGTCGTTGTCCCCGATAACGAGGAACATCGCTCCGCAAACGCGCTTCACGCCTTCGCAACAGGCGCCTGGCTCGGTCTCAAGATCGCAGCCATGATTGCGTCTACTTTACTCTGCATCATCTCGCTGATCGCTCTCTGCGACGGCCTTCTAGGCTGGTGGGGCCGGTATTTGAATATCAACGATCCCCCGTTGAGTCTGCACATGATTGTCGGATACATCTGCTACCCCGTTGCCTTTTTGCTTGGAGTTTCTCGTGATGGGGATTTGCTCAAGGTTGGCCAATTAATTGGCCTCAAGCTTATTTCCGTATGTTTCCATCCCCCTCCTTCGTTTTTTTTTTTGTTCACTCTAGCTCTTCCATGCATCCAATTCGCTAACACTTCACCCGATAGAATGAGTTTGTAGCATACAATGACCTCCAGAACTCCGCCGAGTACGCCGACCTCTCTGATCGCTCGCGTCTGATCGCAACCTATGCGCTGTGCGGTTTCGCAAATATCGGTTCGCTGGGTAATCAGATCGGTGTGCTTGCTCAGATTTCTCCTGGTCGCAGTGCGGATGTTTCCCGTGTCGCTGTTAGTGCCATGATCACTGGTGCCATTAGTACATTTACTAGTGCAACCATTGCTGGACTGTTGATTACCGATGAGAAGCAGTATTTCGGCTCAGCTTCTTAAAGCTCGTTGCACGTTGGATGAGATACTACTGGCTGAGGCACTCGGAAAATATTGGGAAGTTGATGAAAAAAAAAACTTGAATCATCAAATACTAGATCTCCCAACCCTGGAAGATTGAACAGACCGAGCCTACCTCATATACTGTTCAAGTTCTCAGTCAGCTGAGATTTTTATTTAAAACTCCTATCAAAGCAGTTTCAACTTGTTATACGGTTCAGACTCCATGGATGATTTGACGTATAAAGTTCACTGTAGTGAATTGAATAAACTCCGCGATGGTTTATGATAACACACGCGCCTGTACTTGAATGCGTGCACAAAGAAAGACATGCAACGAAATGGCAGATTGAGGAAACCCCAGACGAAAAAAACCCCTAAAAAGCAAAACTCCAGCCTGCGATACCAGGCTATTATGCATTCGTTCCACTCATCCCCGGCGCAAGAATAGAACCAAGGCAGGGTATATATCAAGTGGTCCGACCGACGCCAATGCACAAGGAAAGCTTACGAAGATCGACTCGGATCTACTCGTCATCCAGGTCCCGGTGTCGGGCCAAGACTTGACGCTTGAACTCTTCTTGGTCTTTGTCCCAAAACTCGGCTGCTTGTCCATTCAATGGGCTCGCACTGTTGATGATGACTGTTAGAATTTCCAGGTATTGAGAGCCGTCCAGTTATCAACTTACTTATTGGGTTCTCCGAGCAAAGACTGTAGACTAAGCAAGACAGTCTGCACGTTGTAAACAGCGCTCCATTTGTCCTTGAGAATATCCAGACAGATCCGGCCGGAGAAGTCGACATTGGGGTGGTATATGGGGGTCTTAAATAGGACGGTAGGTGCCGAGTAAGGGTAGTTGTTAGGGAAGCTGAAAGAAAGCTTGAGGTTCAAGTTCTCGTAGGGTGTCTCGGTGGGACCGGTGATAGTCGCAGTCCAGGAGAGGAGGTTTCCATCAGCATCGGGGAAAGCGGAGATACCAGGCGAGGGTGAAAGCATCAGCTGCATCAGTTCAGCTTGTAGACTGAGGATTACAAAGAGGGGTCAGCATTGCTTCCAAAATCATAAGAGATCGGTTTATTAGAGGACTAGACTAACCGCTTAGTGACGCTCTGGGTTTCCGATCGCTGCCCAGTGGTATCCAGCTTGGTAGCCTCGAGGGCATCGGGCGCCGAGTTTTGAGAGTCTTCCATAGTGTAGTCCATATCGAAAAGAAAGGATCAAGAGAAGCCAGGTAGATTCAATAAAGTGATCTCAAAGATCCGTAGATTCCCGAGCCGTGGCAGGAATGTGAGCAACTGTCGCACGAGGGTTGCTGTCTGGAATGGAATGACGACGGATCCGAACAAGAGGAGACCCACACGACCAAAAGCGATTCCGAATGGAAGCTGTTCAGTGATGAAGATGAAAAGGAGGTGCTTTGAAGGAGTTGTAGTTGAAGGTAAGATTGAGTAGTGAAGAGGAAATTCGGAGAGCGAGCAGAGAGTAGAATGGGTGAGTGGACTGTGGACCAGCGAGCAGCAGCAACACACAAAGGGCGCTAACAGAAAGAGCGCCTTTTGTTTACCCCGGCAACCAGACGAATCCGGAAAGAACGGGGAAGGGAAGGCTCGAGGGGCAGAAAACGTGACAAAATAGAGTCACTAAAAATGTAGATATAGACTGTGTAGTTAACTATAAGAAATATACTATTAGATAAGAATAGAATATTCAGGTAATACTCTTTTAGGGAAATCAGATATTCTTTGCTATTAAATAATCGAGAGAAAGGCCACGCACAGGCCGGGCGATCGTGACAGAAACTAGTGCGATCACCTGCGGGGTCATTTGATACTATAACTTGAATGGAGTCACTAGAGTACTCTGTACAGTAAGGTGTCATGATGGGATCAGACACTTCAAATAATCTCTAAATATAGTCTCAAAATATCCTAGGGTAAGTGAGATTATCTCCACACGGTTGAATACTTCTGCGGCTATCCTCGTGCTACAACACGTTAATAGGGCATTGCATAGTAATCAAGTGCTAAACAGCCCCAGTTATTATCGCGAGCGGGGGAACATGTAGAGCAATGCCACACCTTTGTTACAGACTCCCTACACTCGTAGTCGTGCCCAGATGCTCTCTGAAAAATACTTCATTCAAATTCAAATACTTAATATCTTATTTTCTCTCTCTTCTTTTTAATAATCGTGCACAACCTTGTGTATATTTCACTGTATGGCAGTACCGTCAACAGACTTCCCGATCAGGATAAAGTGGCCCGCGTCGAGTCCCGCGTCGAGTCGTACCCTTGCGCTTCGCCTCTCCTCACCTCATCTCGCATCGCGTCGCATCACATAGCATCCCACGCTCGTTTCACCGCAATGTATAGTGTCTAGTCTCTGTCGCTCCTTTGATTTCTCTGTCTATTCCTCTCGATTTCCCTCCAACGCCCGTCAGAATCTCCCACCAAAATGCAACATTCGCAATTAGCCCCGCTTCCTAGCGAAGTGCCGTTTCGCATTGTATCCAAAACAATCGGCCAAGGTGCCTATGCTTGGTGAGCACTGACCATTCATCCGATCTTTGAGAGTCAATCTAATTCATTTCATTTGCCTGGTAGTATCAAAAAGGGCTGTCCCTTGGACTCTGACAATCCAGTATTCGCCGTCAAATATATCAATAAGGACTACGCAGCGCGTCATGGGAAGATCAGTGCACGCCAGCTACAATTAGAGGTTACTGTCCATCGACATGTTACAGGCCATAATAACATCATCAGCTTTTACCAGACGGGCGAGGATGATACCTGGAGATGGATTGCGATGGAATTGGCTGAAGGTGGCGATCTGTTCGACAAGATCGAGGCCGATGAAGGTGTTGGAGAAGACATCGCCCATGTGTACTTCTCTCAGCTCGTTAGTGCCGTGAGCTTCATGCATTCCAAGGGTGTGGGCCATCGTGATATCAAGCCTGAGAACATGCTCTTGACCTCCGATGGAAATCTGAAGATAGCAGACTTCGGATTGGCCGCGTTGTTCGAATACAAGGGGTCCAGAAAGCTCTCTACAACATTCTGTGGTAGTCCCCCTTATATTGCCCCGGAGGTCATCACCTCTAGCACACGGGGTCAGAACAAAGGAGCAGGTTACCACCCTGACTTAGTCGACATCTGGTCTTGTGGAATTGTTCTCTTTGTGTTGCTGGCGGGAAATACACCGTGGGACAGCCCCACTGATGATAGTTACGAATTCCACGAATATCTCGCAACGAATTCACGAACCACCGATGAACTATGGCAGAAGCTACCCGCCGCAACCCTTTCACTATTGCGTGGTATGCTGACGGTAGACCCCAAGGCCCGATTCTCCCTGGAAGACGTACGGAGACACCCTTGGTATACACGATCAAACAAATACCTGTCCTCGGATGGCAAGCTGCGAGACCCAATCAACCTTGCCACTTCCATGTTTGAGTCCCTCCATATTGACTTTAGTCAAGACCCTCTTTCACAAAAACGAAAGGGTGCCAGCCGAAGCTTTGATGGAATGGACATGGACATGGACGATAATGGCGATGCATCCGCGGGCTTCTCCTCTACTCAGCCAGAGATGGCAGGTGGTATGGTGATGGACTGGGATACTCCCCATCTGGCCTCTGAGTTCTCATCTACTCAGCCCGCCGGGAAACGGTTTGTGTCCCAAGACGTGTCCATGACCAGCCACCTTGAGGATGAACCTTCGATGTCTCAATTCTCGCAACAGCCATCGGTCCCTGTGAGCAGAACACAGAATGCTCAAAAATTCCAGGATATCATTCCATCTCGCTCTATGACCCGCTTCTACTCCGCCTGGGAGCTGAAGCTGTTGGTACCCTTGATCTGCGAGGCGCTTCACCGGTTGGGTGTTCCGGTGCCATCAGTTCCAGCAGTCACGGCGGGCGATACATGCGCAATGATTCGAGTGGTTGCCAAAGATGGCCGATTATGTCCTCTCCAGGGTAAGGTGCTTATTGAGTGTGTCTCCGAGGGTGTCTTTGAAGTTGAATTCGTCAAGATCAAGGGAGATCCATTGGAATGGCGTCGATTCTTCAAGAAGGTCGTTATCCTCTGCAAAGACGCTGTTTTCAAGCCCGATGAATAGAATGTATCCTGGCGGGCACGGAGAACTTTACGTTCCTCTTAGAGAACGCGACACGATCTAGTACTTTGATGCAGCTGACGAGGGTGCCGATTGGATCAGCTGTACTATATTGGGACTGGCTGGGTGGTACCTGACGGTGGCTTTTATTGATCCTAATGTCTATTGTATATACGTCACTTTGTAACTTTCGCATATAAACCTTACAAAACCTGCTTGATACAAATCCGTCGTTGAAGAAAATCGGGGTCTTCTCTTCTGTGGAACTACACCGTTTCATGTCCTGTTTACCCCCATGTCGATGCATGAAACCACGCCAGAGAACATCCTTCTATCCGATGGCTTATGCTCCCTTCAGATGCAGCTCACGATGTCATTTCCAATTTTTACCTCGAGGGTCGCCAGCTCTTCTAAGCCACGTGACGAACCGGTGCAGATCCCCCGCGAGAGGCGTCTTTTTTCCAGTCGAAACATGACAGGCTGCGCTCCTCTGGACCCCAACTTCTCTCCTCCTCCATCTGCCCCCGATGGTGCAATCTCACAGGCCTCATGGACAATCTTCCGGTAGAGATCCTCACCAAAATCATCGACCGTAAGCTGCCGTCAACCCTGAACCCCCCCTCGCGGAACCTCCCCCGCACCGTCTGCAAAAACCATCCGAATACTGATCAGGTAACTCAAACCGACTAGTTCTCACTCCACGTGAGAAGGTACAGCTGCAATCGGTTTCCAAGAAATTCTTCGACATCGCTCGTGACAATAACCTGTGGAAACTGCACTGCTATGAGGAATCTTGGGCTGCATTGCAGGCTTCCCGTCCCGCGGGCCGGGTGTCGGAAAGCCTACTCGCGAATCCAACTGCGTCCTTGAGTACGCTGGGACAAGGTTCGTTGCGTGAATTGATTCAGCCACCGGCCCCAAAGCAGGAAGAAAGTGGTACTGGGGTAGTACGAGGTCTGCCGTTGAGTGAAAGAGCTAGAGCCGCTTCCGAGTGGGACTCTTCGGCTGATGGAGAACACGTCGATTGGTATTCGGAATATATTGCTCGCCATGGACCTATGTCGTTATCGTGGGTACAGCAACCATTCGAGAAGGGAGGGGGCAGGAAGCGTAAGCCTTTTGAGGTGAAAGGCATGGGGTTGTTGAAGGACTGGAGCTCTGCGAGGCAGAATAAGATTGTGGCACCTCTGGAGGACGGCAGTATTTGCATTTGGGATTTGAACCACTCTCATACTGCAAAATCGCAGTCGACGAAGGGAGGCATCGTTGGAATGAGTGAGCCTGGAGCCCTCATGGCTAACCTTTCCGGCCGTCGGGAGCATACCCCCGCCAAAACGTCGCTAGAGTTTATCAACCTTGGCGAGGGTGTCAGTGTAGACTCGTTTCGACGACGAGCATATCTGGCTATTGGAAATATCCTCAATGAGGTTGATCTTGAGTCACTCAAAGTGATTTCGCAACAGCGATACCCTTGGTCGATCTTTGCGCTTTCTCAAGAAACCGACTACTCAGTACCGTTGACACTAGCCACGACGCTCAGCCTACAGATATATGATTCTAGATTGTCTGCAGTGGAGGAAGAGGAGGCTATTAGCTTGAGATGCGAGCGAAACTCTTCTCCACTGGTCCCAGAGCTTGACATATTTCCTTATTCAGACTCACCGCAATTACAACTTCGCCCTAACGGGCTGCCTCCTCGTCGAATTCGCAGCCCCGGCCCTGGAGACGAACATTATGCACCACTCTTCCAACCAGGACCTTTGTCCATTCTTCACCCTCCCGCGCCGCATTTTAACACCATCCTCCTCGCTGGCCGCTTTCCTAGTATTCTTTGCTATGACCGTCGTTTCTTCCCCCGTCTGCAAAACACAGTCCACTCTGGTGGTCGACTCTGTGGCCTTGCTTCTGCTCCCGAGCCTCGATTCCCAGTCCACTCCGATTCGAAATATCTTGATTCTCATGATATCGTGGCTTGCGGTGAATATAATGGCCGAGGCTCTTTGGAGCTCTATAACCTCCAATCATCTTCCGAAAACCGCGAGGGCAAACCCTCCAACAGAACATCACAGTTGACGCCTCAATATAAGAACCGCCAAAGCGCAGCCAGCTCCAAATTACTCTCAGTGGCATCTCACGGCAATCGTCTCGTGTACTCCGATTCAGAGGGCAATATCAAATGGGTCGAGCGAAATGGCCGTGCAGAAGTACGGCGCTGGAACATTAACTCATCATATCCACAAATCCCTTTCTCTAGATCCCATTATACATATATATCGGGCCATGAAAACGGCGACCACCAACAACCGCGTGGTCTCTGGCCAAGTTCACAACCGCAAAATGGTAATAGTGAGGCGGCGCGAAAAATACTTCCGACGGGGGCCAATTTGACTGGAGACGAACTTCTTGTTTGGACGGGCGAACGTATTGGTCGAGTCAAGTTTTCTATCCCCGCAGACTCCGAGTCTGATGTCAAGATGGAAAACGAGGAAGATGAGTGGTTTATGCATGCTGAAGTTAGCGAGGAGAAGCGCGAGGAAATGCGGCAGAAACATCGCGATGAGTGGGAGAAGGAACGACGATATGAAGAAACGATGCGACGGGCGCTGGAGAGACAGGCTGATGAAGTTCGGTGGATGGGGACTGACGGTATGAGTTAGTAGTAACTACTACTTGAAACTCACCAGTCACTCCGTCTTATGCATCCTATCTGTTTTTTAAAATTTGTCTTGTATGCAATCGGTCCTTCTTTTTACTACCATGCAAACTCAGCGATTAGACTTGTTTTTTTGCACTTTGATTTATTCTGGCCGGGCATCTACTGACTTGAAGTATTGGCGAGGCTAAGAACCAGATCTTTGTCACTCATAATTCGATATCATCTAACAGAGGCTCTCTTTGCCTCGGGTGAACCAAATGGAACAAAGTTATACTTATTAACTCAGCTGTTGATTTCGGCGTTCTCCGAGTCTCTATTTAGGGCTTTCTTGTCGGAATTTCCGCTTGGGTAACTGAATGCCTCGATTTGACAAGTACTACCAAGTAATAATGATTTCAATGTCTAAGTGATAATGCCGCGATAGATTCTATGGGACACTACCCTAACTGGGTCCAATTTTGAAGGGAACTTATGATCAGATCAATGTCCACCCCACATCTCTACTAGACTACTACTAGTTCTACTACACGTTAACTTAGTATAGTCATATTTTGTATAGTTCACTTGTCGCTAATTGTATATAGAATAAGTAGGCGGTGTATATCTAAAAATGAAGTAAACACAGCCTAACAGTAGTTAAACTGATTACTGCAGCAAATTCAGTGACAGGCCGATCGCCGAGCTTCCGAGGCTCCGGAATCCACGAGTCACCGCCCGGTTCCCCCGCGCCGAGAACGGGCTATCACGAGGATTTCTAATACCCTGTCAGCCATGACTACAATCCCTCGGCCACATTTCTGAATAATTTCATTTTTTTGTTTCCCATGCTCAGGTGACATTCTCGTCCCATTCACATAATTCTACATACCCTTGAACTTTCACTCCTCTCATTATTACCCCCCCACGGGATTCTTGATACCTTAATTGCGCAGTGAGGGGCAAAAAGAACCATAACTACTCGTGATCAAAACCTCTACGCAAAAATGCCTGCCACAACAGACCCTGCACTTCAATTCGACTCGATCGAAGACACAATTGCTGCATTCAGTAAGTGAATCCCTCTACTAGCGAATTTGTGTGCTTTCCGGACCTATCACACGGCTCACGGACAGCGGACAACTTCGCAATTGGCGCGCAGAGCTAACGGGTGACTCATTATAGAGAATGGCGAATTCATCATTGTGCTCGACGACCAAGACCGTGAAAATGAAGGCGACCTTATAATTGCAGCCGAGTCAATCACAGCGGCTCAGATGGCTTTCCTCGTTCGCTACACAAGGTGAGCACGCCACCCAACACTACAACACTACCTGGTGGAGGGCACAACCCGCCACGAGCACAGCGCCTACAGTCGTCGAGAGACTTTGCCCCAGGAAGGAAGCAAACGGAAACTAATCGCATTGACAGTGGTTTAATATGCGCTCCCATTACCCCGGACCTAGCCAAGCGCCTTGCCCTCCCACAAATGGTCACCGAGAACGCCGACCCTAAGGGCACCGCCTACACGATTACAATCGACTCCAGCGACGAATCCGTGACGACTGGAATCTCAGCTCAAGATCGAGCTCTTACATGCCGCACTCTTGCTTCTCCAGATGCCCAAATTGACTCTTTCCGACGACCTGGTCACATTATTCCGCTCCAGGCGCGTCCCGGTGGTGTGCGTGAGCGCAAGGGCCACACCGAGGCTGCTGTCGATTTCTGCAAATTGGCTGGTAAGTCTCCGGCTGGTGTGATTGCGGAATTGGTGGATGATGGCGAGACTGTGGAGGGTGTTGCTGAAATTGGAGGGAATAACGGTATGATGCGTCGGGATGGATGTCTGCGTTTCGGTAAGCGTTGGGGAATTAAGGTCTGCACCATTGAAGATATGGTGGAGTATTTGGAGAGGACGGAGGGATCTGCGAAGTCTGTTTCGAATGGTCGTCATTGAGCGGAGTTTTCTTTTTGATTCGATTGGTTTATGGTTTGGGTTCTTTGTTGTTATGTACATGACGCTGCCCTTCTTTCTTGAAGATACCTTTTTAGATGAATGGACCAGAATTATCTAGATTTGCATCATGATAGTCCCAGTGTTTAGTGAAGTGCAAGTAAGTTGACTAGCATATACCTACCTACGAAATGAATGTCTGCTTCGATAACTTGTAATTGTGAATTTAAATTGGTTTATCTGGGTATCTATCATTTTGTTCTCATATAATGTACAATTTGGGCGATGAAATAGCAGAAGCATAGATCGCACGCGTAGGTTCCCATCCCGTCGATGGCCCGAAAAAAAGATTGAAATGAATAGCAAAACGCCCATGCAATGCAAACTGGAATACCTGTGCCAGGCAGACAGCATGTTCTATCACCGCTTGAGGTGCGAATAATCCCGCAGGATTCCCATCATATGAGTATTGGTGGTCTTACCACTGCGGCGAGCTTTCTTAACCTTCTTGGGTTCCATTTTGGGCCGCGGCTTGGTCACCTTGTTCTTGTTGGTCGGAGTAATACCGGCTTTCTCCAGCGCTTCTTTGACAGCCTGAGCATCCGGCATCTTAATCTTATCCCAGATTTGCTTAAACTCGTCATCGAAATGTTCCATGAGAGACGGATCATTTGCCCAGATCATCTTGGCGTGGTCATCCTTTTTGTTACGGGTGACCAGTAGTTTGCCCTCCTTCTCCATCTGGTTGATGGCATCCTCGACATTTGGCCAGCCCTCTCGAAGTTCACGAACACTCATACCGGCGGCGGTTGTCTGGGACTGAAGCTTGCGGAGCAGTTGCTCGGGGTTGCGGACATTGTGAGGGGGGCGGAAGCTGAAGGTGCCTTCGCCGTTGGCACCGGCCGGATCAAAGTCGACCTTTTCGTGCATCTGCAGAATGCTTCGGAGCGCTTGGACATATCCCTGATCATGGGCCCTATGTTGCAGAGATAGGTATGAGATGATATCGGCAAACTTCAACGGCACGCCTTTGTTCTTCATATGTTCGATCGCAAAAAGGACCTGGGTCATGATATCCTTTCCGGTACCCGTGTTGGCCGGTTGAGAATAGACGATATCCGCATCGTGTCGCTTCTTCTTTGGATCGCTAGTTGATGAAGGAGTCGGTGCTGAGGAGGGAGCCTGCGAGCTGCTAGCGGATGGAGCGGTTGTAGTGTTAGCTGCGACTCGCCTCTGCTGAGGCAAGCGGTTCGCAGACTCCATCACGCTAGCGTTGAAGCTCTTCAGTTGATTCTGAAGGTACGACATTATGGCGGTGGGATATCGAGAATATCTGAGTTATTAAATGGTCGAACTGGAGGAGATGAAAGGAAGGCCGGACGAGAGGTGAGGCTGAGCTGGGACGAGCTCTGAAAACTAGAAAGAGAAGATCATAGGGATATGGGGGCTACTCAAGAAGGCGGAAGTAGCGTAGTGACCCCTTTAACGAAGAGCGGCGTTGTTAGAGCTGAAAGGATCCGCACTCCTCTTTGGGTCGCAAGTCGCGAAGTCGAGTCAAAGAGGTGAGGTGAATGGGAATGGAAGGCAGCGATGGCTCCGATGGTCGATGATCGACGTTCACGTGACCCCGTCGAACGCAACCCCAGCGCGCCGTCTCCAAGCTCGTCCTTGTCCTCCCCCATCACTATTACTCACTTTT
Source organism: Penicillium paxilli ATCC 26601 (assembly GCA_000347475.1). Taxonomy (NCBI): domain Eukaryota; kingdom Fungi; phylum Ascomycota; class Eurotiomycetes; order Eurotiales; family Aspergillaceae; genus Penicillium; species Penicillium paxilli. The sequence continues at coordinate 239,009 of KB644842.1, forward strand.
TCCCTCCCCCATTGTCACGTCTCTCTGTGGCGGCTACACGACATTCTTTTATCTGCATCGCCATGTCCTAGAGCCCTTTGAAAGCGTTGTGTGTACGTGTCCAAGAGCAGTGCACACCGCGCGTCACCATTGAGCCCGAGCTTGCGCCTTAAGTGAACGATTTTCTTAAAGCTTTATAATCGGGATTGCTCGCTGCCCGCGAGACCGAAATCACCATGGCGGAAATAGCCATCGAATTACCCTACTTGTCATCGCATTATTCAATTCCTGAAACCACCCTTACTTCCCTTACGCAATCGCCCACCGTCGACCTAGTGAATGAGCTTCTCCAGTCAATCACAAAGAAAGCCAACGAGAATGACGAACTTGACGCCTATAAGACCCGTCTAGAGGTCGAACTTGATAATGCCTGTCGTACCAGGGATTCCAAAATCAAGGTGTTGAAGGAGGCAGTGGAAAAAGGACATGCTGAATTGGAAGAATTGCGAAAGAACCTTCACGAATCTGGTATGTTTGAACCTATACTCATATTGAAATTTCTTCTGATATTGACCTTTCTGAAATAGAAAACACAAGGTCCGCACTCGAGTCTGAAATTTCTACCCTCAAATCGTCGTCAACCTCGAACGAATCAGAGACCGCCTCACTCAAGTCGCGCATCTCAACTTTGGAAGCCGAAAAGCGAGAAAGTCTAGCTTTGCTCGAATCGAAGTCTGCCGCCCATGATAAGCTTGCGGAGGAGCTCTCCACGTTGCACAAGAAAACTATCGAGCTGCGCCGGGAGCTTTCGACCGCCGAACAAAATCAGCAGAAAGCCGACTCCGCTTCTGCAAGCGCCCGATTCCGAGAGCAAAATCTGCAGCAGGAGCTGGACCTCACCAAAAAGAACAATGAATGGTATGAGACAGAGTTGAAGACAAAGGGTGCAGAGCACATGAAGTTCCGCAAGGAGAAGAGTGCCCGTATCTCTGAGCTTCAACGTGAAAATGAAGAAGCAAGCTCGACCATCGATTTCCTGCGCCGCAGCGAGAACGCACTCAAGACGCGTCTCGACGAGACCGAGCAGCGCTATGAAGATTCATTGGCCAGCATCAGTCAACTCAAGGAGGAGGCTATCCAAGCAGCTGAGTCTTTCCGAGTCGAATTGACAGCCACTCAACGCCTGGCCGAAGTTCAAGGAACCGCCGCCAAAACTGCCAAGGAGCGCGTTGAAGAATGCAAACTCGAGTTGCAGAAGGCCAAGGATCATGCAGCAGAGGAAATCTCGCGCCTCCGTGTTGAGAATGAGACAGAACATACCGACAAACAAGCCGCGGAGCGACGTGTTGCTGAGCTCGAAGCGTCCGTTTCGCAGCTGGAATCTGAGGGTCGCCACCGATCAATGAGCCCTGCTCGTTCCCTCAACGGTGTCGCGCCTAGTACACCTATCCGCTCTGGTACGCCCGGTGGTAGCTTCACTCCACGAGCCTCGCGCACCAAGGGAGGTCTTACTCTTACGCAAATGTATACCGAATACGACAAAATGCGAACTTTGCTTTCATCCGAGCAGAGAACCAGCCAAGAACTTCGAGTCGCCCTTGATGAGATGGTACAAGAACTGGAATCTAGCAAACCGGAGATTGACGAACTACGTGCCGATCACAGCCGCCTTGAAAATGCCGTTATCGAAATGTCGAATCTCTTGGAGACATCTGGTAAAGAGCGCGATGATGCCACGAAGGAGGCAAGGAAATGGCAAGGTCAAGTTGAAGGACTTGCTCGTGAAGGTGATATTCTGCGTCAGCAGCTCCGAGATCTGAGTGCCGAAGTCAAGGTACTCGTCCTTGAGGTCGCTGTTTCCAAGCAAGGAGAAGACTATGACCGAGAGGAGTTGGAGAAGATTGCCCGACAAGAGATTGAAGAGTCATCAGCAGAGCTCAACCCAACTGGTCGCTTTATCAGCCAGAACCTCACAACCTTCAAGAACCTCCATGATCTTCAGGAACAGAACCTCACTCTTCGCCGTATGCTTCGAGAACTCGGCGACAAGATGGAGGGTCAAGAGGCTCGGGAGAAGGACGCCGTTCGCCAACAGGAGGCTGAAGAGCTCAAGGAATTGCGAACTCGCGTGCAGACTTATCGTGACGAGATCGCAAACCTTGTGGCACAGTCTAAGAGCTACGTCAAAGAGCGTGACACTTTCCGCAGCATGCTCACCCACCGACGCCAGACCGTTGGAGATGCTTCCGTCTTCTCGCAATCTGTCCCGCTTGGTGCCGCTCCTTTGGGTGCTGGCGATAGTCAAGTCAGGGACTCCCCCGATTACGCCGATCTTCTTCGCAAGCTGCAAGCCCACTTTGACAGCTATCGCGAGGAAACCTCCACCGATCACTCCGCCCTCCGCCAACAAGTCAACGAGCTTTCTCGCAAGAACAGTGAGCTTCTCAGTGAAATCAGCCGCTCTAGTAGCCAATTGGCAGCTGCCAACTCCCGAGGAGAGCTTCTCCAGAGCAACTTCAATATGCTCAAGAGCGAAAATGGTGAACTTCAGAAGCGCTATTCCTCCATCCTCGAAAACGCCAATCGACAAGACCTCCGCACACAGCAAGCTGCTGAGGACCTGGTCGAGGCCAAAGGCCTTCTGGAAAGTCTCCAAAGAGAAAACGCCAACCTTAAGGCCGAAAGAGATCTCCTCAAGACTGTCGAAAAGAGACTGTATGAGGATCTTGAGAACCTGCGCAATGAGCGAAGCCGACTGGATACGTTGAATGGCAATATGCAAAGCATGTTGAATGAACGTGAACATACTGATTCGGAGAACCGTCGTCGCCTCGAGTCAAGTGTTGAGACTCTGGAGTCGGAGCTACAGACCACGAAACGGAAGCTCAATGACGAGACTGAGAATTCCCGCAGAGCCGCTATGCGCCGAGACTATGAGCAGGAGCAGAATCAAAAGCGTATCGACGACTTGATGACTAGTCTCAGCTCTGTTCGTGAAGAATTGGTTGCTATCAAGACAACCAAGGATCACCTCCAATCTCGCGTGGATGAGCTCACCGTTGAGCTCAAGAGTGCCGAAGAACGCCTTCAAGTCTTGCAATCCAGACCAAGTGCGCCCTCTGGAACCTCAGAGGCACCTGTCGCTACGCAGGAATCTGCCGACGGAAGCGGTCTCACGCGTGAGCAGGAACTTTCTATGGAGGTGTCTGAACTCAAGCGTGACCTCGATCTCGCAAAGAATGATCTGGCGCACGCCAAGGAACGGGTGGAGGAATACCAAGCAATCAGCCAGTCGACCGAAGAACGCATGGAGTCTGAATCCGAGACTCACGCCCAGTATCGCGAAGAAACCGATGCTCTTCTCGAGGAGCGTGCCAAGAAGATCCAAGACCTTGAGACTCGGATCGAAGAAATTTCCACCGAAATGTCCACCAACGCTACTGAGCTGACCAAGCTCCGTGAGAACCAGAACGAGGCTACGCGGGTTCTGGAAGACCAGAAGACCGAGTTGGAGTCCGAAATCAGTCGATTGAAGGATGATAATGAGCGTCACTTGGAGGCCGCTAAATATCACCAGGAGGATATCAAGGCGCAGGCGGAGATTGCTCAAACTGCTCAACAAAACTACGAGAATGAGCTTGTTAAGCACGCTGATGCTGCTCGCAACCTACAGACCGTCCGGGCCGAGGCTAATCAGATCAAGCTCGAGATGGCTGAGGTTCGCACCCAGGCCGAAACTCTCAAGAAAGATCTGGGCCAGAAGGAAGAAAGCTGGGCTGAGCAGAAGGCTAGGTATGATACCGAGTTGCTCGAGTTGCAGAAGCGCCGCGAGGAGGTTCTGCATCAGAATTCATTGCTACATGAGCAAGTTCAGGGCATCACTGCGCAGATCTCTGCCCTTCAACGCGACAAAGCCAAATTCTCTGAAAATGAAGAACAAGAAGGAGAATTGGCTCCGAACCTGGAACGTCAACAGCAGCTCATCAGCTGGTTGCGCAAAGAGAAGGAGATTTTGGAACTTCAACTTCAGTGCTCTAATTCCGAGAAGGAGAGGCTGCAACGCCAATTCGACTACACCCAGACTCAGCTCGACGAGACACGTCTTAAATTGGAACAGCAGCGTCGCGCCACTGCGGATAGCGACCAGAACACCCTCAACCACAATAAGCTCATGGAGACCCTGACCGAGCTGAATCTCTTCCGTGAGAGCAGCGTTACTCTACGAAACCAAGTCAAGGAAGCTGAAACTGCTCTTGCTGAAAAGTCCGCTCGTGTCGATGAGCTGGTTCAACAGATCCAACCCCTCGAAACCAAGATTAATGAACTCGAGAACCTTTCCGAATCCAAGGATGGGGAAATGCAACTACTCCAGGCCGATCGTGATCATTATCAAAAACGAATCCAAAACATTCTCCAGAAATACGATCGAGTTGATCCTCAGGAGATGGAAGCATTGCAGGAGAAGCTTGCCACGTTGGAGAAAGAGCGAGATGAGGCTGTCACTGCCCGTGATGAGGTCGTATCGACTCGCGATACCCTCACAGCAGAAGTCGAACAACTCAAGAATGCTGCTGAGACGCGCGTGACAGAATTGCGAACCAAGCTCACCGACCAATTTAAGAGCCGATCCAAGGAGCTTTCGGGACGTATCAACAGCAAGCAGGCCGAATTGAACGCGGTCATTCAGGAGAAGGAGGTGCTGCAAGATGAGCTCAACACAACCAAGGCCGAGCTCGAGACGCTTAAGGTGAAACTGACAGAGGCCCCTGTCTCCGTCGACAACGGTGCTCCCGCGCAAGTACCTACCTCTGTTGCTGTGCCTATGGATACTGAACCAGTCAACCCCACCCCTGCTTCGCAATTCCCAACTGCGACTGCTCAAGTTGTCCCAGTCGGCGACGATCAGAAGATTAAGGAACTGGAGGCCAAGATCCAGCGTTTGGAGGCAGCTCTCACTGAGAAGGACGACCAATTGGCTGTGAAGGATACTGAGCTGGAAGCGAAGCTGAAGGAACGTTCCGACAAGTTGAAGGATATGTATAATGCCAAGGTGGCTGAAATTCGGGCATCCCAGCAGAAGGAAGCTGAAAACTTGCCCGCCGGAGAGCAACAACCTCCCGCAACACCCGGCGCAAATGCAGAGCAGCCACCCTCTACCCCCGGCAAGGCATTTGTCCTTCCGGAGTTGACCGATGCGCAAGCCCGTGAACTTCTTTCGAAGAACGAGACCTTGCGTATGATTCTGCGAAACAACATCCGCAGCCATGTTGATAAGGCGAAGCAACAAGCCCAAGCAGCATCTGGTCCAAATGATGCAGCTATCGCCGCCGCCGAGTCCAAGTTTAACGAAGAGCGCGAAGCTCTTCAGAAGGCCCACGAAGATGAGATGGGCGAAAAGGTCAAGTCAGCAGTTGAGCTCTCAGATAAGAAGTCTCTTGCTCGTATCAGTATGCTTGACGGTCAGAAGCGTACGGCTCAAGTGAAGCTTGACATTGTCAAGAAGGCCGCCGAAGAGACTCCCCAGAAGCCAGTCATTGAGGTATGGGAAGTAGCCAAGGTCGCGCGACCCCCGCCTGCTGCTGCTCAAACACCCAAGCCTGTTGCTCCATCTCCTGCGCAGCCCGCTTCTCCTGCTCCCACGCCACAGCAAACCCAGCCTGCTGTGCCATCACCTTCCGTCAACGCTACCCCAGCTGCTGCCACTGCGCCCACCCTGGCGCCTGCCGCTGAGCAAGCCCCAACTCTTGCTGCTTCGACCGGACCAGCTGCCACCGAACAGCAGCAGCAGCAGCAGCCGGCTGTTGCGCCTCCAAACCCCTTTGGACAGCAAGCTCCTCCTCAGCAAGGTCAACAAGGACAACAAGGACAACAATCCACATCTCTGCCGATCAAGCCTCCCGCCAACAACGCTCCGCCAGGTTTGATGCGAGCCTTGCAGTCTAACCTCCCAGTTGCTCGTGGTGGCGGTCGTGGTGGACGTGCCGGTGCCCAACAGACTCCCTTCAACCATGCTCAACAACAGCAACAACAACAAGGCGACCAGCAACAAGTCCAGGGCCAAACACCAGCACAGCGCGGCACTGGTCTCGTCCGAGGCCGTGGTGGCCGAGGCGGCCAAGGTCGTGGCGCCAATCAAAACCAAAACGCCGGTGCTCAAAATCAGACACCAAGTCCGACGGCAAACCGTGGTGCCATGAACCCAGGCGCTCGTCAATTCGTTCCTCATGGTAACAAGCGTACTCGTGATGAAGCATCTGATACACCAACCGATAACAACTCGGCTGGGAAACGGATGAGAGGTGGTGGTGGTGGAGGACAAGCTCGTGGAGGAGGGGGAGCTGGAGGAGCAGCGGCATAAGATGGGATTCTACTTTTTTCTCTCTTGTATCTTTATCCGTCTTATCTATTTTTTTTTCATGGGACATGGCTATGGCTGTCTATCTCTTGATGGACGTTTTGCGAGATATCGGAGAAGTCGCGAAGACAAATCATTTTCTTTTGTTGTGTATCTAGTCAATGTACGATGGAGTTTTATGGGGTTTTCAAGTTTTTAATTCACTTGATTGATGCTTTTGAAGTTATTTATTTTCTGGTAGTCTAATCTGGGTCAAGTTACCACTCTATGGTTCATCTAGATGTAGAATCTTCAACATGTATTCCCTGCTCGCACTGGCTATGATGGGTATAATCCGCTAAACAAAATTAAAAAAAGAGAGAACCAAAAGTTCTCTAGGAAATGCAATTGCCAATACGCGTCAATGTAGACAATATATTGCCAGAAAGAAAGACAAAACAGGAAGAAAAATAGAGAAAAGGAGATATCTCCCTCTCCCTCCCTCTCCCTCGCCCAATCAACCACCCCGAAAAGAATTCAAATCATTCACCTCTTCTTAGGACCAGCAGGAATCAGCATCCGACCCAAAACCTCCCTCTCCTTCTGCAAAACCATCAGCCGCGCATCCTCAATAACCTTACCCGAAGGCGCAGGACCAGGCATAGGAATCTGCGCAACCTGCGCCGCAACGGTAACAGCAGGACCAGGTACTCTCGCCTCACGCGCACGTCGTCTCCGCTGCCCAATCCCAGATCCCCAAACAACAGTCCATTCGGGAACTTTGTCACGTTCCGGAATTTCACAGCCTGAGCAGATCTTCGCGTGGGAGCCTATATCCGCGTATCGATTTATTGAGACGAGGGATTCGATTGCGGTTGATGAGTGGATGTGTGCGCCTGGTTTGATCGTTGATTGGGGGCCTATTGTGACGAAGTAGGAGAGTCGGGTTGCTGTGTCGTTTGCTGAGGATGAAGATGATGAAAATGAAGGTGAGGATGAGGATGAGGATGAGGGCGCGGCGCCGATGATTGTTTTTTCGCCGATTATGCACCCGTCGCCGACTATTATTGGTCCTTCGTAGGTGTAGAATCGGACGCGTGGGTGGATGACTGTTCCTGCACCGATTGTTACGGAGTGTTTACCCTGGAAGACGACGGTGTCGGAGATAGTGGCCGTGGGGTCTGCTTTGAGGGGGGCTTTTGGAGGGCCGGTGGGTGTGCTGGAGCCGGATGAGGAGCGTGTTGGTGCTGTCAGTGGTGGTGGTTTGAGGGTACTCATTTTATGGGTAATCACGGTGAGTAGTTGTAGTATAGGAGTAGTATTTTGTTGTGTCGGGCAGATGTGGAAGTTGTAGCTGGGATTGTTTGGGTGAAGTTGAAGTTGAATTGGGAATTGTAGGTGGAGACGGCGATTGCGGAGTTTAACTACAGATCGCGTAAAAGAGCACACATACTATTGGAATTAATGCTAGTTCTGCTATTTTGAAATCATTAGGAACTGAAGGTATTATATATCGTGTTCATTCTTGTCTCTGAACTCGGAGTCAGACAACAAATTTATACTAGTTTCAAGGTTCAACCGAATGTGCAGACATCATTTAGACATGGGTATCATCGTATCATTTCAAAAGTATATACATGAAAGAATTGAGAAACGAAGCCAAGATAAATCAGGGTCGTTCTACTACAGAGGCCAATGCCGCACTAACCATGCTCTTCCTTCGGAGGCCCTGTTCATTCCGCCTGGAGGCCTCTCGAGAATTATGGACATGGTAGCTCTTCTCAATTCGATGCGACTGCATTGCCCCCGAACTACTTCTTCTCCGCCCCCGCGTTTCCGCTACCGACGAGTCCGGCGGTCCAAATCGACTGCGGTGTAAGGTCATTGCTCGTCGGCGAGGCGAGGATCGAGGTGGCAGAGAACTCGGGTGGCAATCGTCTTCGGGGACTGTATCTGGATCGTAGGAGTCGTCGGAGTAGGCATTGCGCCGGATAGCGTCAACGTCGCCTTCGTTGCATTGCATTTGAGAGATCTGTTGCCTTTGCCGCCGAACATTCTGATGATCCAGAGAGATACCATCGGGTGGTCCGTCTAGCGCGGGAAAATCCGGTGGCGCTGACGTGGGACTGGGATTCGAGCAAAGAGACGGCGAAGAGTCAAAATGTCCATCCTCATCGTGATCTGTATCTGGTGGCGTCAGGACGTAGCCCGAGTAGCGAGAAGCCCCGGCGGTAGTTTCACGCCCGAGGCGCCCCTGATCTGGGATGCGCTCGCCATTGGGTCCCTGGATGGTATGTTCATGTAATTTCTGCGTCAAGGTTGAGATCGAGAGACGGTTTTGTTCGTAGGCTAGCGGTACAGAGGTTGGAGGCTGTTGCGAGCGAAAGTAAGAGGTTCGAGGGCGCGAGAGGGTGCGGAGTCGATGGGGCGAAGAACAGCGTGAGGAGAGCGGCGAGATCAACGGACTGTTGCAATCGGTCATGAGCCGATCTTCGGCATCAAGAACCAAGCGCGCTGGACGAGACGAGGACGGCGAAGAGAAAGAGAAATCCTCAAACATGGTGTGATGTGGCAAAAGGAAGTAAGGAAATGATCGAGGGGGGGTTGACTATGTGGTAACCTCTAGACTGTGCAGGTTGGCAGCCTCTGAGGGGAGGGAAGAATGGAATCCACGAAAACGAGGGACGTCAAAGAGAGAGACGCATATAAACCACGCCGAAAGAGCGAAGGTCTTTAAGTTAATTTTGCCGCTGAAGAAATTTCGCTCTCAACAAGAGGCATCCGGGGGACTCTTCAGCGCTTTGGGGATTTTCCTTGGTCCACGCCCCTCCGGAGGCAAACCACGTGATGCGGGTGTATTTCCATGGTTGAGGAGGAAGAGATGAGAATATGAAATATAAAAGACAGAAATATAGATTAGAAAAGGGTTAGAAAAGGAGAATAAATATGAAGATGATGAGAATGGGTGTATGTGTGAAGAAAGAAAGTGAGAGGAAGAAAAGGCTGATACATGCAGGCGGGGAAGGAAGTCGCTGATCACTGCAAAGTATCAAATACTAATCGGAGAGACTGAGTATACTTGGGCAGTATGTAGTATAAAGTTGGGTTCAGCCACTTCAACCAGGAATTTCCTCGGGGAAACCTTGGACTGTCTATACAGACACTGCCGGTGGTACAGAACATGCTGAACCGGAAAAGAGATCATCTGCTTACAACAAACAGTGAGCATTTTGCAATTCAGACCCCACTCTAGTGAAACCATACTAAGAGTTCTACTATACACTCAGGCTGTACTAGTATCCCTTTCTCTGTGCTGCCGGTGTAAGTCCCGGGGGTAATAGTATACTAAACCGCGGCATTCTATACTCGTGGACTCCCGTTGCTGGAGGCTTCACAACTTCCACTAACAATGCACTAATTTCCCGTCCGGCCACAAATAGAGCCGAAAATATCCAGTGTATGCTTCCACACAGTCTTTCCTGCATCCTTCTGACGAAGTTCTCGAAGAGGTTTCTTGTTCCCAACATCAACCCCATTCCAATTTAAGAGATATGCACCACTGCCTTTCTCCCCATCAGAGCCAGATGCAGCATCAGTAACGTCCTTGGCCCCCCGGGGAGTGAAGCGAGAACTTGTCGCAGTGTACAGATGACGCTCTCCACTCTCATCAAGAGGAACAAGGAAGGGCTTGGTAAAGAAATAGAGTGTGTCGATAGCAGCTTGAGTGATTGATCCGAATCCGCGCATGATGCCTGTCTGGACCACAGAAGGGTAGATATGAACAAAGGATGTTGCCGGGTGTGCCGTCGCCAGCTCTTCCATGGACAACGAGGTCATGGTAATAGTGTGTTTGGCGCAGTTGCGGAGAGTAAAATTGTTTTTCAACGAGAGATCATCCATAATCAGGGGTGCTTCTTGACCGGCAGCCAATACTGACACAACTCTTGATAGATTTTGGCCAAGGCCAGTCTGAGTAGTAGATGAACCATCGCCGGCATTACCAGCAGCCGTCAACTGGGGAAGCAGATTAACCAAGAACCGCATACGAGAATAATAGTGCAGACTGAACTTCTTGTCCAGCCCCTCATCGGTTTCTAGAAGACCGTGTTGTCATTAGAACATATTCATCAAACTCAACACAAACACCTCCGGTGGAGCCCCTTGGATACTACTCACCATCGCGACCTTTGGTGGTAAAAATACCAGCAGTCATAAACAATAAATTGACCTTCTCTTCCTTTTCCTGGATAGATTTGCACGCCTCATCGACATCTTTTAGACGCGCAGCATCGCATTTGACAAAGCTAATTTGGCCATCTGGGTTGAGTTGGCTCAACTCCTGGATAATTTTAGATGCTTGAGCCTCGTTCCGGCCAAGCAGATAAACACGTGAGGAAATAGTGTCGCGAACGAACGCACGGGCGGTTGCTTCGCCGATTCCGCTCGTTCCACCGACTTAAATCATCCATGTCAGCTTATGACCCCCCCATTGAAACACTAGACGCCTCCCGGAAAGGATGGAAGGGGAGTCGGTACCAAAAACAGCAACCAGGTTTGGACCGAAGTCTTTTAGACTGGCATTATGCCTTTTGACTTCCTCGAGTGAGGCCATATTGTTGGACCAAGTTAGAAGGCAGCTAGACTTTAGCTGAAAGTGTGGTGGAATCTTAGGATGGAAATGGAATGGAGTTGAGGGGAAATGTTCTGATATCAGCCAGTCACCTGACTACGAACTATCCAACCATTTGAATCCAAGAACAAAGAGAGACAAAAAAAAAACAAATTGGGAATAAATAACGATATAAAAAATTGAATTAGAAGTCGATCTTTGATGCTTCTGATCCCCGCATCTCCGAGAATGAATAGTAGCTTGACAGTGTCTGTGGGGGTAGTACACTGCCTGCCCGTGGACTGTAAATAGGGAAGCCATAGAGGCACATATGGATTACTAGTGTAGCGATGGCACTGCTGTCCCCGCCAATTTTTCCATGGACACCGTAGGGCTAAATTTTGATAATCAAAGCAAGCTATGATACTTAACTTGCTGTACTATTTGAATGGGGTAGTACATATCACAACTTCCAAGCTTGAAGGCCATTGGATCCTGAGCATCCAGCCCTGCCCAAGTGGGAGTAAGATGGACTTGGCAGCATCTATTCTTAGTCGCTACCAACGCACCAGGCGCAGTCCCCGTAATCAGCCCTCTTGGAAAATTCACAGACCCATTTTGTTCAACGGGGCGAAGCAAAAGCTCTCTAGTATTTTGAGGCTGGTTTTGAATTGGCCTATAAACAGAACTTTGTCTAGAGAACAGTCAATCTACAGCCTATGGGCACCTACAGTCACCGCGCCGCATGGTCCCCTCTGTTGTACAACTGCTTCTGCTTGGCACTCTGTAACTTGGCATTTAAATATGATCCATCATGCACATTTAGAATCTTGAATATTCTCATATATTCATTTTACCCCTCCATAAGCTGTGCTACACCTAGTAGTACTGCTATTCTCACCCAATCAACCGTCCTCCGTTGACGACTATAGAGTAGTACTATCAAAACACCCACTGTTGGAACCACCAAGTGGCCATTTAATCATGGCTCGCTTTACTACCTCATTTCTTTCTCTTTTCTACCTAATCTCACTTTTCTCTTTTGTTATCGCTGCACCGATTGACAAACGGGCCCTCACTTTAGCGTATCGAGACCTCATTGAGCTAAGCACGCGACAAGCTAAGATGGCTGGGAAATACACCCTTCCGCCTCTTCCATACGCATACGATGTAAGATTAGTACTCTACATTCTCATTTTCAACACATACCTCCGCAAACAATATCAGAATAATTGTCCTAACAAAAACAGGCTCTCGAACCTATCATCTCCAAGGAGATCATGCAGATCCACCATGACAAGCACCACCAAGCCTACGTCACCAACCTGAACGCTGCTCTGAACAGTCAAACCGAAGCTTTGGATAATGGAAATCTCCGCATGCTAGTCACTCTACAAAAGAAGATCAAGTTTAACGGCGGCGGTCACATCAATCACTCTTTATTCTGGAAGAACCTAGCTCCGCCTGGATCAAAGGAGACCAGCATCGACACCGCAGCACCAACACTCAAGAAGGCAATCGTGTCTCAGTGGGGTAGTATTGATAAATTCATGGATGAATTCAAGACAGGTTTGACCGACCTGCAAGGCAGTGGTTGGGGTTGGCTCGCGAATAAGCAGATCGAAGGGAGACTGGAAATTATCACGACGGCAGATCAAGATCCGGTCACTGATGCTGTGCCTCTCTTCGGCATCGACATGTGGGAACATGCATACTATCTTCAGGTAAGTTTATAGGCCGTGAATTGCGAAAGGAAATATGATACTGATTGGAAATAGTATAAAAATGATAAAGCTTTGTATATTTCGAACATCTGGAAGGTGATTAATTGGCAGGAGGCGGAGAATCGTTTCAAGAATGGCGTGGATGGAATGAAGTTTTGATTGCGCAAATATTTGAATTGCTTGTTAGCATTTCCCATCATAAGGTTGGCTTAGGCTGTTCTTGTCCATTGGTTTCTGGTCTTTAGTAAGAGACTCTGAATGACCGAATGCTGTCATTCCAAGATTTGCTGCCATCGTGGTTGAATAGTAGCATAGCGACATAGTCAAATGCAGTATCGATCTGTTCTTTTTTTCTTTTCTGCACATAAAAAAGTCCAACTTGAAGCTCTCTTGAATCCCGTGAGTCCATGCCTGCCAGTGGGTCACAGCATGCTACTCGCGGGCCTCGTACTGCCATAACTCAATCCAACAATACTTTCCTGCTCTCTCTGCTCATGTGATGCTTTTTGCGACGCGCTGTCCTCGTGTAATGAGCATAAAATACCAAACATCCATTTCAAACTTACCTTGAATTTAGGATGCGCCGCAAAGAATAGGGGTCAACAAGGCCTCGGTTGTCAAGCAGGTGGAAGTCCCACATTGATAAGGCTAAACTCAGGGGAGGAAGAGGGATCCACCCGGATGGGTTCACTCGGCAAAATCGGATGCAAGTTCCTGGGTGCCTGGCAAATCAACAAAGGGGGATCTACATCTCTGCCCATTAATAATCCTCAATTGATTCAATTGAAATTTATATCAAAATTGAATGAGTCAGGAATGAAAGCTGCCAGTGCGTGCACGGCCCGTGGAGTGCCCGGTCTTTGCCATATCCAAGCATTTTGAAGTATCTATGGTAGGTTTCGTTGCTTCGGAATGAATCCGACGACTATTACTCGAGATATCACGATTTAAACGTACAAATGAACAAACTCAAAAACAATACTCGTCATCAGAGAAGCACATACTAAGCCAATATGAAACGCATTCGCCATATCAAGGGAATTTGCACCCAATTGCGTGTGTCGACTAGTTTGCGGACCCAACCTTTGGACAAGGCATGTTGTGGGTACCGGTGGAAAATTTGGTGGCTTTAAAATCAACATTCTCCACACCTGATGGTCTCGGCTTTGATTTTTATTTCAACGAGAGCAGGGGCTCAAATTGAAGCTCGGTCACTTCATTGACAATGGAGTCTTACCTACAGTATCGTAGGATTCAACAGGCTGTTCGCCGGCAGCTTGCTGAAATTGAATCCAAGTGTACCTGTGAGGGCTATACTTTTGGGTCTCCGCATAATACCAGGTTTGTCATGCTCATTTTGTCCTTTTCAATCAATTACTATTCTCCTTTTATGTCATGATATTGACCAGAATTCTTCAGTTGTCCATTGAACGATGGAAAATCACTGGATATTGAGAAAGGCCCCTCGATACAAGTGAATGATGACAACTCGAATGAGGCTCTCATCATGGTGGGCTGGGATGGCCCCGAAGATCCTCTGAACCCTGCGAATGCATCTGTTGCACGGAAATTAATCATGACTTTCTTGGTTTCTCTGATTGCAATTTCTGTCACAGCAGCATCTGCAATCGACGCAAGTGGTGTGCTGCAGTATAGTGAATATTTCAATGTATCTGATGTGGTTGGATCTCTCGCGACAGGTAAATTGCTCTTTCAGCTCTATGCTGGATTATCTACAAAAAGCTAACAACGATACTACTATGTAGGTCTGTTCCTGGTTGGTTTCGGTGCTGGATCTCTCCTCTCCGGTCCATTTTCTGAGACATTTGGCCGGAACGCAGTTTACCTGACCACGATGCTTCTATTTCTGATTTTCATCATGGCTTCTGCCCTCGCTCCAAATCTCCATAGCCATCTCATCTTCCGATTCTTTGCAGGATTCTTTGGATCAACTCCTCTTAGCTGTGCTGGAGGAACAGTCGCCGATCTTTGGGATCCAGCACAAAAAGCGTATGCATTCCCCGCCTATGCAATTCCTGCATTTGCGGGACCTATGATCGGTCAAATCATAGGTGCTTATATTCCAATGACATTGGGATGGAGGTGGTTGGAATGGATCATGTTGATCATGGGAGGCGCAATTCTAATCATTGTTCTTCTCCTTCAACCCGAAACATACGGAAGTCTACTTCTTCATTGGAAAGCAAAGATCCTCCGCCAGGAAACCGGCGACAAGAGATATCGAGCACCATTGGAAATGAAGCGTGAGAGTCTCGGTCGTAGACTTATGACTTCTATCTACCGGCCGTTTCTCCTGTTCTATTCCGAGCTCATCCTTATCCTGATGTCTTTATACCTTACGGTGGTCTATATCGTTCTTTTCACTTTCTTGGAGGGCTATACTTTCATTTTCACCGACACGTATGGAGTATCGCAGGCAATGACGAGTGTCGCTTGGGCTGGAATGCTCTGTGGTATTCTCCTGGTGACTTGTATAGTCCCGTTGGTGTACTCCTGGACAGCAAAGGAATACCGCGAAACTTCAAAGATTGCCCCCGAAACACGACTCTGGTATGCGATGCTGGGAGGAGCTCCTGCAGTTCCCATCAGTTTGTTCTGGATGGGCTGGACATGCAATGTATGTTTTTAGTGTTCTTCAACTTGTTCAGTTCAAGTTGCTGCTTGCAATTATTTCAGCACAAGCTTTGCTAACTATTGATTCTTCAGTCATCCATCTCGCTCTGGTCTCCGCTTATTGCTACGGCTATCTTTGGATATGGTATCGCGACGATCTTCATTGTGGCCTACATGTATGTCATTGACTCATATGGCGTGTATTCAGCATCGGCATTGGGTTTCCTCGTTTTCACGCGGTATGTCGTTGCGGGTGGCGTGACTGTTGCTGGGGCCCCGATCTATCGATCTATCGGAGTTCAGTATACCTTGACGATCTTGGGCTCGATCAGTGGATTGATGGCATTCATTCCTTATTTGCTCTACATTTATGGCCCTAAAATTCGGAAGTACAGCAAGTATGCGGTGAACACTGACAAGCAGTGAGCATAAGGAGTATCATGAATAGCAGTGCATACTTCAAATTGTATCAAACATTGGAAGCCACGAAATTTCGCTGGGCGATTGAGAGCTTGAAACTTCAAGTCGAATGTGGCATTGTACAGCTAGTAGATAGTTGATATCATTTGGTTCGCAGCAATCATAAAAAAGCATTTGAACTTCACAGGGTTTGGCAACTCGAAGATAGTGAAAAAATGACCCATAATCTGGTAGCAGGATCTTAATTTTCAAATTTGTAAATCCACCACACCGTCTTCAGTATTGACAATCACGAGTCGTGCTCACACTATACAGTATCTTCAAGTCCTATGGCAAAAAGTTGGAGTAAAAAGAAGTATAAATTGCAAAGTTGGAGTTTACCCCAACTTGGTCTTGGCAGACGCTGTCCATGCGCGACTTTGTAGCCTCTTTTTCAACTGTTTCTGGGTCGCTAATGCCATAATATCTTCTTCCACCCCCATATATCTCCATCGGCCTTTTCTGTCGGCTTTTTCATCTCCACTGGCCCAGAAAAGACGCCTTCTCAGTGGTTGTGGCTGTATATCGCGCCTTATCGCGACAAGATTGTCCCCGCACTTCGGACTTCGGAGCGGCCCCCCTTCACCCGTTAGAACTCTGAGCTTCTTCAACTTCTTCCAACTTCCCTTTCTACATTTTGAATCTTCTTGATCACCATCCACAGGGCTGTTCAAGTTGAATCAATATGGCTACATTCTTGAAGAAGCCACTCAAGCTTGCCTTAGTGCAGCTCGCCTCAGGTAATGCGCCTTTTCTCCCCCACTTTTGCTTCTTCTAACACCGAATGAAGGCGCGGACAAGGCCGTCAACCTATCTCACGCCCGCAGCAAGGTTCTCGAAGCTGCAAAGGCCGGCGCAGGCTTGATTGTTCTTCCGGAATGCTTCAACTCACCATACGGCACTCAATACTTCCCTAAATACGCCGAGACCCTCCACCCTTCGCCCCCAACAAAGGAACAGTCGCCGTCATTCCATGCCCTATCGGCAATCGCCGCTGAAGCAAAAGCATACCTTGTTGGTGGAAGTATCCCGGAGCTGGAGCCAGAGACCAAGAAGTACTTCAATACTTCACTTGTCTTTGGACCTTCAGGTGCCTTGATCGGTACTCATCGCAAGACACACCTGTTCGACATCGATATCCCCGGCAAGATCACATTCAAGGAGAGCGAGGTCCTATCTCCAGGCAATCAATTGACCGTGATTGATCTTCCAGACTACGGCAAGATTGGCCTGGCTATCTGCTACGACATTCGGTTCCCGGAATCGGCCATGATCGCGGCTCGCAAGGGCGCATTCCTACTGGTTTACCCCGGTGCCTTCAACACTACAACGGGACCTCTGCATTGGTCTCTCTTGGGTCGGGCTCGTGCGGTTGATAACCAGACCTATGTTGCTCTGTGCAGCCCGTCGCGGGATCTGGAGGCAAGCTACCACGCGTACGGCCACAGTTTGATCACCGATCCCAGCGCAAAGATTCTGACCGAGGCGGAGGAACAAGAGACTATTATCTATGCGGATTTGGATAATGATACTATTGTAAATATTCGCAAGAGCATCCCTATATACACACAGCGACGATTTGATGTGTACCCCGACGTCAGTGGAGAGGGTTCACAATAATCCCGCAGTACATGGGAGTATCAATCAAAGCAAATTGAAGCACAAAACAATTCAAGAATTCAGATCAGAATTAAAAAAAAAGTTATTAGTTATTTGTATTGTACAATTGCACCTAAATATCTAGATCAGTTGTTCATATCTATATGTAAACTAGACACCTCAGGCATCAACACACTAAAACAGACAGCCTAAGTGAGTGGGACATCACCTGATATCTGACCAATCACAGCCCGTCCAGGTGATAAGCGAGCCACACTCATCCGCGGCCACAAACCCAGAATTTCACTTCATCGACAACCTCCGCCCACAGTCGACGCCGCCCCAACCAGTTGGTCACCCTTCGGATCGCTTCAATCTTTGCGTCTGCTAACACACGCGCCCTCGCAGAAATGTCCAACGTCAACACTGGAAAGAAGACCCGCTCGGCCATTGCCGACGTGGTTACTCGCGAGTACACCATCAACCTGCACAAGAGGGTATGTTGAAACACCCAAAAAACTCCCCCAAAGACCTGACCTGCGACGATTCGAAAAGCCCCCGAAAAGGGCTCTACGACCGTGGAGGCACAACAAGGAAAAAATGGACAGAGAACAAAGCAATCTCTAGAAATTGAGATTTTCTTTTTTTCATGCCTGGGAAAATTGAACTTTCACAATGTGTGTGTGCGGGTGCGGATATCGAGTCGCTTCCCCAATTGAGACCTCAACACTCTCTTTTGGAATATGCTCTCGACTTCTTACCACTCCCAATCCCAAACTTGCCGGCTTGTAGGAAACTGCAGGACTAGCAAGCGCCCCTCGTGGCGATTGGACAACTGGCAAACTCGATCTCCAATTCAATTCAATTTGGTTTGGTTTGGTTTGGAGGCGGTTCTACAGTTGGCATACGCTTTTCCCATCGAAACAAGAAAAAATTTCGAAACACAAAAGAAGAAAAAAATTAGTTTTATGAAGTCCACCTTTATGGCCGAAACAAATCATCGCAGAGCAGCGTCTCTACCAGATGGCATTCGGACGGAAGACTGATTGTTACCTTCTTTCTTGGGTTATAGTGCCACGGTGTTAGCTTCAAGAAGCGTGCTCCTCGTGCCATCAAGGAGATCCGTGCCTTTGCCGAACACGCCATGGTAAGTTATTCATATCCCCCTATCTGTTCCCCCCAATCCTCGCCAAATCAGCGTGCTATCCAAATGCATGTGCCGGGGGGTTGCCAATGAACATTGCTAATGCTCTTCTTCCAGGGCACCAAGGACGTCCGCCTCGACCCCCAGCTCAACAAGAAGGTCTGGGAAGCCGGCATCAAGGGTGTCCCCTTCCGCCTGCGCGTCCGCATCTCCCGCAAGCGTAACGACGAGGAGGGTGCTGAGGAGCGTCTGTACTCCCACGTCCAGGCCGTCAACGTCAAGAACCCCAAGGGTCTGCACACCGCCAACGTCGATGACGCTTAAATGGACTGACCGCGGCATATTGCTTCTATGATTCCATGTTATGGGGTTCGGTTGGGGCTTTTAAAATAAAATATCTTCATACCCTTGATCTTGATCTATACTCGTTTCGTAAATTCAAGTAAATTCTACGTAATTCACGTTGTAGCTACGGCACGAAATCTATGCGCATATGAGCTGCTGGTAATGAGATCTACTCCCAGACCCCCCGGCCCTTCTATCTTGCCATATTCAACTATATTTGACGAGTGGAGCATTCAACCTTGGAAGGAATATTTAAGATGTAAAGTCTTGTCATTTACACAACTATAACTTGATAATGTAAAGGAACTGGAGGAGCCATTAAGTTGGTAAATCACACTGGAGATGTCAATTGATGCTTGTAGTCTACTCCCCCTAGAATGGTACATTACATAGAACACTGGCAGCAACTTGAAGAATAAGAACAGAGATGAAACGAAAAGAAGAAGAGTAGTAATGATCAAATTGAAAAAAAAAAGACAAACAAAACCGGGACGGGGTTGTAAAATGCATAATTTCGCCTCATGGATGCTGAAAACAAAACAAAATGGAAACAGACAACATAAATTCCTTGCATTATCGTACATTCGGGAATAGTAAGGACGAAAATCAAAATGGGACAGGGTGATGAAATGATCCTGTCGACTGCTAAGTAGTGTTCAACTCCTCTCTTCAAATGTCAAGTTAGAATGTCTAATTTTTGATGGCGTGGATCTTGTCGTGCAAGTCTTCAATCGACTCGGGCTTCACACGAATGGCCCACTGTTCGGGCTTTGCGTCGGCTTGAGGAACCATGAACTGTACGGAATTACTACTTCGCGCATAGTTAAGTTCCTTCTTGAGAAAAGTGTTGAGGATGATGTTGCCTCCAGGATCGGCACGGATGACGATTCGGGCTCGCTCGGTTTTCGGGTGTTTGAGCAGTCGCAAAACACCAGTGCCTTGAGAGACCCATCCAGTAGTTAGTTTGAAGGCTCGGGCGCGACACTCGAAAACGAGCGTCTCCTCCTCTTCACCGGCATTAGCGGAGGAGAGGTCATAGACGGCACCCGGTGCAACTTCTTCATCGGGTGTTGCAGCTCCAGAGGTAGCGTTCTCCGCACCAGAAGTTTGAGCCGATGCCTCAGTAGAGGCTTGACCCGGGGTGGAGTTTGTGTCTGCAGCAAATTTGATTGGGGTAGAGGGTTTCCAGGTGTTGTCAGCCGGTGTGGGCGAAGTAGTGGAGTCTGGCTGGGATGAGCCGGTGCCAAAGGAGGCACCAAAGAGCTGAGAAGTCTGAGACTTCGCGCCGAGTGATGCGAAAGGATTGGTCGAATTGGAGTTTGAGGCACCAAAGTTGATGCCACTCGATGATGGCTTGGGAGAAGAGAGGCTGGGGGTCGGAGACTCTACGCGGTCGAACAGGCTTCGGCCTGCAGCAGCAGTTGGTGGGGGTATGGGGGTATCCAGGCTAGATTTGAGTGTATCGCCATTCTCGGTTGCTTTCTGTCGCTTGGTTTGATGCCCAGCGGCCTCGGAATCATCTTGATCCTCCGTGCTGTCGCCAGAAGCGGGCCGCTTAGGTGATCGAGACTTCGTCTCGTTCTCGTCTGAAGCATCACTGTCATTATCGTTATCGGCGGATTGGGGGGTTGTTGAAGAGATGCGACCGAAAATGTTTTGTGAGGCCGGGATTGGCTGACTGGATGAATCAAAGATGGACCCAGAGGAAGGGGCAGGTGAAGGTGCTGGCAGGGCAAGCTTCGGAGAATCATCTTTCTGAGAAGCATCCTGAGTTTCCTCGTCCGCATCAACAAATTGGAAACCCTTTCCAGGAACAAAGACGGCCTTCTTATTTGAAGCAGCTTCCAACTTCGCACGCTTCTCTCGTTGCTTCTCGGCGTCTTTGCGCTCCCATTCCTCTTCGTCATCTTCATCAGAATCAAAATCTTCTGCCTTTCGTTTCGCCTTTTCTTTGGCCTCATCTGCTTCTGCCTTCTTTTTGAATTGAGCGAAGAAGTCCATACCACCGGTGCCATTTCCGAACTTAGGAATTGATGGAGGGGCCGCTGAGCCCTGGCTATTTGAAGATTGAGGCTTGGCAAACATGTTGTTCGCCAACTTCGGAGAGGAAGTTGTTTCAGAGTCCTTTGCCACCGAAGTTTGAGGGGGTGGTGCTTGGGTGGTGGTCTTAATATTAGCAAAAGGGTTCTCAACAGTCTTGGGAGTAGACTCTGAGGGTGTAGCAGGGGTAGCACCAGAAAGCTTCGCGAATGGATTTTGAGCCGCCTGGGTCATGGGTGTAGAAGTAGAAACATCATTCTTCAGCGGGGTAGAAGCTGAGGCTGGTGGGTTGTTTGCCTTTGCCGGGGACGAGAACGACTTCGCAAACACGCTAGAGGTAGCCGAATCATTGGGGCCATTGGTCATGGCGGATTCTTTGGCGACTTGACCATCGAGGATAGAGGATGCCCCAACGGCTTTCCAGTCTTTCGTGGAACCAACGGGTGCACCCATGGCCTGACGCATAGTCATATAATGTATGAGTAAACCGTCAAACCTATCCACTCCTGGTTGGTATGAGGACACTTCTTCCTTGAGAATAACATCTAACATGCGGATTCTCTTCAGCAGCTCGATATTGCTCTTATCCACATTATCTGGCAGGGCAGTCTTTGAAATCTGAGTAGTTGTCGACGATGTCGCGCTGGGCTGTTGAGTTACAGCAGGTTTAGCGCCAAACAAGTCGCCAAAGGGTTGCTGAGCTGGGGTTGTCGAGGCCAGCGGTTTGGCTGGCGAAGATGCGAATAGGCTCGGCGCAGGGGTGGAAGGAGCCTTTGCAACATCTGGTTCCGATGAGTTGGCCGCCGGAGCAGGCTTTCCCATGAGAGAACCGAATGGGTTGGCATTGGCCGTTTTGTCAGAGGCTGGCGCTGCGGCTGGTTTCTGAGAAAACATGTTGCTAGTGGCTGGGGCTTCCGCTGCGGGCTGCTGCATAGCTGGCTTGGGGGTGAAAAGGTTTTGGGCCGGAGCCTGCTGCTCCTTGGTGGATTCCGCTGTCTTTGGAGTAGCAGTGTTTCCGAAAAGGTTCTTGAATGGGTTGGCATCTGCTGGCTTGTCGGTAGATTGGCCCAATGCTGGTTTGGGAGAAAACAGATTGGCCGGTGCGGACGAGGTGGAATTGGTCTCTTGAGACTCAAACGGCTTAGGTGTGCTGGAGGCAGCTGCACCACCGAAAAGATTCTTGAACGGTTGAGCTTCTGCGGGGTTGGGTGTTTGCTCTGTAGCTGGCTTTGGAGCGAAAAGGTTTTGTGTTGCAGACACTTGTGTCTGAGGAGTAGAGGTTTGAGAAGCATTTGGAGTAGCACCAAAGAGGTTTTTGAATGGATTGGCATCGGCAGGCTTGTCAGTTGTCTGCTCTGTAGCGGGGTTCGGTGCGAATATGTTGTTCTGAGGAGCTTGCTCATTGGCAGGCTTAGATGACGACAGGCCCGAGAAAACGGACTGGGAAGAGCTAGCTCCGAACAGATTTGTCGTGGCAGGCTTTTCAGGCTCTGATGGTTTTGTTGCAGTAGATGGAGCACCAAATAGGTTTCCGAACTGGGGGGTCTGGCTTGAAGATTCAGGTGTCTGGGCCGCAAATGCAGGCTTGGCAGCGAAACCTTCTGCTTTGTCACTTGCAGGCTTTTCGGCAGTCGAGGGAATGTTGAGGTTACTGAATGGGTTGCCAGGAGTAGCGGGCTTTGGAGAGAATGTGCTAGAGGTCGAGTCACCGAAGATGTTGCGGCTCTGGAAAGATGATGACGGGGTGGTTGTAGAAGCTTGTGGCTTAGCATCTGGGGACATTTGCATCGAATCTGCAGGACTAGAAGTGGAGCTCAGGGCATTCGATTGGCCAAACATTCCTGCACCAGTCGAAGGGGTTGAGGTCTTTGCCGCGCCAAAAGAGAAGGCAGGCTGAGATGGCTGTGCAGGTTGAGAGGTGGTTTGGGCACCGAAACTAAAGCCGGTGAACGAGGTGCTCGGGGCCGGCGCGGCGGGAGTAGAATTTCCGGCATTGTTGGCGAAAGGGTTGTTGAACGAGGTGCCGCCGAATGCGCCAGAAGAGCCCCCGAAATTGAAGCCACCCTGGCTACCACCACTACCGAAGGAGAAAGGAGCGGAGCTGCTTTGGGCAGGTTCGCTCGGACCAGTGTTTGCGCCGGGGAAGCTTTGACTTTGGCTCTGGCCGAAAGTGAAGCCGCCAGTTTGAGCGGGAGGGGGCGCTCCGAAGCTAGCACTGGGTGTTGAGAAGCTGGGAGTAGACATACTGCCAAAAACATTCGAGGACTGATCTGCACCGGTACCGCCAGTTGGAGTTGTACCGCGAGGACGTTTGCTGTGGAGGGTTTTGATCCTACAGAGTAATCAGAGTTAGCCGATGGACTCAAGACAGCAAAGCCACGAATAGGTCCAGATGCCACGGCCGTGAATATGCGACGGAACGAGGCATATCGTCGAATACTGTGCCTGTCGCACCTTTGTCCACTGCCGCTACCATGTAGGCCGATAATTCCATTCCACAATAATTTCAAATCAAAACAAGACTGGATTTCACTTACTTTCGCTGGGCCATCTGAGCGGCCGTCGCGCGCTTGGGCGCATCATTTGGAGTGTCAGACATTGCGAAGATGTGTTCGTCGTCTTTGGATCCTTGTGGACCTTGCGCCGAACGCTTTGACATACTACGGTGAACGTGTTAGGTTCACCCACGACCAATCAATCTGAGAAGGGTTCGATATTCGCTTCGATGGGACTTGAATGGTCCCTAAGGGCTCTCAAGATCAATTGCTGTCTTCACTTTCGATAAGAGATCATAAGATTGAAGATTGTGGGAATTGTGAGAAATGCGGGAGAGAGAAGTCGATTCGGAAGATGGTTGTTTAGGAAGTCGAGGAACTCGGGAGTTGTTTATTGTTTGTTGTGGTTGTTGGAGCTCTGAAAGTCTCACGCGTGGGGGGGGGGGGGGGGAAGGAGCTTTGGGAGAACCAGCTTTCTGAATGGAAGGAGCTATTGCTTTGCAAAGAAACAATCGTTGCTCAGGAGACAGTCAAACAGTCAGACAGTTAGAAGATTAGAAGGTCAGATAGCAAGACAAAGACAGAGAAGAAAAGCGAATTTGTCTCTGTGGGGTTCGGTGGGGAGAACTCGAGGGTTGCGGTCTTGAGACGTGACACGGCCGTTCTCCGCGAAGGTTGTCGCGGAAGCTGACGATTTGGACAGCGTAATCACCGAGGTTCGAAATCGAGAGAATAGATTTGAAAAAACGGATACTCCGATAGAGAAGTACTTTGTTTTTTCGCGATAGCGGAAGGGAGGAAGGAGGGTGAAGGTGAAGGTGATAGTGAGGAGTATTTTTTTTTCTCGAACGCGGAGGGCAGTCAATTTGGAACTCGCGGAGACCAGAGAACTGGTCACGTGAGATTGTCTTGGCATCAATGCCCTAGGGTCACTCCTAAGGGTAACTAATGACCTCCTCCTCTTCTCTTCTCTTCTCTTCCTTTATCACAGAAATCTCTTTTTTTTTTTTTTCTAACAAAGATCGAAGAAATTCATTACTTGAGCTTGGCAGAAATATCGGTGATACAGAGCTCCCTTCTTCCTCTCTCAATCATGTTCTAAGCCATCTGAGCGGGGCATTTGAGATCTGACGTCGTGAAGACAGTCCCTGTACAAGTCCGACTCAAACGCAACTGCACAGTGGGTGGATGCAGCAAATTATGCAGCCTTAGTGCACGGTGCACCCGGGATTTCCTCGGGAAGACCATCGTGTTTAGATGTTGTTTTTCGACGATGATTGATGAAGAGGGCGTCTATTGATCTCGTGATAGTTGCAAGGTAATATACTTAACCTGACTAGTCCATTTGTTCGTAGTCTCCTGTCACTATTGCCGATGAAATTGTATCTTGAGTCTTGCAGATCTTCAACTTGAACCCGCGCTTTTCCAGGGTGGTTCGCGAACTTGATTGCCATGAGGAGAAGCACAATACCTGGTTGGTTTCAAGATTTTGGCCACGAGCACTTGCATGGATTCTGGTCTAAATAGACATTGGACAGAATTCTTGGAAGCTGTGCCAGAATATAGGACAAGATTTTCTCACATAAAGTCGCTATTTACCTGCAGAGCTTACTCTTGCTGACACTGCATTCGAAAACCTACTCCAAGCATACTGGCAGTCCTCAAATAGGGTACCAAGCAGCAGCCAGGGGAATCTACAATCAAATCCAATCGGGATCATATCATCTATAATTAAAGTGTCTCATTACATAGAGCGACTGGTAGATGTTGGTTCTCCCTACAGAACTGACAGATATTTCACCTTTGAATGCGCAAACATGGTACTACTAATTATATACGAAATCCCTGGAGCAGATCGAGTTCTACCGGTACTTAGGTAGTTACAACCTGAAAGCCTCTAAATGATTACACCAACTTGGAATCGGAATCGGAACTTCCCCCAGGGCTCTTCCATAACCTCCAGGGCTGGTCCTCAGCATCTGCAAGGCACAAAATACTACTAGCTCTATTCTTTTGACAAAGTAGTAGTAGCTTTATGAGGTTTGTACTACTACAATATCCATGAATTTTATTACAATCAGAGACTCGGAGTAGTACTAGTAAACGAATGTAGATCTTGAACAAGTTTATAAAAAGGGAAAGTTTCATCATATACTTCAGGTAATCCAGACTAACTTAGAAAATTTCCACCATACCATTACAATAGTTATAGTATCGATTCGTGCCCATGTGGTGCATTAGTACTACTAAGTACTACATGTTAGCCATTCGGGCATCAACTTGAATCATGTTTAGTCCACGGGTATTGAAAGAGAAATGCTGGCGTGACCAAGATTCAAGAAAATGCCCATTTTATCAACCAAAGATTTGTGATTGTACTTTCACCAATTTGTTCTTCAGTCTCTTAGGTCCCCTAGTAGTCACGCAGGGAATGACCCCTGAGTCGCATTTTCCCCCGAGTGTGGCGTCAATGAATTCTGCAGCTAGTCACATTCCATTCCGCTTTGCGCTGCACTCCGACCAACTAGTTCCGTTTGGAACCCCAGTACATGTATGGAGGCGATGGTCTGCCCTCTTGATTGGTTCTTCTCTTCCTCTTCAGCAGGGGGAACTCGATTCCCCATGGACTGCGATCGGCGCAGTCTATTCCTTATTTTCATTTTACCTCCCCCCCCCTCGATCATGAGGCAGAGCCAGCGTGACAGCTTGAATAACCTGTCCGCTGATGGCTGAAAATGACAATCCAACTTCCTCCAGTCATCTTTGACTTTTCAACGATTGAATTTATATTTCCCCGTCTCGAGTAGTACTCTGGGGTATCACTCATCTCACATTAGCTTGAGTTGAAAGGGGTCATACTTCCGAAAGTGTCAACGTGGGTGACCGCGGGGGCCCCAGGCTCGCATTCTGGCGTTTCTGTAATTTTTAGTACTTCCATTTTTGTTTTCCTTTTTCTCTCACTTTAAAATGTCACGCACAGCTTCAACCCCACACCGAATAATTCCTGTGGCATACTCAAAAGTGATAAAGCTCCAGCTGAACGTGTGAGTATAAGAAACCGTGCGCCCCCACTGTCCGATCTACTACCCGCACCTTTCGTGAACCGTGCCTGGAGTCAAGATGCGTTATACTCCGGTGATCACGCTTGTTTCCTTCATCTCATGTGTCTCCGCACAGCTCCTGGATATCCCAGCCGTGGATAAGATTGTAAGCTCTGCGCTGGAACCTCTAGCAGACTACACAGATTATCATGGCCCAACTGGAAGTGCTTCGTCCATTTTAAGCAAGAGTACCGCGGCTGTCCATGCAAACATTGCAGTCGAAGCAGCAGACGCGTCCTATTGGCTTGCCGATATCAAGCACCAGGGCGTTGCTGCTTTTAACGCGAACCCGTCCAGTTATGCTGTCTTCCGCAATGTTCTGGACTATGGAGCTAAAGGTAAGACGATACCAGATCTAATCGCATTTGTCTAAATTTCTCACGCTCTTTATAGGTGACGGAGTGACCGATGATACTGCTGCCATCAACTCTGCTATCAGTGCTGGTGGTCGATATGGACCAGCCAGTCGCGAAAGCTCAACTACTACCCCCGCTATCGTGTACTTCCCAGCAGGAACATACCTCATTTCGACACCCATCATCGACTATTACTTTACTCAATTGATCGGAAACCCCAATTCCTTGCCGGTGATCAAAGCCACTGCTGGCTTTAGTGGACTTGGGTTGATCGACGGAGATCAATATCAAAGCGATGGCAATCAGGGATGGACTTCAACAAACGTGTTCTTCAGACAGATCCGAAACTTGAAGTTGGACCTGACGAATATCCCCGCGAGCTCAGCTGCCACTGGAATCCATTGGCCAACTGGGCAAGCGACAAGTATTCAGAATGTGGAAATTGTGATGAGCTCCGCTTCCGGGACTCAGCACCAGGGCCTATTCATTGAAAATGGTGAGATAAAGAACCCGATAGAAAACGATTCAACGAGACTAACTACCCTTTCAAGGCTCCGGTGGATTTCTTTCCGATATTACCATTACTGGTGGTCTCTATGGCGCCAATGTTGGCAACCAACAATTCACCATGCGAAACCTGGTGATTTCAGACGCGGTCACTGCTATCTCTCAAATCTGGAACTGGGGTTGGACCTACCAGGGTCTCAAATTGTCGAACTGCACCACTGCTATCTCCGTGAACAATGGGGGTGCCGGAAATCAGCTCATGGGCTCGGTTGTTGTCCTTGATAGTACCATTCAGGATTGCTCAACCTTTGTGACCAGTGCCTGGCAAACCTCAAGCTCGACCAATGGAAGTCTTATTCTCGAGAACATTGTCCTTGAAGATGTCCCAGTTGCAGTACAGGGTCCAGGAGGTACCGTGCTAGCTGGAGGTACCAAGACAATCAGTGCCTGGGGCCAAGGCCATAAGTACACCCCCAACGGCCCAGCCAACTTCCAGGGCACCTTCACACCACCTTCACGCCCCAGCGGGCTCCTGGCAAGTGGAACCTCCAACTACTACACGAAGAGCAAGCCTCAGTATGAAGCCTCGCCTACATCTTCGTTCACCAGCATTCGAGCAGCTGGAGCGGCTGGAGATGGTTCCACGGACGACACATCTGCTATTCAATCCGCTTTAACCTCAGCTGCATCATCTGGCAAGATTGTGTTCTTCGACCAAGGTACCTATAAGGTAACAAAGACCATTTACGTTCCTCCGGGATCACGTATTGTCGGAGAAGCCTATTCCGTAATCATGGCAAGCGGCTCGACTTTCTCAAGCATCTCAAATCCCGTTCCAGTTGTACAGGTCGGCAAATCTGGCGAGTCGGGATCAGTCGAGTGGTCCGACATGATCGTCAGCACGCAAGGATCTACCCCCGGAGCTACTCTCATTGAATGGAACCTGGCTGCGGATTCAGGCTCTGGCATGTGGGATGTTCATACCCGGATTGGTGGTTTCGCTGGATCTCAGCAGCAGGTTGCTCAATGCCCGACTTCCGCAGCTGTATCGGTTGCGTGTGAGGTTGCTTACATGTCTATGCACATCACCAGCAGTGCAAGTGGCGTGTATCTGGATAATGTTTGGCTGTGGACGTCGGATCATGACCTCGACAGCGCCGATAATACTCGGATTTCTGTTTACACTGGCAGAGGATTACTAGTGGAAGGCAAAACGATCTGGCTGTAAGTGCATTGAAGGATTCCGAGCTCGTTTCGTCGCTGACTATTTTATCAGGTACGGAACTGGTGTTGAGCATCATTCACTGTATCAGTATCAATTCTCAGGAGCCAAAGATGTCGTGGCAGGCTTCATTCAAACAGAAACCCCGTGAGTCATCTCATTCCATGCAATAACACCCCCTTCTCTAACCTTCTATTAGATACTACCAGCCAAATCCCGACGCTGCGAACAGTCCTTATCCGATCAACTCCGACCTGAAAGATCCTGACTACAGCAGCTGTCTTTCTGGCAATTGTGACTCACTGGGCCTTCGCGTCCTCGACAGCAGCGACATCACAATCTACGGAGCAGGACTTTACAGTTTCTTCAATAACTACAGCACTGATTGCTCGACCTTCCCATTGCCCGAGAACTGCCAGAGTGAGATATTCAGCGTTGAGGGTAGTACGAGCAGCTTGGTGGTTTATGCTTTGAGTACGGTTGGGACGACCAACATGATTGTCAAGGATGGGTCATCTTTGGCTGTTGTCAGTGATAATCTTGCGACGTACGCTGCGACTATTGCGTACTTTACTTTGTGATGGGTTCAAATTTGTCTGGTTTCGATTCTAGGGTGTACTTATTTTTCACCATTTATTCTTCTTTCCATTCATGAATAACATTGAAGATTACAATTGTACTATCAAGTTCGTTTGCAAACGAGGGCTTCTCGGGATAATATTAGGTTTCTAAGGGCAAATATCTGTTTTGCGCCGATTTAAGAGATATTTTTGGGCGCAAAATTGTTGTCCACCTGGGCAGTTGTATGTGACTATGATTTATTGTCTATCGATTTCCTCATCTACTGACTCAGGAGCATCACCATCGCAACACCTCCCTCCGTACACTTTCTGCATCAAAAACGGCAGAGTGACTGAAATAAACCAATGCACTAGGTTGATCCACATCAAAGACAGGCCAAAATTGCACCAGACGCGATTCAGCAGGAATATCCGCGCAACTTTCAACAGAATCAAGTCCCTCCTCTTCAATCTCGATCCACTTCTCCGCTATCGTTGCTATAAGATTGCTATTCCACACCCCTTCCTGGACAGGATGTGAGCGAGCCACACGCGCAGCTCGCCTTCGAATATGTGGATCACGACAATGAGCAGCAACATTGAACATACTTGCAACAATACCAAGATCAAGCGAGAATTTTCTGGGCCCTTGTTTTGCAGTGGTTCTGTTGTAGGATGATGGTGGCGATGAAGCGCCAGCACTGGCAGCATGTAGGTCATTTACTGACTCGCCTAGAGCTGCCATTTGCTCGAAGAAATGGCTGTATTTGTCCCAAAGGATACTGTCTTCTTCTTTTACACCGCCAACTATCGGGTGTGCGTCAAGTGCTATGAAGGAATCTAGCTTGCGTAATTGAAGAACGGCGGCGCCACGGCGATCACGATCTGAGAGCGAGGCGCCGTGTTCCTTTAAGAATTCATCGAGTGCCATAGACCAGCGCCCTAGTAAAGAGAGTGTGGTATCACGTAGAGTCTCGGCTTCGTGGATGGCATCTGCGACTGGGCCAATTTTGATTTCGGCATCCAGGGTGTTTGAATGGACAGTTCTGGCTCTGAGTTCTGAGCTGTGCTGCCGATAATAGTATGTGTAGATCTCAAGCATTTCGCGTGCTTCGGCCAATGAATGAAACTCAATAGGCTGGTTAAGGTCGATTGTCAATTCAGGCCAGATATTAAATTGAGCGGAGTTCATATGCTCTTCAGTCTGTGAAAATTGATTTAGAATGTGGCTATGCGGTAAAAAGATGCTTGTGATTTCAAGGAGGTTGGCTTACCACAATGGCTTGGGCCTGAAGGCGTGTGAATAAACCGCAAAGGACTTCTATCGGTATATAGGGATTTCTATTAAGCTCGGAACTCATGAAAGTGCTCGGTGCGTTTTTTCGGATTTCAGCGAGGATTTTGAGGCCGTTGGTGATGTGCGTGATAGCCGGGGCGTAGTGACCACGCATCGCCTACATTAGAGCTAGTACGCATTATTCTACAAGGAAATGAACGAAATTACGTACCTCGAAGCAAGAAAACAGAATGGCAGATATCAAACAGACGTCAAGAGGTTGTGAAGAGGTTGGTGTTGGCATCAGACATCGCATAGCGGCTAGGTACTGATGCAGCGCAAAAGAACCCTGGGCAGCCAATTGATTCGAGCGAGAGGGCAGTTCATTGCACTCAAAACTCTCATGTAGTGACCCAAGAGCTACGGTAACATGGCGGATGGCTGGCTCATGGTGCACAGACTGGAGCAGTAGGCCTTCCCAGAAGGAGCACTCATAATCGCCGGCCAGCTGCGGGGCGGTCTTCTCTAGAAAGAATTGGAAAGATCGGCGCTCTGTATCATTAGTGAAGAGACCATACCAAGGAACACTAGATGGCTCGATTGCGGGTCCCTTTGGGAGAATCTTTGATCGCGTAGGCGTCAATTTAACAGAGGGGATGATGGTCTCATAGCCATCGCATTGGCGGCCGGTGGAAGAGCACCGCTGACAGGAGGGGCGCTTCTCATCGCACTTCACGCGTCGTTCTATTCATCTCAGTGAGTAACCCGGGAAACGGTCTCATGCAGAGATGATCCCTCTTACTCCTAGACCCGGTCAGCAGGGCAAAATGTCGAGGAGCGGGGAACGGACTTGCAGGTCAAACAGCCAGTTCTTGTTTTGGGCCGGTATGTACGTATTCGAGCCTCCGGGTCGACTCTTGGCATTTTTACAGATATCCGTCGATGATCGACAATTAAATGAGTGAATGTCGAGGGGATCTTCCCAGGTTAAATGTGGCTTGAAGTGGTTGAAGTTTGGGGCGAAGTAGGCGAAACATGGAAGCCTTTGTCAGCGATAAGGCTGAGCTTACGAGCCAAGGTAAAATTACCAAAATCCATACGGAGGCCAGTATTTTAAGGTTGTATAAATATCAGTCAAGATTGAAGCCATTGATTGCTTTTCTCGCCCTTTCTTGACTTCTGCTGAGTTTTAGCCTTGGCTTTGAGTATTTCTACCGAAACCTTGGAAGACTTCGTAGATGTTCGAGTATTAGATACCCGAGAAAGGTTTCATAAATACAAAACATGGTAAGCATCGTGAATTCTATCAGAGGTCGCTCGCTAGTTGAAACAGTAAAAATCGAAATCGCTGAGACAATGCAAGTATATTAAATAGAGACAAAAGAGAGAGAAGATAAGGAAAATAAACTGAAGTGGTTACACACTATTTTGCTCGTGAAGTGCCTGATCGTCATATGTTAGCGAACTTGAAGATGAAACCTTGGAAGCCTCCAGCAGCTAGGAGTACATACCAATTCATCATCAACCATACCAGCCTTAGTATAGGTGTGCATATTTTTGCGTTGCTTGCGACTAGGCATGTCGCTGTCTTTACCAGGCATGATCCGACCCGGGTGAATAACGTTGAGCAAGATGAGCGAGATCAGCATTGGCAAGCTGTCCAGACAGTACTGATACGCTTCGTGGAGGGGAATGCTGCTTTCCATACCCTTTGCATATTCGCAAAGACGGAAGATAATACGCAGCTTTGGAAAGAAAAAGGAATTAGCCATGAATACATCATAATCATCACAAGGACCTGTACTTACTGTGATCAAAGCAAGACACGCGTAGAGGACGTATAGAAGGAGAGTGGCCTTTTGCAGATCCGGACGTTGCTGGCGACGAATCTTGAGGTGGAAGAAGATTGCACAGACAACGAACATCAGAACGAAAAGCTGCTGGGCACCCACGCCAGCCATATAGATGTGCAGTCCCATCATTTCCGTTTTGACGGAAATATCATCACCCGCTGCTGTCGCAGCCCCATACACTTGAACAAGGAATGCGCTTTGGGATTGTTAGCAGGAATTCTAAAGTGCTGGTATTATGAAGTTGTACTGACATGACATCAAGAATCACGAAAAAAAGACCAAATCTCCATGGTCGGACATGCAGGACTCGCGCATCGTCACTGAAGTTCCAGACCATTCGGCCCATGACCATATAAACGAAGGCATTGGTCCATAGTGGAGCAACCAGAATCAAGATAAACCATACAGCGTAGTATGGATAGCTTGAGGGATGAATGATACTTAATATCCGGAAGATGTAGGTCAATGTTTGCATCAAACCGGACATAACGATCACCCAACAGTAGAATTTGCGATGCATGATTGCCTGTGCAAGATGGCCGACAGTCGTCAGACCGAAGAAAACAGCAAGAACATAAGCGGCAGCAACTGAGGGACAGAAGTTCCACATAGTATCATGGGCCGTCAAAGCTTTTTGTCGATCAAGTTAGTTATTCGGCTTGCAAGCATGACATTCGGGTGTGTTGTTTACCTGTGCATTGAGTCATGATGGCGGATTGTTGATGATTGTTCGAGAACTGAGATGGTGATAATAGGGTTGCAACTGAATGATAAATTGATAATGATATGAAATTATGCTGGTGCTGGAAGACTGGTTTAAATAATTGTTCTTCATCTTTCCGTTGCCTATTAAGTTGCCGTTGTTCACTTGTCCATACGAGACTGAGCCCCAAGTGGGTCCCCCGAACATCTATCCAGCGGCCTCGATTGGCTCGCTCGTAAATACTAGCTCCAATCTAATCATGTCAGATTTCCGCACTCGAATTTCCAATTTGCTAATTTTAGGCTCGTAGGATATTTTGAACTTTGAGGCTTTTGGGGCCCTAACTGAATTTATCTGGTAGCCTGGCTTACAAGCATTAGACCCCACACATTCAAGTTGTGATGAGCAAGAGAAAGGCTTAGATCACTGGCAAGCACTTAATCACGAATTTTTGCCAATAGAGGCTGTGTTACAGAATAGTCTCTACAGACGTCACTTTGCTCTAAGCGAAGCATTTCGATGCTAAAAAAAAGGTGATCTGCCAATCCTTCTCGAAAATCAGAAATTCATAGTGAAAGGGAGTACTTGTCTAGTACTAGGATACTAGTTCTGGGATATTGATAGAAATTCAAAACTATGGATGAATACTTTGAATGAAGATTCCTGGAGAATCCAAGCATACAATTGTAAACTCAGTAAATGATGGTAAAAGATTGAGACAAATTTGAAGTTGGTGGCGCCAAAACCAAGCCTTCTCTGATGGTAAGGCTTACCACCCGTGGACTGCCACAGGCCTCAAGCTCCAATGAGTTACTGGTATCTCTTGAATTCAAGTCACTACCACCCTCCTTCTGCTCCAACTAGGCGATCTTTCTACAATGACAGAGTTTCACATCTAGCGATAAAGTAGCTACCTAATAGCCACTGACGAAATTTTTGATCCTTTGAACTTCTGACCAAGACATCTGGAGAACGCCTTAATACTATCGTGGATAGTTCAACGATGACCACTACTACATACATAAGGACTGCCATACTATTTTCGTCACCTTTCTTACCCTCAAGTTCAAGTTGGAACTCGCAAGTCACTCGCATGCAGGGGGGCTCGGGCGTTGGTGTCATTACTTCAAATTATTGGAGATACTACGAATATCATGTAGAGCAATGGTCAGATCGTACTACTAGTATTGAGAGTCCCAATTAGTACGTACATTCAATATACGAGCAAGAAATGCTTATTTTCACCTCCAAAGGTCATATCCGGCTAGAATACCGAAGTTTTGTATACTGAATTTAGCCGTCGGATATGAATCCGGTGCCGCGTGTGGGGGTCCGTGGGGTATCCGTCGGCAGGTGAGGGGTTTGCGACTGAAGCTGGGGTAAACCATAGTCCCTCTCAATATTGAATAACTTGCAATCGCTGCTATTGTTCATACTCATTTTCCTTTGTCACACTCTCAAGTTCTTGACACGCCATGACAGCTACTACTAAGGACGGAGCTCCGATCGCTTTCGATGCCCTCCCACTAGATCCCAACGGTCCCCCGGGAAATGCTTGGGGTCGGTTTGGGCCTAAGGATGAGCTTGGTACACTGAATCTCCTCACCCCAGAGGTCATCGTGGAAGCTGCCAAGGAGATTCGTACCGGTGTGCGCATCTCACTTGACTGGCCGTTGAGCATGCCATCTTATCCAAGCTTCAATCGCGATCCATTCAAACAGGAAATTATTCTCCGGAATCCCACATGCGTATTTGATGATATATTGACCTTTAACACTCAATGCTCAACTCAATGGGATGGATTTCGGCATTACGGTAAAACGATCTCATTGCCTGCTGTCACACGACCTTCCATACTCACTCAATTCTTCCACAGCCAATCAAAAGTCACGACAATTTTACAATGGACATACAACGGATGAGATTCAAAGCTCGGACGTGATTGGCATACACAGTACGCAAATATTTCAAAGCTGCCCCTCCTCAGGCGATTTAGCTAATAATATCGTCTGAAAATCATAGCCGTCGCCGAAAATGGTGGCATAACTGGGCGTGGCGTCTTGCTTGACTTTGTTGAATGGGCCGCATCAAATTCAGTATCGGTATCTGCATTAAAATCCGAAGCGATCACTCTCGACCAGCTCAAAAAAGTCATCAAAGATCATAATCTTGAGTTCAGAAAAGGCGACATTCTCTTTGTCAGGAGTGGTTTCACCGCCGCATACAATAGTCTGAATGACCAAGAGCGCAGAGAACTTCCGCAGCGTGCAAGCCCCGACTTCGCTGGTGTAGAGGCGACAGAGGGTATGGTGCGATGGCTGTGGGACCAACAATTTGCTGCTGTTGCCGGTGATGCACCGAGTTTTGAACGAGCTCCAATCCGGGGTAGCCACGCCGATCCGAAATTCAACCTTCATGAATGGGTTTTGGCTGGGTGGGGAACTCCGATTGGTGAGATGTTTGATTTGGAGAAGCTCTCTGAGCATTGCAAGGCAACTGGTAGATACAGTTTCTTCTTGTCTAGCATGCCCCTCAAGGTGGGTCGATTACGGCTATAATATCCCATGTCGAATTGAATACTGTACTAATCAGTGATTGTATCAGGTTGTTGGTGGGGTGGCCAGTCCACCTAATGCGTTTGCTATCTTCTAAAGTTGTGGGACTATCTTCTGAGAAGTACATTACTAGTACGGAGTATTAGTAGTAAAAACTATGTCTGAATACATTAAACTCGGGTTTTATGGCAATTGTCAGATTTCGATGGAGCTTCTTGATGTAATTTTGCTTATGCTCTAGAGCAAAGTTGTTCGCCCCGTAGAGTACAATTGTAGTATACAACCCGGAAGGACTCGTCATTTCACAGTATACCAATTCATTGAATATTGTTCTTTTACGCCTCGCCCCGATAGATTTAGACTGGTATTCTACTACTCGATTTGTGATCAAACATCAATTGAAACAAGTTGCCTATGTGTCACTTATCAAAGAAATTAGATAGTACTATTTTGCTTCCCTAAACCACTGCCAGTTGATCCGCAGCTCGCGGCTGTCCAGGTGGCACAACGACTAGTGTTTGCCCTGGAGTATCGATTCTTTTTTTTGATTCAAATGAGAGTAAAATTAGTATACTAGAAGTCGCTAGTACTACTCACTGCTTGTCTTTTTTTTCGTTTCGGTTCGGTTTTTCCCCCGTGGGAACTAAACGATATCCCCTATAACCCAAGGAATCCAGCCTTGGTGTGCCTTGAACCGTATAAAAATGTTTAAACTTGAAGATTTGAAACGAATTGAGATGTGGCATGGATCAAATAGAGCTGTGACCCAAGGGATACTAATCCCATACACAACCTCTGGTGTATACGACTCGGATGTAGGGAGGGCACTTTCTTGTCCACAGTTGAAGACGCCAATTAGGAGGATCCGTAGTCGCCAAGAGTCTTAAGCTCATGTAAATTCCCCTGAGGCGATAAAAATCACCCTATGATGTCAGTAGAATCGACACATCTGGAATTGATCGCCATACTGAAAATAGAAGAACGCTTTCAAGCGCCTCTCCTCAACCCGCCCGAGTGGTGGAGTCGACCAGATGTGGAGCACACCCTGACCCGCTATTCCCACATGTATATTGTCATTGGTTTGAGGCATCTCCAAGCATTTCAAGTCTCTGTGCGCCCAGTCCAGCCAAGTGATATCTGGCTAGTCGCATGCTCCTTCGCATCTGGGCTGCCTTTGGGCCGCCAGGACGCATCTTCCATCCCGTTTGCTTGAATAGAGGCCTGTGTTTACTAGACATCAGTGGATCTGAGCGATCAATAAAGCTTGCTGCTCAATCGCTGAGTGGAGTACACAGCCATAAATCTCCTGACGATCCATTGACCCAGTTGGTTGACGTGATTTAACTGGACCCCAAGGATCAAATGTCATGGCGAGTCACAACGTTAGTAGCTACCCACCATGCTTGATAATGGCGAATGGGTCCATACAGACCCTTTTGTCTGTAACGATTGACGAGGATTACGTCTACCTCTTCTCCACTTTACCCAGGGACAGACTGGGGTCCAACTCGTTTTTCTTATTGATTTTGATAGGTGACATAATGATTGAAGCGGCTCCCTGTGCAGCCCTGAGACATGTCGCCCGCACTTTTTTTTTTTTTTTGATGCTGACTTCTGGCCCATCCTCCTCCTCAAGT
Organism: Penicillium paxilli ATCC 26601; assembly: GCA_000347475.1. Classification (NCBI taxonomy): domain Eukaryota; kingdom Fungi; phylum Ascomycota; class Eurotiomycetes; order Eurotiales; family Aspergillaceae; genus Penicillium; species Penicillium paxilli. Next base: position 276,141 of record KB644842.1, read on the forward strand.
CCGTCTGCTTGCGATCGCGTGTATCACTTTAGCATTAAAAACACCTGACTTGAACGCCGACACTCCAATAAATCGATACGGCGATTCGCGGTCGCGAACTTCCTTCGCTATGTGGGTGAAATCAACATGGTCGTATATTCTTTACGGGTTGCTGTTTGGGCAAAAGGTTTCTGCAATTGATCTTGAAATCGACGACCAACGTAAGTTGCATGTTCTATCAAATTGGGTTAGATAGTGTTGACTGACTTGATACTGCAAACAATAGAGTCTATTAAGGATGCTGCGGAAACAGCCACATATGGGATGATGACCTGGTATCATGGCAATGAGACAGGCCAGATTCCAGGCGCTTTCCCGACAAAATGGTGGGAAGGTGCAGCTCTTTTCCTCGCGCTTCTCAATTATTGGCATTTCACCGGTGACGATACATACAATGATCAATTGAGTGTTGGCTTGGAATTTCAAGGTGGACCAAACGCCGACTACTGGACTAGCAATTACAGTTCCTTCTTGGTGAGAATTGTTTCCCAGTGGTCAGCCAAATGGACTAGACTGACGTAGGAACTTTAGGGAAATGACGATCAAATGTTCTGGGGTCTTGCAGCGATCCAGGCAGCCGAGCTGAAGCTTCCAGATGTTTCAGATGGACACTCCTGGCTTGCTCTCGCGCAGGGTGTATTCAATGACCAAAAGAACCGATGGGATACGTCAAAGTGCGGCGGTGGATTACGCTGGCAGGCATTCGTTTACCAAAGTGGTTACACAATGAAGAATTCGGTGTCAAACGGTGGATTTTTCCAACTGGCCGCTCGCCTTTACCGGTATACCGGTGATTCCATCTACAAGGAATGGGCGGAAAAGACCTGGGACTGGTCCGTCAACTCTGTGCTGCTCAACAACAAGACCTGGAACGTCGCGGATTCCGCAGATATGGACGAGGATTGTAAGAAGCCAGGCAATATCCAGTGGACCTACAACTATGGTGTCTACCTGGGCGGAGCAGCTTTCATGTACAACAAGGTAAGTTTTGAGAGTACCTTTATCAACCTCGATAGATCATACTGACAATTAATGCGTGCAGACAAGCGATGACAAGTGGCTTACTGCCGTTAATGGTCTCCTGAAGACATCTTTCAAGAATTTCTTCTTGCCCCAGCATGGTAATGTCATGGAGGAAATTACCTGCGAGCCCACGGAGGTTTGCAACAACAACGAAATTCTGTTTAAAGGACTGTTCTCCTCGTGGCTCGCATATACCGCTTTACTTGTTCCAACAACATACGATACCATTCTTCCCAAGTTGGAAACCTCTGTCCAGGCGGCAGCAAAATCATGTTCGGGAAATAGCAACAACACCTGTGGTGTTCGCTGGTACATGTCGAAATGGGATGGATGGACAGGAATGGAAGAACAGATCAGTACCAGCAACATTTTCAGTTGCTCCCTGATCAAGTACGAGCACAGTGGCAAAGGACCTGTGACCTCTTCTACCGGAGGAGATAGCAAAAGTGACCCTAATGCCGGTGCACAGGGTGCCGATTCCGACAAGAACAAGGAAAAGCCAATCTCGACGGCGGATAAAGCTGGAGCTGGAATCTTGACGTTAGTCTTTGTTGCTGGATGGGCAGGACTGTTGTCATTTGTGTTCATTGGCGGTTGACAGGCTCAAATCTGCCGATCAAGAGTTGCCCACTGGTACTACTATTCCATTATACTGTATATCTTTCTTCATTATTTAGCGTTGCCTCTTATTATCTTTGCCTCATTGAAGAAATGTTTAATATTTCCCTATTTCTCTATACTCCCTTCATCGTGACATGAGTACAACTTGTTGATCCTTTGCTAATTGGTAGGCACTATCACCTGGGCAGTAGTAGGGGATGCATGTGATCATGGTTTCCCATAAGCTTGTGATTCGGAAATTGAGCGAAGGAATACAGAATAGCATTTATAAGCAACCCGAGCCAGTAACGGCTTGCAGATTAGTGCCAGTGCTACTAATAATCGACAAGGCTGCTTAGTAGCTCCAGTTGTGTTGGTACTAGCGTTCTGGGGGGTAGCCTCCACTTGGCTCTGACATGTGCATTTCCCCTCAATTTAAAATTCAACTTCAACTTCAACTTTAACACATTCCACTCAGAGTGAAGGGACCACTGGCACCACTGACAATCTTGAGAAATTGCGGTACACACGAAGATTAAATATGTTGACTGGCTTTGAGAAGTTTTCAATCCAAACACAGGATGAGCCTTCTATCTCAATTCATGGCTTAAAAAGCGTTGATACATCCGGCTCCCTCCCTCCCTTGATTTTGCTCCATGGCTTCCCTCAAACACTTCATATTTGGCATCGGGTTGCTCCCCAACTTGTCGATAAATTTACCGTTATACTGATCGACATCCGCGGCTATGGTGAATCGTCGAAGCCATCGGACATATCATCCTACGGGAAAAGTGCTATGGCCCGTGATTGTATTGCAGTGATGGATGCGCTAGGTTTCCCCGGTTCATTCTACGTTTGCGGTCATGATCGTGGTGCTCGAGTGGCGCATAAACTTTGCGTTGATCACCCCAATCGAGTCAAGAAGTTGATTCTACTTGATATATGCCCCACGCTAGCCATGTTTGAGAAAACAGACCAACATTTTGCCCGGAGCTACTATCATTGGTTTCTGATGATACAAAAAGAACCATTGCCCGAAACCTTCTTTTCAGCAAATCCTCGCGCTACCGTGGAACTTCTCATGAGAGGTAGACCAGGAATCGGTCTCGATGTTTTTGATCCGACCTGTATGGAGACTTATGTTGACAACATGAGTAACCCTGAAGCGGTTCATGCGATGTGCAATGATTACCGTGCTAGTGCCACTATAGACATCGAGGAGTCAAAGGATGATTTAGAACACAATCGGTTGATTCAATGTCCTTTGATGATCATATGGGGCAAGCATGGGGTAATTGAGAAATCCTTCAACGCTATTGAAGAATGGCAAGCTGTAACCCATCCAAGTGTGCCCGTGGGGGGCTATAGCGTGGATTCTGGTCATTACATCCCAGAAGAAGCTCCCGGATCGGTGATACAAGCTATCGAGAAATTCTTTTCATGAAATGCAACTCAAGTGTTTTGGACAATAAACTATATCATGAAATTAAATTACTATAGTAGTATGACACACAACTTGAAATTCTTTGAGAGGAAAAAAACCCTTCTTGTGCCGAGTCGTTGCTTACAGTACTTTGCGCTAGCAAATGCTCGGCAACGAAATTGTAGTACTAACGATGTCCTCGACTCAAAACCATTAAATTGCGTAGAAAGACCAACATATTCAATTTTGCCATCCGATTTAGTAGTATTTTAACACTATAGCCAATGGTAGTATTACTATTGAAGTGCTATAGATATGCCCACCGGAGGAACGTTATTCCTGCCATCCCCGCACCGTTGAAACCATATCTATTTTAGAACTCACTCCATCGATGCATTTTCGAATTGATGCATCACAGGGGCTGGTCCAGTGATCGATGGAATGATTCATGAACGATGAATCAAATTCCTGTATTGCATGATGTTGGACAGCATGATTGTGGCCGCTTCTGGGTACGTCCTCCTTGCATCGAGGGATACCGCCGTTTGATCAATCTGACCAATCCAGGACCCGGACAACGCCTGGCTATCACCATGCGCCTTGCCGTACTTAACAATCGCTCCTGCGAGTGTGGCTTTGTTAATCGCATTTCATCACCTAGCTGGACATCCATTGCGACGATGGCGCCCTAAGTGGACATTCTCTTTTATCTCGGAAGATGAGCATCAAGAGCCGCTGCCGCTCCAAGAGCGGAAATATCACCCCCTTCGATGGGTCCTGATGCTTCTTGGATTCTCAGCAATTGGCTTTTTGGCAGAATTGCTAGACTGCATTCACTCTGGCTTCGACGAATTTCAATTGATATCTGTGCTTTCATGGGTAATTAGAGCGGATCTGTGTACTAAACCCGAATATCGCTGACTGGGCATAGGCTACCGCGACCGTGCTGATCGGCGTCAAAAGACCGAGGTCATGCTCTGTTCTACTTCTCGTCTATTTCACTCTGAACTTTGCCGTTGACCTATCATCAATATTGCAAGTAGGACGAGTTCTGAAATTCAAAGCCGCCATTCATTATGTTGCTGCTAGCTCTGCCTTGGCCAACGTCGTCATTATCTTACTCATGCCTTTCCGAACAAGTTCAGCTCCAATCTTTGAAGTGAGTTTGGTTGGACAAACCCCAAGCAGCGACTTCCGCAGCCCAGAAGATAACCTCCGATTGTGGCAATTCCTCACCGTGTCGTGGATGGCGCCATTGATCTCAATTGGGCGTAAAAGGCAGCTGCATGAACAGGATGTCTGGCTACTCGGGTTTGAATTTCAGCATCGCCGTCTTCATGAGAAATTCCGCCGACTCAAAGGATCTGTACTAGCCCGCACATTGAGGGCCAACGGTCTCGATGTTTTGATTATTTCATGTATTGCCGTTGTACAAATGTTCTGTGACTTCTCTACTCCAGTGCTTCTCCAGCAGCTCCTGAAATCCATGCAGGACCCGACAAAGCCGAAACGAGTGCCATTGACATACGCATTCTTGTCATTAGTACTGCGCTTGGTTGCTTCGCAGTCTCAAGTGTTGAACCTATGGTATGGTCGACGATGCTATGAACGGTCTAGGGGGGAAATGGTCATGATGGTCTACGAAAAGGCTCTTTCTCGAAAGAATATTCTGGGTACACATGAGAAGGCCAGACAAGCATTGCTGAACGAGGAGAATGAAGTTGCTGACAGTGAAGTTTCAACACACGAGGTTGATACCGCTGCAACTAAGGTTGGCTTCTGGCGCCGTCTCTTTGCCGGAAAGCCTAAGTCCGAAACGCCTAAAGCTAAGGAGGCTGCATCTCTAGGAAAGATCTTCAATCTTCTCCGCGGTGATGTCTACGATGTGGCTCAACGATACTGGGAAATCGACACCTTAATTGATAAGCCTCTAGGTTTGATCATTGCCGTCATTCTTGTCTGGACACTTTTTGGTCCATCTTGCTTCTTGGGCATAATATCCATCTTGGTTGCCCAGGCAGCAAATGCAGTAGTCACTAAGATACTTCTTCGCTATGAACGCGTCAAGCGAGCCGCAACGGATGTTCGGCTTCAAATTACTTCGCAGTTCGTCGAAGCGATTCGTCATCTCCGGTGGTATGGATGGCAAGACCACTGGCTTCGTCAGGTTATGGATGCTCGACAGCATGAACTCAACCTACGAATCATCACTGGCCTCTGGAACATCCTGATCTCATTCATCAACACATTTGCAAGTGGTGTTTTCCCGGTTCTTGCATTGTACGCATACACAATGCTAGCTGGCCATGAGTTACGGATCGACATAATTTTCCCTGCACTTCAGCTATTCTCGATGCTCGAAACACGGCTGCGGGAAATCCCAAGCCTGATCACCACTCTGATCAACGCTTCGATAGCTCTGGGTCGTATCGAAGATTTCATGGCTGAGCCAGATAAGACGCATAATGACACGGATAGCTCAGCCGAGCGCATTCCATTCCATCTGGATGCTTGCACTTACGCGTGGCCTGGGAAACTCACCCCAGTGCTGAAAGGAATGAGTGTGACAATACCCAGGGGTCTCACAGTTATCAGCGGCAAGGTAGGAGCAGGTAAAACTGCTTTCCTGCAGGCACTTCTAGGAGAACTCGATCAGCTTGCAGGATCGTCTTACATTCCGAACGAAATGGTGGGTTACTGTGCTCAGACGCCGTGGCTGCAGAGCATGAGCATACGCGACAATATTCTGTTCTCTTCGCCGTATGAGGAGCAAAGGTACAAAAAGACCTTGGAAGCATGCGCTCTTCTCCCTGATCTATCACAATTCAAGCACGGGGATCTAACATTCATCGGCGAGAATGGAATTGGTCTTTCCGGGGGTCAAAAGGCGCGTGTGGCCCTCGCTCGTGCAGTTTACAGTGCCGCGAACGTCCTGCTCCTTGACGATCCTCTATCTGCGCTCGATCACAACACAGCTGAATTTGTCTCCCAAAAGTGTTTGGGTGGACCACTGATGCAGGACCGTACCGTTGTTCTGGTGACACATCGTACAGCACTTGTACGTGACATCGCCGGACAAATCATCGAGATAAGTGACGGAAATGGGGCCGTTTACGACAAGAGTGCGATATCAGTCTCCGACAATGCAAGAGGGGTTGATACAAAGCTCGTTGATCAATCGGAACCTAACACCGAGGTGGAAACCGACACGGAAGAGTCGGCGGTAGCCATTCCGGACAAGTTCATAGAGGAGGAGCACAGAGCCGAATGGGGTGTGAAAGCTCGAGTTTACTGGAGCTATATTCGAGCTGGAAAGTATCGATGGTGGCTCTCGCTGGTTTTGGTCCTGGCTGTCTATCGATTGACCGCTGTCGGGCAGTCTTGGTTTCTCAAGGATTGGGGTGAAGCTTACAACCGAGTACCTCTGACTTTGAAGGAGTTTTTCACATGGGGTAAACCGCCATCTGGAGATCCATTCCTTGCCTCACCATCATACATTGATACTCATGTGATGTTATCCAACCCCATGGATCGATTGCCTGCCCCAGCTGACGATGTCCGTCCCTGGCTTTGGGCTTTCTTCTGCATCGTCTCTTTTCAGGCAGCTACCCTCCTCATTTCTCAGTGTCTGATGTTGGTAATCGTTTATTGTGCGGGCAAGACATTGTTCCAGCAGGTAATGAGCCATGTTAGCCATGCGACCTTTCGATTCTTCGATGTTACTCCAGTGGGCCGATTGATGAATCGTCTTACGTCCGATATTGGTGTTGTTGATGGCAATATCAGCTCACAGTTTCAAGTCATTGCCTTTCACGCTATCACCTGGATCTCCTCAATCCTGGTGATTGCCACAGCCACTCCAACCTTCCTTGCATTCTCATTGATACTTACCGTGGTATTCGTGCTGGTTTTCTTACGATTTCTGCCAACATCTCAAAGCCTGCGACGGCTCGAGATGGTATCACTCACTCCGCTCCTTTCCAATTTCGGAGAACTACTGCATGGATTAACGACAGTCCGTGCCTTTCGAGCGGAAGAGCGTTTCCAGAACCGGGTCATATCGGTCGTCGACAAGTTCCAAGGCATGGATCACTTTTACTGGTCCTTGCAAGCTTGGCTTATGTACCGATTCGAGACTCTCTCCGCATTGTCGACATTCGGCCTGACAGTTTTGGCTCTATACACCAACACAACACCTGGGCTTGTAGCCTTTGTGCTTATTGCTGCTAATTCATTCGTGCAATCTACACACGGTCTTTGCAAGCAATATGGCCAGCTACAGATGGATTTCGTTTCTGTGGAACGTGTCGACGAGCTGCTTCATGTTGAAGAAGAATCACCGGGGACAATTGAACCACCTGCCGCATGGCCTGTCTACGGTAGCGATATTGTGTTCGAGCATGCTACTATGCGCTATGCGCCACATCTGGACCCTTCCTTGATAGACTTGACGCTCCGCATCCCCGGTGGGTCTACTACTGCTATTATCGGACGTACGGGCAGCGGCAAATCGACCCTAGCGGTATCACTGCTCAGCGTCATCAGGCCGGAGTCTGGCCAAATTTTGATCGACAATATCAACATTGCGGAGGTCAGCACCCAGGCTCTCCGTACCCGAGTCACCTTCGTTGCGCAAGACCCTGTGCTTTTCCCGGGTAGTATCAGACTCAATCTTGATCCTACGGGTGAATTCTCACATCGACAGTGTGAAGATGTCTTGGAACGCCTTTGTGGTCGACATGACTGGAATCTGGAAACACATATCGAAGCCGGAGGAAAGAATCTTAGTCAAGGTCAACGACAGTTAATTGCGCTCACGCGGGCTGTTCTCCGACGGAGTGCTGTTGTCATTCTCGACGAGGCAACGGCATCGATCGACCACGAAACGTCGCTGGAAATTCAACAAATCGTTCGTGAGGAGCTTGAGCTCTCGACAGTCATCACGATCGCTCACCGTGTCGAAGCTGTTAAGGATGCAGATTACTTTATCGAGCTGGACCAAGGACGAGTTCTTCGGGAAGGGCGTGTTCGGGATCTATAGACAAAAGCGAGAAGTTCAAATCTACGGTATTGAAACAAAAGTTTGTGTGTCTGAAAATTATTTCATAGCTTCTTTGGTAATAAGCGTGCGGTGCGGTTCTTTCTTTGCCGCAGAATAAGCTACTTGACGTGCGGGCTCCAGTCACGACAAGGACAAGATATGAACATCACAAGAAGATATCTGTACAGATTTGTGGGTCGTAATAATGAAAAGGGTATCTAATTTACAGCTTGGGAGCAGCACCTTGGGCCTTCTTCAGGATAGGCTCCATCTTGGTCGCCTTCATGATGTTGCCCTTGATCTTCAGCTTGCCACCCATGAACAGACGCTGGGCGTTGGCCTTGCCGGAGACCAGCTGAGCGAAATCCTCATCGGAGAGGGAGAGGGTGACTGCGTGTGCGAAAACATGTCAGTATAATCCACGCCAATATATGAAGTAGTAAACTAGAGTATTCAACTCACCATCGGCCTTGCCTCCGGAGGGAGCAGCGCCCTCACCGACCTCGCCCTTGTTCTTCAGGTCGAGGTACCAGCTCTTCTCCTCGCCCTTGGAGTTCTTCAAGTTGAAAGCGACGACAGCCTTGGCCTTGTCGAGGGCATCCTTGCGGTCGGCATCGTTGGACTGAAGAGTCGAGTGGATCACGTCGAACGCGGCGGAGGAAGGGAAGGAATCTGCGGAGTTGGTCTGTCAGTGAGGATCCAGGAATGAAAGGAAGCTAAGAGACGTACCGTTCTTGAGAGGCATGGTGGCTGTGAAGGTAAAGGAGTAACTGGTACTAGTATAATGTGGAGTGAGGTTGTAATTAGAAACTGGGGAAGAAGTTGGGGAGGGGGGAAAGATAAATTATTATAAGGGAGAACTCCCCGATGATGACATGCGGAGCACATGTGACATGTGATCTCAGAGTCCGACCGAGGCCCGCCCAAACGTGAATCCTCGCTTTCTCCACACGCGAACTGCTCTTCCCATCTCGTGGTACTCCGTACACACATATGATTGATCTGACTCGGTCCCTTGGTGCTTCATAAAATCTTGTGCGCATCGGTGGTATCCGACGATCATCTCCTAATTTCCTTGTGTCAGATGCTAGCTGTCCCTCTCTCATCTCTCTCTCTCTCTCTTCAAGCCTCATCTCAACTCTTCCCCAGACCTGTGGAAGAGTCGACTCCACCCACCGGCCAAACTACCATATAGGTTGCACGAATCCGGTATCCATCGCGAACATGTCTATAATTTCCCTCCGAGGGATCGACATTCTTCAAAATTTCACTCACTCGGTTCCCGCCTTGCCGCTGTTTTAGCGTCGATACTGTCAACATCCACTTCATTAATGCTTGGGAGTTCTCGCGTGAGCAATTCTCATAGAGACACATACTCACGCGTCCACAAAGACTACTTCTATCGTTGAACATCCCGAGGGACCCTTGACAACTGCTTTTAGGCGACCCTTGCTAAATTAACAAAAATAGGACATCAATCGCCGTGCTCCGTGCTGTCATGACCCTCTGCATCGGAAATTGCTGTTGAATCGGTCAACAGCACGACTTGATTACGTTTTTCTAGATCTCCTCCCCACCCTCGACCTTCGGATAATGTGAAGCTTGAGTTCGCGCTGAGAAATACCGGTGGTCAAGAAGGAACCCTGCTAGTTCTGATTTGACGAAGTTCATGCTGGGCAATTCCACTCGCTACTGGAAATGAAGCTTCAAAGTTTAAGGACTTGCGAAATTTCATGCTCAGCGGCTTCTTGCTGGCCTGCCTCTACATCCTTGACCTCAGCGCTGATCGCTGAAGGTATAGGTGATGATATATTTGAATCTCGCCAGTATGGCAACCAAGTCAAGGCTTACAAGGTATCCTGATTGGTCAAGATATCTATTCAGCGGCTATGGTTCATCATGGCATCCTGTATACTGTTACTGTTTAGTTGCTCTGTAGTTCTGGAGGCTTACGTGATCTTAAAGATTAGTCATCTCGACAAAGATAAATTTACTTCGCCAATCGAAGAACAAATAAAGGCTGTTGCTATACAAGAGATGTCAATGTCATTGCAAAGTGATCAGTGTTCTGCTCAGTTACAAATGTAACCAGCAGTAAATTTGGTTTCATCGCAACTATAGTTATTGAAAGGTGGATTAGTAGAGGTCGACACGGAAGACATTCCCGGATGCTCAATTCGCGTACACATTTTGGTAGATACATAACTAGTACTAATGTAGTTACACATATTAGACTCTACCTCTCACTTTCTGCTAGCCAGTCATCTGTATTGAAATTGCTATGGCACATTTAATCGAAATGAATTTTATAGTAATCACTATCATTTCCAGTGGCTATCTTACGATGTAGACTCTTGCAGTGCCAACCCGTACCATAGGGTGTCATTCCTTGATTACCAGGCAGTCACCAACCGTGTAATCCGAGTCTTCAAGTTTATCCTTTTTCTTCCTATGGGATATCTCTCCTCTCTTCTCTCTTCTTCTGAGATCACCAAAAGCACCCTACAACAACCGCCTTCGAGGTTGAGAGGATCAATCAAAATTCCACTTCCGGCCTGTTTGCTTCTGCTCGATCTAAATCTGCCCAACTTGACTTCCTCCTTCTTTCCCTCTCCATCACCACTTGAACTACCACTAGTACACTACACCCCTCAATATCTGTCACATCAGACTTCGCCATTTGGCAGATTACCCTCACAATTCTGCTGTAAGTTTTTTTCTGCGCAGTCTTCTTGCTTTGTTCACCACTCGAGGTTCCTCGCACAGCCTCATACCCGGGCAATTTTCCCTCTCCGTCAAAGTGATCTGGCGCGCCTCCGTCAGCTGCACGACACCCCCCACCGCCTTCGCCATCACTATCAAAGACTAACTAACACTCATACAGAACACCTCATTCTCAACCTGGCTCACCTGGCCCTGAGCTGCTCGTCGGCTCTGCTTTGATGAAGCAGGGCTGTCCCAATCTCTAAATGAAATTTGTTTCACCATTTCGGGCAGTGTCATTGTCTCTTTGTTGTTTCTTTGAGGCCGACCCACTGCGCCAGTGGAACCTGGTCGAAGCAGTTCAACATGGCGTCCCTAAGAGAACGCGAGATTGAGTCCCTCATTGGTGACATCGAAACTCGCAAGTTTCTATATGAAGAAGATCTTGCCACTCAGGTTGACCCGGAGCAATTAGCGGAAGATGCCAAAGTACTTCGAGAACTCGAGGCACAACTGAGAGCCATGCTGGGAAATAATACCCCAAGTGATTCAGGCGACGGAGCTGCCCAGGGTGATGCAACCGAACAATCAAGGTCGAATAACACGCCTGGCTTGCCATCGTCCAATCCCTCCGCATATGTATCGGCTGGGTCATCAGTCGCCAACTCCCCTCTTCGTGCTTCCGCAAGCAATGGCCCTGGTTCCTCAACCCATCAAAACGGAGCTATCTTGAACCAGGACTGGCGTGGCGACCTCTTGGCTGCGACTGCAGGGTCATACACGCCTTCTAATGCCCCGTCTCCTTTTGTGAATCAGCCCAATAGAAACCAAGACGCCTTGTCCCCGTTGGTCTCTGATCACTCTCGCAAGCGACCGCGTCAGAACTCTACCACCTCTCCTGTATCTGCACCTCCTAAGAGACAGGCTCTGGTTGATCAATATGAAACTCGAATGGAGGAGCTTTCAGAGGAGCTCGACGAGAAATTGACCAAAATACGAGAAGACTACGAACGTAAAAAGAACGATATTGAAGACCTTGAATTCCGCGCTATGGTGGCGGAAACTTCTGTTGCAGAGGTTTTAGAAGGTCTCCAACAAGACATGGAGGAAGAAGAGGAAATCGTCAGAAGAGATATCAATTTAGAACGAGATGGAGCAATGGCGAGGAAGTTGCAAGCAGAAGATTTGACCTTTGACGAGCCCGAATCATATCAACCTGCCCCGGCGGCCCAAAATGGGTTTGCCCGTTGGAATGATCTTCCTTACCGTGGCCCGGACTCTCAACAGTTCTCTACGACGGGATTCAGGCCTGCCTCTATGCTCTCGCCGGGATACAACAATAATTACCCTTCGGGAACTTCTGGGGGGCTGCGAGGCCCACAACCTATCTACGCCCCACCACCTACAAACCAATTCGAGGAGGACCTACTAGAGATTTCACGAGACTCATTCAATTCTCAACTCGGACCTCATGTTAGATTCTCTCAGGGGGTTCGCTATGCGCAACAGCCCCCTAATTCCACAGGTCACCGTCAACTTCCATGGATGACAAGTGATGGTAATGACGGTATCTCATTGAGCAATGCGAACATGAATATGGAAGATGACGAGATTGAGTAAGTTTTTTTTAATCTTCTCTCCTTGATTTTGCGGCCTCCAATGCTCCTGACAACCGGATATTAATCCGTCTATGTAGGCGTTATGCAGAGCAAGATTTCCCTCGGGATATCGAGAACCTGATCACCGGTATCAAAGATATTCGAGATGCGACCAATTCCCACAAAGATGAGACCCCGAGTTCCCTCAAAGTAATTTTGATGAAACATCAAAAGATTGGCTTGTCGTGGATGAAAGCGAAGGAAGCGAGCATTCAGAAGGGCGGAGTTCTAGCGGACGACATGGGTCTCGGCAAAACCATCCAAGCAATTGCTCTTCTTGCTGCTCGCCCACCCACTGATCCTGAGCGACATCCATGTCTCATCGTTGCCCCCAAGGCCCTCATGGAGCAGTGGAGACTCGAGATCATGCGACACGTCAGGCCTGGTAAGGACAGCCTGTCGGTCTATGTTTACCATAGTAACAATCGCCCATCTGCATGGAGAGATCTGAGCTGCTACGATGTCATCATCACAACCTTCGGCACTTTGACAGCTAACCATAAAAATTTGGTCAAGGCCCAGGAGTTGGAGGATCAGGGTAAAGATGCCGATCTTGTTAACGCAAGCCGCAAAAAAGCAGTTCTCTTCACTCCAAAGAGCAAGTTTCACAGAATCATTATTGATGAAGCTCAGAACATCAAAAACCCACGTGCGAAGGGTAGTCTAGCATGTTGCGCTGTGAATGCTACCTATCGTTGGTGCTTGACTGGGACACCTATGATGAATTCGCTCGATGACTTCCAGTCTCTTCTAAGATTCCTTCGAATCAGGCCCTACAACCATCAGCAAAAATTCAAAAGAGTAAGCTCACGCCTGATCCTGTGCTGCTCTTCTCGGTGTATCACATTGAATGAAAAGTAGCTTACCAATTCTACGCAGGACTTCCCCGTTAAAGGTGGCTCGGTTGACCCGAAAATTATGCAGCAGCTGCGTGTCCTGATCAAATCGGTCTGCCTGCGACGTACCAAGTCATCCAAACTTGATGGCCTACCAATTCTCCAGTTACCACCCAAGGTAACTGAGAAAGTCCATGTGGTGTTCAACGAATTCGAAAAGCAGACATATGCCGAACTCAGCACCAATACACAGGAAAAGATCAACAGGCACATTTCAAATGGTACTCTAGGCCGGAACTACAGTATGGTATTAGTTCTACTCCTCCGACTACGACAGGCGTGCTGTCACCCACAACTGCTACAAAATATCAATACTGAAATGTCAACTACATCCGGACTTGATCCAATCGCCAACGCGAAGCTTTTGGAACCGGCCGTTGTGGCACGGCTCAAGGAGCTGCATGAAGCGCCAAAGGACGACGAACTCGATGACTCTGGGATATGCCCGGTCTGCATGGATAGTTCTGGAAATGCTGTCATTTACATCCCTTGTGGTCACTCTGTCTGCCCTGAATGTTTCGCACGTCTCTCGGACCCTGCAATTCTTGCCCGAGATGATACGTCCGGTCTCGTCAAGTGTCAAAACTGCCGTGGTCCAGTTGATCCCCTCAAGATCACTGATCTCGAATCATTCAAAAAGGTGCATGATTCCGATTCTCCGACGGAAGATTCAATGGGCGAGAAGGAAAAGGAGGAGTCGGATGAAGACACGGAATCAGAAGATGAATCGGAAGATGACGATTATTCCGATACGGACTCAACGACAAAGAAGTCCAAGAAATCTAAGAAGAAGTCCCTGGCCGAACTGCGACAGCTTGCCCAGAAGAATCAGAAGGAGAAGCGCAAGTATCTCCGTCGTCTGGAAAAGACGTGGATCCCCAGTTCCAAAATCGAGAAATCCCTTGAGATTCTACAGGAAAACGAGGATCGAGGAAAAGGCGAGAAAACAATCATTTTCAGTCAATTCACCTCGTTGCTGGATCTCTTGGAAGTTCCTCTCCGACGCCGTGGCTTTAAATACGTCCGCTTCGACGGCTCGATGAAGGTAGATGACCGCAACGCCTCTGTTGCTGCTTTCACCGATGACCCATCCGTTCGACTCATGATTGTCTCCCTCAAGGCTGGCAATGCCGGTTTGAACCTAGTCGCTGCCTCCCATGTGATCATCTTCGACCCATTTTGGAACCCCTATGTTGAGGACCAGGCCATCGATCGAGCCCACCGTATTGGTCAAACGAAGGAAGTCTTCGTGCACCGCTTGCTTATCGAAGATACCGTTGAAGATCGGATTATTGAGCTTCAGGAAAGGAAGCGTGAACTGATCAGTGGTGCTCTTGATGAAGGAGGTACAATGAACGTGTCTCGTTTGAGCCTCTCAGACCTGACATATCTTTTCGTAAGTAAAATATCACCCGAAATAACACTTATTGGGCACTATTTGCTAACAATTTTCTAGGGAATCCCCTCGAGAGGAGATCTTGCTTAAAGTATGATGTGACTACATTGCTATTGCTCTTGCTGTGCCTGCCCCTGTTTCATTTCCCCTTTCTTGATGATATCTTCTTCTTGTTCTCTTTTGATGTGTTTATTTTTTTTTCTCTGTTCTTTCATCTGGTGTTTCTATGCGATACCCCTACGTCCTGGTCACTGGGTTTGAATACAGGTTTTCTTTTCCTCGGGTGTTTCGGAAAATTAGGCAATCTGCGATCATATCGTTTTGCTTTGGCCTATACCTTGGTTCTTCTTACTTAGAATGGCTGTGTTGCTTAAAGCGGTTTAGATTGACTGAAAGTTACTATTACTAATAGTATGTCATGTTTATTCAATGCTTCAAAGGTCTGCAAACTATTGCTGCTATTCAATGTAATCGTGTAATCCGAAGGAAGCAAATAGTTCCTCCACTTCGTCGTGGGCATCTAGATGTTGAAATTGAACGGTTGACGAGTACAAACTAGTAGTACCTTTTAGGTACCAACCAACTACCAGCAGTCCTTGCGAACCAATTTACATAGCGTTCCGCTCGTTCAGTCGAGACTGCCCAGGGAAGCACCTACACCAAACGCCCCACTCAGCATTCTAGATATTCATATTCATCGGAATAGAGAATGAAATCCAAGTTGCTTGGCAAGTGCCTTTGTATTTTGATATGTATAAGTTGAAGGGTTCAGGAGGTGTTGAGATCTTGTTGAAAAAGGCCTTGCTTTTTTTAAGATGCAGAACTCGTTCGGGGGGAGTGGAGGGGTAGAGAGAGAAAGAGAAAAAAAAAGGCATTGAGATGGTAAGAGTCTAAGCTACTAAGTTGTTTGGGGGTGGGGGTGTGAAACAAAAAAATAAAAAAGAAAATGCATAATCGATCGTTGCCGTCCCTTTCTTCAAACCACCACTACCTCAACCGCTTTCGTTGTATCGTGATTTAGAGGTGCGGATATTGCCTCGGGGGACATAAAACCAAAAAAAAGGGGGAGATGGGAATCCCATCGTGCCTAGACCATGGCTCGTATGATGGTCTTGGTGAATTTCATCTTATAGAACGTGGGTCGAGGGTGCTCGGGATTCCCTAGGAAAACGCCAGGAATCGGGAGGGAAAGGAGCCGATTTACAGGTCGGCATCATCCTCATCGGGGAGGGGCTGGTTCTGAGCATCCTCCATCTCCTTGCGGTAGGCCTCAAGCTGGACGTGGTCGACAGTGACCTCGGGGGGAGCAAGAGCGGGGGCGGCGACGAACTCCTGTAGGGGATGGATTAGTATATGGATCTGGCGGTGTGCGATCGTTTTTTTTTTAAAACTTAGAAGAGTACGTACCAGAGTGGCGTTGCCGACCAGCTTGCGAGCGAGCCAAAGGAAGGGCTTCTCGAAGTTGTAGTTGGACTTGGCGGAGATATCGTAGTACTGGAGGTTCTTCTTGCGGTGGAAGGTGATGGTCTTAGCCTTGACCTTGCGCTCCTTCACATCGACCTTGTTACCGCACAGAACAATGGGGATGTTCTCGCAGACACGGACGAGGTCACCTAGGGGATATTGATATTAGTGAACCCATTTTTGCTAAAATCAAAATTGCCCGGATTCTTTGGATTCGGGTTGATCGCGGAACTCACGGTGCCAGTTGGGGACGTTCTTGTAGGTGATACGGGAGGTGACATCGAACATGATGATACCGGCCTGACCGTTGATGTAGTAACCATCACGGAGACCACCGAACTTCTCTTGACCGGCGGTATCCCAGACATCGAACTGAATGGTTCCCAGGTTCTATCGCAATGGAGTTAGTCGACCGTCATCGGAGCGGGGTTCGGCGGGGCATAGCATACGGTAGTGAAGGTGAGGGGGTGAACTTCGACACCGAGGGTGGCAATGTACTTCTTCTCGAATTCACCAGTCAAGTGGCGCTTGACGAAAGTGGTCTATTTGAGGTTGGTTGCGTTAGCGATGGCGATGGCGATGCGCGGGTGAGGCGAGCGTTGGGCAGATATTTTTTTTCTGCGGTCTCTCTCTTTCATCTTTGTTGACAAAAAATGGCGGGGCAAGGGAGGGGGGGGGAAAAGTTGGATCGATGAGTGCGCAATGGAAGTATCCAAGAGACCATCGTGCAAGTGATCAATATCGAAGATGATTGCAAATATGTCGATATGATTTTTGACGAAAGATCCAAGGCAAGGATAGGCCATTGTTTTTTTTTTGGGAGACGGGATCTTACCTTGCCGGTACCACCATCACCAACGAGGACGAGCTTAAAAGTGGGGGGAGTGGTCTGCTCAGCCATGATGTATTATTGTCGAGAAAGACGATATGGCAAGATGACAAGAAAGCGAAAATTGACGAAGATGGGGAAATTGGGTGGTGGGGGGGAGGGGAGGGAGCGAAAGAGGAAGGGGAAAGGAATGATAATATTTAATGCGTTGCGAGAGGGTCAGGGCTGCAATTTTTATCTGCTGACTCAGCCGGACTGTGGTCTGCCGCCTGACGTAGTTGCCTGTGCTTTGCTTATGCTATGCCCGGTAGGGCTAGTAGTATACTAGGTACCTAGTATATATGTAGTATTCTTTGTTTGTGTTGAATTGATTTATAATATTCATTTACTATAGTCTATTGAAGTGATTCCTGATTTTCTATTACTAAAGAAAGAGGGCTAGAATTGTTGTACTAGTTGAAATCCGTGACTCGTTATTCATCCATGATAGTTACCTAGGTATATGAACATAATTCATAAAAGAAAATAAGGAATAAGAATGAGAACTGGTAGAATAGAGCTAGCCCAGGCAGTCATTCAAAGGAAAACTCCGAGAGTTCGGCCTCCATTACTCCGTACACTTTACACCTCTCCCCTTCCTGTAGCCACGGCAACAGCAAGGGAGGAACTGTCTACAAGGGAACAAGATGACATCCCAGTAGTCCACGACCACCCCAATTCCGCCGGGGGGTGAGCTGTAAATCCAAGTCGGTTGTCCCTGATCCACTCTCATTCTTTCGCATCACTTTGACCGATACAGGGCGCTAGAAATGGGAGAAGACCCGGTTAGCACTTATACATATCATCAACTGCAGTCAAATGCTCTTTTAGGCTGAACTTGAACCGAGCAGGAGGGAAAAAAATTTAAGACTTACCCCCTCATTCTGTTGAACAGTCTCTGCAACCTTTGATAGTCGCTCGTGATTCAACCAATTCGCGCTACCAAATCCTCGGATTGTGTCTCCAGCCTTGAGGCCTGCCTGAGCGGCTGGACTGTTTGGTTCGACGCTATTGACCTTGGCAAAAGGTGTCCCTAGCGTGCCCGCATCTGCAATGCTGGTCGGCACGGCTGCAGCCGGCACACTCGTTCCACTTGTTGTCGTAGCACCTTGCGCACTTTGTACTTGAGCGAAATGCGTATGGAGTGCTGTTTCCAGATATTTCATCACTTCCTTATGGTCGTTTTGTAGGTGAATCATTCGTACGCGTGTAGTTCGAACTGGACTCGAATTCTCGTATTAGCATCTTGATCTTGATCTTGATCTCGGGGGGTCCGGTGGGGGTAAGGTAGGTCCGGGCGCATTAGCAGCCGTATTCTTTGCGCACCTTGGGCAATATCAATGTCATCGCGCGGATATCCATCGAAGGTCGTTAATGTTGATTTCATAGTGACGCCGTGCTGTTGTGATCCGCGTGTATGTCAGTTCAGTTACACTCCAGTACTAGCACTTGGAGGAGGGGTATTGGAGCTCTCTCTTACGGTGGTGAGAACACCGCTCAGTGCACTCAGCTCCTCCTCGATGCGCTCCTTCTCCTGCATCAATTCCGGCATAGTGAGCTTTGAGGCATCATAAGGGGCACCCCCGGATGTTGGTCCGGAGGCGACTGTGGGAGCGTGAATGTTATCGTCCATGGAGATGCCCATAGTAGAAGGTGGGGAAGATCAAAAGTATTGCGGCGTTAAAGGGCGGTGGGTCTCGCTTTTTATATAAGCGTTGCCTAAGTACTTTGCCAGTGGAGGTCGCCAGTGCACCGTGGCCGTGACGTTGAACTTCAAGTGCGTGACTCGCAGTACTTTAAATTTGAACTATCTTGAATGAGTGAATGCGTCAATATCGAGCAATGAGCATTAGAGAGTAGAATATGGAAGGGTTCAACTTTCAAGTTACTCTCACGAAACCAACAAGTCTTTGTCATCCACAGTGCCAGTTAAAATAGTAGTCTGCAACGTCAGGTCATGTGCAGCAGCACCTTAAGTTGTAGACTCTGAACTTGACTTCACTTGACCATATACTATGAGTACCTAATAGTAGGTACTAATATCTGTCATCAACGTTTATCTTAATTCCAATTCCAATCCCAATCCCATTGAATACTACCTCTCCCCGCCAAATCAAAAAGGAATATCCCTGTCATGAAACTAGCAACTGGGGTTCAATCTCACCTGTTGAGATGCCTCACGCCATGACGTACATGGATGAGATTCAAATGGCTGGGCTTTCAACGAAATCCCCAGCTGTCAGTGCCTGGAATCACAAAATGTTTTCACCACAAGCCCAAATAGCATCTCCTTCTCATGGAGCTAAACGGAGAAGCAAAAGGATCACGAGGAGTTGCCGATCAAACTTGAATGTGTTTGATCAACTCTACCCTAACTAGGGAACCTACTCTTGGGAAGTTTGGAAGTTTGGAAGTTGGGCTGGTTGCGGTGGTCCCATCGCAACTGCCAAACCATGAGAGATTCGACTTCGGGTTTGTTTTGGTCAGGCTCTTTCTCTCTTTCTCGTCCACCTTGCAATCTCTCCTCATGACACTTCGGGTCGGGTCTCAATACAACTCTCACGGGCTGGTCCCTTGGAGAAATCATGGCCCACGATGGTGATAATAACGATGAGGCCGAGGGTGTTAGGCCCTTAATGCATACGCAAGACAAAGCAGAAGCAGAATCCACCGAGGACACTGGAGAGCGCTCGAAAAAGACGACCCAGACAACAACAATAACAACAACATCTCCCACTACTCCAACTTCAAGTAGTAGCCCGACTCTTCCTTTCAAACGATGGATGGACAGCTTTCGTACGCGCAAAAGGATTCCACCAACAATCCCGGAAAGATTTGTTGAGGGTTGGCCGGACGAGTCGTCGCAATCGGATATATCGAGCCAGAATCTACACCACAGCCGGATGCATGACCAACATTGGGAAAGATATTCGGACCACTCCTCACAACTAGGGACGGTGAAAACTACAACTCTGAGTATCGCTAGCCCGAGTGTAACGAAATCTCGAGCCAATACCCATAGCACAACGAACCGGAGCACCGCATCGGACGCTCGGCTTTCGGCAGACAGCTCTCGACCAACCTCAAGCAGCTATGTGGACGAGGCCGCGGAACAGCGTGCGATAAAAAGACGTCAGCTTTTGCAGGAGGTCCTTTCAACCGAGACCGACTATGTCCAGGGCTTGACTGCTCTCACGGGGGTAAAGTTGTGATCATCTGTACCCCTCATATGAACATAATGAGTTAACCAATTCGAAGGTACTTCCGATGCTCAACATTAGACCCCAAATATATCACAATATTCAAAAGATTCGCGATATTCACGAGAGTTTCCTGGTACAGCTTCAAACAGCCTCGCCCCTGTCGACTGTCAACACCATAGAAGGCGCATCGGAAGCCCTCTCTCGAGGCATCTCTAAAAGGCTAAAAGGTATTGAGCTACCTGGCTTCAAGTCCCTGCAAAACCGATCGCTCAGGACACGGAAGTTTAAAGCTGCATTCGATCAACAGCTTAAAGCCCTTGTTGCAGAGCCGATGGAATGCTTGGAAGTAGTGCGCGAGATTGACAAACTGGTGAGCCATGAATCTCAATCTTGATATTGCCTGACGTCCTCAAGCTGATGATGCTTATTCTTAGTCAATGTCATTTTCTGCATATGAGGAATTCTGTAGTAACTATGAGCTTCTCACACAAGATATCGCCATCCTTCGCCGCTCGATCCCCAACTGGACAGTATTCGAGCAGGGCATCGAAGCGTTATCAAAGTCCGTGGTCTCAACGGAGAGTCAAAAGAATGATGACAATCGCTCAATGTTGATGAACGACCTCATGATCAAAGTATATGCTTCTTCCCACACATGATCATTCAAATCTAATACTTACTTCTGCCAGCCAATCCAACGACTATGCAAATATCCACTGCTTCTCCAAGATATTCTTCGAAACACTCCTGTCAGCGACTGTCCAACTTCCCATGCCGAAATACGCCAAGTACTGGAAGGCCTACGCATAATGGTATCTCGAATCAATGCGGCAACCGGTAACCCCGTCAATAAAGACCGTATTCATAAGACAATCCTGCTTCAAGGGAAGATTGAGTTCTCTGACACGGTATGTACAGCTCCAGCTGCATCTGCAATCCATCCGAGATGAGATTTGTTGAGCATGGCCTCCTGAGCATGACTGATGAATTCCAGATTCTTCAAGATGTATATAAAGAACTTGGTCCAATGACCCTATGCGGTGTTCTGCATGTGACCTACCAGGCACCGGAGCAGACCATTGGTGATTTTATGGTCTGCGTGCTTTTCAACTGCTATTTTCTGCTGGCAAAAGAAATCGATGATACCAAACGGCTAGAGATTGTCGCCTGTATCTACTTGAATGACTTGAAAATGGAATCCATCCAGAATGGTCGAGGTACGATCATCACTGCTCGATCCAATGCGACAAGCTTCTAATCTCTACTAGGTCTATTCTGCTATGGATGTCCATACTCTTGGAAAATGCTTTTTCAAGAGCAAGAAGAGAGCTATGAGTTTGTTTTGAGTGCGTCGTCTGCCGAGGAAGAAAGGCACTGGAAAACCGAAATCTTGAGATCTTCCGTATCTCTCAGTGAGATGGCTAGACCAGGAGGTGCGTGGGATCCGCAAAGATATTCCTTCGTCGACGTTATTCTGGTACCCTTGGGCCGAATTCAGTATTCAGTCGCCTCTGTAGCTCGGAGGTCCTCGATGGATTCTATGTCGATCTCACGCAAGTTCGATATCCAGCAGGTAGTGATTAAGAAGACGCACTATCCCCACAATCACGATGAGTCCACCTACCCACCCGGTGGTGAGGGAGAGATGGAGAGACCAAAGACGCCGGCGCCCAATAGCACTTTAACTGTGACTGCTCGAAGATTTTATCGAATCCGGCTTGAGAAGGTGATTGCGAACGTTTATACTCGTGATGTACTGCCATTTCCGGGGATGACACTAGGTCGGGGTGATATGTTTCGACGTGGCACCCTCATGAGACGTCTCAGCTTCCATGGAGGCTTTCATCGCCGATCCATCTCTGGTAGTACAACACAGAGTGGTCCAATTGTGACGGAGGGGAACCTTGTCAATGACTATAGCGGGGAGGAGAAGGACCTGATGTCAGGACACGATGGCTGTGACGAGCGGATGCCAGGTTCACCAGACACGGAGCACGGGTCACCCAAGACCCCCCGGACACCAACATCTATAGCCGGCCGCTCCAAAACACTTCGGCTTCGAGGCTCAAGAAAGCAGATGGGTTCGGCTACTACATCACCACGTAGTGAGAAGCGCTCGAGCCAGGGTAGTGCTGAATTGTCTCCGACACGAAAGAAATGGAGCTCTCCGTTGAGCTTACTTAGTGCTCTCTCACCGAAGGGACTGGTGCGAACGCGACCTCCGACGGGGTCTGGAACAGGGCATTGAATCGATAGTGAGAGTGGAGGTAGTGGAGGAGGATGGCATGTTGATGGAGATCAATTGTGTCACTGTCTTCTGGTAGTTTCGAGCTGGGTGGGGGAAACAAAATTGGACCAACACATTGTTATTAAGTAACTTGGCAAGACGTAAGAGGGCGATGAAGGCTCCAACAATTGAATTCAAGGGTCTCCACTGTCCACTGGCAGCTATCCACCTGTACTGTAGGATGCATACTGTATGTATGTACATTGTCCTGTAGGAGAGCAATGAATGACGTTGAGGTTGGCGGAGACAAAGCAGGGAGTCGCCAAAAAGGGAAAGCTCCCACCTGATGGACTCGCTGACGTCACTCGCCATCATCGGTTCTTTTAAAGCTTCCCCCGCCGTCACTTTACCTTCTCCATTCTTCATCACAGCTCTCTCTTCTCTCTCTCTTCTCTCTCCCTCTATCTTAAACTCAATCCATCTTCAAACTCAATCCCATTACCATCCTCAATTTCAACAAAATGGCGCGTGGAAACGATACCGCTACCAAGGTCTTCTACAAGGGCAAGTCCGAGGACTTTGTTGTCTTCGTTGATGACGTCGAGATCCTTCAGAAGTGGAAGGGTGACCGCAGCATCGCCCTTGCTGACGTTGTAAATGGCTGGAAGATCTTCGTTACGCACCGGTATGTTTATGTTCCTTCTGAGTATTCTATTTTCAAGCTGTCTGCAGCAAATGCAAGATCATTGTGCTAATCAACCTTCTATAGTCACGGTGCCCAGGGAATTATGGACGGCGCCTCCAAGGCTATCCTGGAGGATGAATTTGGCTCTCACAAGGAGGAGGACTGCATGGTTAAGATCCTGGAAGGTGGAGAGTACCAGGCTGTTACAGTAAGTCAAGCTGGAGCTATCTGTACTCCTACCCATATACTAACATTGCAACCATCAATAGGCCCGCGAGCGTGAGGGTCAAAAGAACGACTCCCGGTAAATCCGAGTCATATTCCAAACCTGATGGAACAGTGAACGCTGCTTCTCCTTGATCACTGCCCAATGGCCTTTGATTATCAAACATCACTGTTGCCGAAGCGATCCTTAGTACCCGCTGGCTGCCACTTTTTTTTTCTTTTATTCCCCTTTGCAATGTAACTTGAAATGTTGCAGCGGTTTCCATCATTTATCGATCTAGAGCTCGATTTATGGAGTCATTGAACTTTGAAATACCGAATGCTGATGGGATGCGATGACGGGTTGTGGAAATGCGGGGGCAAGGGGGTTTACGTGCATCCTAGCAGTGACAGGCTACGATACCTGAAATCATGAGATTACGAAAGGCGAGCTATGGAACTCGTCACATATTACAAATACCACTACATTTGCAAATTACACTTGTATACACTTCGGCTTGGGGTTCTCTTACAGTTCCTCATAGATTCGTAGAGTCGTTCGTTGCCCATTTCCACAGCTTAAACTTTTGATTCTTGCATAGTTATTGATGGAGCTGGAATGAAATACATCATTCAACAACTTGAAGTAGCAGTTAACTGGCGTAACATCATCTGTGGTCATTCTACTAACTAGTATATCATGGTAGCAACTGAATCTTAGTAGTAGATAGCTGCCCTCTGAACATCGTTATACCTAGGTACATCCACATTTATATGCTCATGGACACCTCACATGGCAGTAGTATTTGCCCTCCTCTTCTCAACAACCCAACTCCCCAACTCAGCCCAAACGGCTTCCTTTTCCGCAAAGCTCATCCCCGCCGCCAATGCACTCGTAGTAGTCGCCACAAAAACCGGCGCCCCATTCCAATCAGCACAACCATCAACACACCCCATATTCTCCGAAACATCCTGCCACCCATATCTAAACTCCTCCTTCCGAATCGCACGGCCATGCTTCACACGCCAAACAGCTTCCCAAATACTCTTGCCAACAAGACAAACGGCCTCGGGTCGCTGCGCAGCGATTTTAGCTTCGAGGATAGGAACACCTGCGTTCATTTCGGCTTTTGTAAGCATGCTTGCGTCGCGCGTTGGTCGCTCTACGATGTTCGTGTTGCCGATGTTGTAGAGGGCCGGAAGCTTGTATGTATCTGATGGTGGGTGGCGGATTGGAGTTATGCCTGATGCGTGGAGGAGTTTCCAGAAGAGGTTTGAGGGGTGTGCGTAGGCGTGTCCGGTTGTTCCGGTCAAAGTGCCTGGGTTCACGCCTATTAGGAGGAGCGTTAGGTTTGCGGGGATTGTGTCGCGGAGAAGGGAGTCGCTGGCGGTTGAGGGGGTTGGTGGTGGGGATTGTTTGCGGCGGCGGGGTTTTTTTGTTGGAGAGTTTGTTGTTATATTTGTTGTGGATGTGTGAGATGAGGAGGTGGAACGGGTCATTCGTGATGTTGTTTTGTTTGAGGGTGTGCTTGTAGTTGTGGTAGTGGTAGTTGTGATGGCATTTCTAGTTGATTTTGACCGCGTTTCTGAGATGTTTGTGTCAGTTCTTGGTCGTTTGCGACTGGTTGGCGCGATAGGTGTTTCGATGGTGTTATTTCCGGTGTGCATGAATTGATTCAGCTTTCCATTGAAACTGGTTGCTCTGTTGATAGGAACATCTTCCAGTTCTGAGTTGGTCAAATCTTGTTGCGACTCTGGGGAGCTTTCTTGAGATGGTCTAGGTTCGGTCATTTTGTTTCATATAAGAGGCACTGTGCTATAACATCGGTTCAAGAGTTAGCTTTAGTCTCGACGCAAAGGGCAGGTTTCGTTTTGGGTCAGAAATGCGGTGTCGCACTCAGCAAACTAGAAGCTTCGCTCGTATTCAAGTAGAAAACGTTGATCCAACCATATTGTTATGGATGGCCCCGCAGCTTTGAGAGTCACGTGTATTGTCGTCGCCACATACATAAGGTGTCAATCTGGATATACTGTACCAGGAATCCAGGATATCCAAGGACATTCTTGAATCTTGCTTAATATATGCCTTGGTCATATTATTATCAATTGGATTGGATATATCCGTTAATTCCCTGCCCAAGGCGAATCCTCAAATTCCATCGGAGTTTACTTAGGCTGGATTGCCACTGTGGTAGTAGTATCAATAGATCCAAAGCCCAGGACAAAATCCAGAGGAACTTGAAGGTACTATATCAGGACGAATTATGGGTATCATTAATTGTTCATGTTCATTATTCTTAGGTATATACATGTTCTGCGTCTGAACTCATCATTATGCCAGACCGAACGGAGTTCGCTACTATGCTTTGAGCAATCCCGACCTCTTTGGTAATGTCCATGGCTCAGGACATACGACCTATGAATAATGTTAGCATTTGGAACGTACTCCTATGATTATATTTCTGAATCCACATACCTCGCCTTCACTGTATGCCCAAAAGTATACCCCAATACCAATCAAATAGTATAGAGCCGGATCCGTGCCTTGGTAGAGAAGAGCAGCAAAGAGAGCGCTGAGCGGGTAAACGACGAGTCGGATTTCGATGCTGCGATGTGGTAATGATCCAGCAAGAGGTTTCAAGGGCCATTCCCAGGCCAGACCTATGAGGCCCATTATGAGGTTGAGTATTTGGAGGACGGGGACCGGCGCGACGGCGGCATCGAGGTTCTTGGAAACAAAATCCCAGAATACTTTTGGCCAGATGAAGCCTTCTATTGAGCTGGCTATTTGATCTGTAAGAATGACTCTGTTGGTGTTTGCGCTTTAATCTGGAGCTTTGGAATGAAGCTCGATGTCACTTGGTATCACGTACAGGCTGATGCAGCGAGAATAATTAATCGGCCCCAGTGGTTCTTGATGAGTCTACCCATTTTGAAGAAGAGGTTTATGAGATTTCGATGGTTGTATGGTTAAGTCTTTCGTCCAGCGAAAGACTGAAATCGTAACTGGACTCCGGATGGTAGTCGCTGAGACTGAAACGATTTCCCAAACGCACGCCTAAGCTGAGCGCCTAGGATAAGTCAAAGTACCAATGACTGATCTGCTTCACCTGGCGACCTTTTTCATGTATCGGAAAAGTCGTGGTGAGCGTTGATATTATGATCTTGTCATGACAATAAGATAGTATGGCATGTCATGGTTGAGACGGGATCTGAAAGTGGGATGCTGCAGTTCCAGTCGGAGGGGGAGCAAATACATTCTATACTTAGACCCGCCCGGTCGAATACAGATAAGCCAGTGTGAGCCGAGCCAAGCTATGGAAAGACTGCAATGCGCCAGAAAAGGTGACTGATGCACATCTGGGGAATTTTCCTAGGCCGCATCTCGAAAATAGTAGGGCTTGATGTGATCCGCACGGATGCAATTAAGCGCTGGGGGCCAATAGGTTCCTTCGACGGGGCCCCATCTCGGACGTCCCCTCATTTGGATTTTCTTCATCAGGGTTGATGTGCGTCGTGATTGGGGGGAAGGTGATGTGACGGAGCGGATCGCGATGCGGCCGTGCACGAATCACAACCTGGAACCCTTGAGTCTTGGTGTGACGAGCTGCAGCTTGCAGCACGCGCTTACAGGTAGTCGAGAGGGGTTGGGAATTCACAATCACTTGGGTTCCAAGCTTGCTAGGAAGAATATTCTCTAGTAGCTATATCCTATTCATAACGTGAAAGTGTTTCTAAGATGGTTACAACACCAGCATTGTTTACAATGCGACGGGGTCAGATGACCTCCGCAGCCCTGACTTGACATTGTCTACCAGCATAGTACGATGTACCTTCGCAGTCCTGTTTCACACCCGCTTCCCGTGGTACACTGGACCTGCTTTATGCGGTGTGATATTCTATGTGAATTGATCTCGAGCCTTCTTTCGTATGGGATGGAACTGTGATAGTCGAGGGTGTGATGAGCAGATCTTTGGAAGTGGATCAATGGTGTTCTCAGAACTTGGAAGTGCAAGGAGAATAAGGAACCCTGGAAGTCAAAATAACGGCAGGGCTCACGCCACTCATGAACAATAAGGAACTCGAAGCTATATTTGGCTTCAGGAACTATGATAGAGAGAAACCAATGCCCAATTCAAGTGACGGCTGCCCTCTCACCGACTCGTATTGCCCCGGGGTTGCCGTGTGACAATAGTCGGCGGCTGCAGGATGCTTTCTATAGGCCGACACTAAAGTAACGCTTTACCTTAGCTTGAGTTGGCGCTGACCATTCACCAGCCTCGCCACAAATTTTCCCGCTTCCTTTTTGCTTTTTCCTATTTTGCTTGGTTTTTCAAAGCCCTTCCCTGACAGCCAAGAACCAGGCAAGTCGTTACTATCAGAGGCATTGCCCCGCCAATGAAGCTGCCCAAAGCGACACTCAGTATAGCCTCTCTTTACTCCAGAAGGAGCACATTTCGCTATTTGACGATCTTTCTCAACTCTCCATAAACACGTGGGTCGAGATGAACATACCATTAACAATCTTCTTGACCCACAGCTGTAGTATCGTCACAAATTTATGAGGTCACCTGTGGGTTTGTTGTGTTCAAATTGAACATATTTCAAAGAATTCCAGTCAATTGTAGAGCCAAGAAAAAGAAAGTACGATCAAAGACCGTCGCGAGGCCAACGTTAAAATTATAATCGCATGAAAAGCAGTAATATTTGACGAGTCTGGATCGAACACCGTCCTATTTTGGGGTGGTTGGGAGATATGGGACCACGAGGGCGACACCTATCACATCGTGGAGCAACCATTGCCAGCGAAGGGGATTTGGAGAGCACGGGCATAGAGTTAAGTCGATTGGATGAGAAGAGAACCAGAGAGCCCACTAAACTTCTCGGTTCTTGTACCCGCTACTCCGTAGAAGCGATGTAATTATAGATCGGACTTCCCCTCACCCCTGCAGGCAAAACCACATCGCTGGGATTCTCAACCTCCATCTGACTGCTTGCCTTTACCCATCCTGTCTGTCGTCTCGACCATGATCGCATGGCACCCAAGTGCCCTCAACATAGCATCGACAACTCGTAACTAGAGCTTCTGTTGCATCCAGCTACATTGCACTAGTGTATCCGTCGCTGTTGCCCCGGACAGCAAGCGCTGCGACGCCTTCTGCGACCAGCACGCAGTATCTTGGAGAGATTCAACAACTTGTCAAATCCGCTCCAAATCGGAACTAAGGGCACTGATAATATCTCCATTGTCTTTATTCAGACCAGAAACGTCTGATCTCTTGCATCAACAACACTCCAAATCCCCCGGTCGGCGGGGAGAATTGTGATTCGAATCAGGTTCATGGAGAAGCGACGACGCAGACGACCGGCCAACTTACACCTCATCTAATTAATCTGAACGGTGTCCACCCGAGACAAAAGATAAAAAAGAACAGCTTCAGATAGCTTACGCTATTGAATTTTTAATATCTAGAGCTTCTTCGGCAAATTTTGGTTGCTGGTCAACCGCCACGCTCGTCACTCCTTAACCCGCCTTGATTCTCACGATCGTCGCTGGCCGACACTTCCCAACAAATTTCAAAAAGCGACAGGATGGTCGCATCTAATGCTTCTTGGCTCAAAAGAGCCGATCTGACAACTTCAAAGATCACTTTTTATATCGGATTCTGGGGATTTCATATTGGCATTTTTGCTCTAGGATGGTAAGTACCGAAGCCCGAGGGAAAAACAAGATCCACGTTGCTAATAGAAACCCAGGTACCTGCAAGCAGTGAACACGAAATTGGCAGGTCTCAATGTTCTTCAGTACTCTGTCTGGATCTCGAGAGGTGCTGGCCTTGTTTTATCAGTCGATGCCACAGTGATTCTTTTGCCGATGTGCAGGAATGTCTTGCGTTGGCTTAGACCTCAAATTCGCTGGCTTCCACTAGACGAATCCGCTTGGTTTCATCGCCAAGTTGCGTATGCCTTGCTGGTTTTCTCCGGGGTTCATACCGCAGCCCACTATGTGAAGTATGTCGAGTCCTTCCGACTCCTCGAGGACCTTCCAGCTAACCAGATGCAGTTTTTATAATATCGAGAAAAATCAGATCCGGCCCGAGCTTGCTGTTCAGATTCATTACACCCAAGCCGCCGGTATCACAGGCCATGTCATGCTTCTCTGCATGCTGTTGATGTATACGACCGCGCATCATCGTATCCGCCAACAGGCCTACGAGACCTTCTGGTACACGCACCATCTTTTCATTCCTTTCATGCTGGCTCTGTATACCCATACAACCGGATGCTTCGTCCGAGATACCGCCGATCCCTTCTCTCCATTTGCTGGTAAAGAGTTTTGGGATCATTGTCTCGGATATGAAGGGTGGAGATGGGAACTCGCAGCAGCAGCTTTGTATCTCTGTGAACGACTATATCGAGAAATTCGATCTCGCCGAGAAACTGTCATCACGAAGGTCATTCGTCATCCATATGGTATGTGTCAAACTCCCTTGACTTGATCGGTCTGCAGTACTGACTTTGGAAACAGCTGCCATGGAAATCCAATTTTACAAGCCAAGCATGAAATACAAGGCTGGACAGTGGTTATTTCTCCAAGTCCCTGATGTATCAAGCACACAGTGGCATCCTTTCACCATCACATCCTGCCCCTTCGATGAGTACGTCAGTGTACATGTTCGCCAAGTGGGAGATTTCACCAGAGCTCTCGGAGACGCGCTTGGATGTGGTCCAGCGCAAGCTCGGGACCTTGAAGGTCTCGATCCCATGGGAATGTACGAAGTCGCCTTACAGAACGGCCAAATGATGCCAAAGCTTCGAATCGATGGACCATACGGTGCACCGGCAGAGGATGTCTTCGAAAACGAAATTGCTGTACTCATCGGAACAGGTATTGGCGTTACTCCCTGGGCATCGATCCTGAAGAATATCTGGCATCTTCGATCCAAGCCCAACCCCCCGCGCCGATTACGACGTGTCGAGTTCATTTGGATCTGCAAGGATACTTCTTCTTTCGAGTGGTTCCAAGCCCTTTTGTCTTCTCTTGAAGCCCAGTCGGCCTCTACCGCAGCTCATGAGGGCAGTACTGAGTTTTTGCGTATCCACACATACCTCACACAACGCTTGGATGATGATACAGCTGCCAATATCTACCTGAACTCCGTTGGACAGGCACTTGACCCTTTGACTGAGCTGCGAAGTCGCACAAACTTTGGTCGTCCTGACTTCAAACGACTCTTCACTGCCATGCGACATGGTCTTCTTGACCAAACCTATATGAGAGGCCTGCAGAATTCATCAACCACCGAGGTCGGAGTTTACTTCTGTGGCCCCAATATGGCAGCTCGACAGATTGACGATGCAGCCAGGGCTTCGTCAACAAAAGACGTCCGATTCAAGTTTTGGAAAGAGCACTTTTGATTTCGATTATTTGTTTTTCTTTTCTTTCCATGACAATGCGGTGTTTTCATCGCAGACGAACTTATGAGTAACGAATTTCTCTGGTTTTGTTTGGCTTTGATTCAGCTTCTGACCCCCATTCGCGCTGCTTTTATATGCCTTGGACACTGCCAGGGCAGGAGGACCTTTTGTACTATAGTTGTTGACAATGACAGTTCCATAGCTTTGATATCAGTATTTGGAGACTCTTTCAAGTTCCGAATGTGCTACTGTATGTAAACTTGGGGCGAGAAAATATGTACAGGATCGAAAAAAAAACAGCCACTGGCATGTGTGGGCGTTGCCATGTGCCATTAATCATCTTCGTCAGACTGACTCTCATGCTGTTCGCGGAGGTTGTCCTGTGTCTCTGAAAGCACAGTCCGGAGGTCTTCTTCAATATTTACATGGATGCGCAGTTGCTTTTCGGTCATGGCATAGAACAATCGGCTCAGGTCATCAAGAAGCAAACCGGTCGTTTTTGACTTTTTCGGGATCATGTGGCGAACTCTGTCGTCTTGCAGGTACTGGAAAGCAAGCATGAATAACTGCTTTGACCAGGGACATGCTCTAATGGCACGGTAAAACACAGCCTTTGCAGCGGCAACGTCTTTGGCAAGGAAGACTTCGAAGATGATGTAGAGCTTCCAGGTCATGGCATTTGTTCGTGCGCTATCGGTGCCAAAGGTGCTGCGTGCATTTTGGTCGCCAGATCTCTGCTGGTCTGACTTCGTATTTTCGGCAAGTGCTTTCTCGAATGCAGCCCGTATCGAATGATTGGTGGAGCCGGCCCAAGTTGGACGGCATAATTCAGACCAAATGGACAGCAGGTGGGTTGTGACAGGCACGTCCTGCACGGCAGTCACTGACAAGGTGGAACCATTGTCGAATGTATATCGTGCTTCGGGGTTCTTCGTGAGCAGGTGGAGATTTCGAACCCTATCAAGAATATTGAAGCGAGACTCATTCCACATGAGAAGCGTGAGGAATATTGTGTTGTCGGGAAACAGAGATATGCTTTCCTGAAGCATGCCTCGAATTTCGACTGGTGTCAGCTGCAGGCCTCTGGTTTTGCAATGGAAAAAGAGAAGCCTGGCCCGGGATTGATGCAGCAGCTCCGTGAGATACGGCTTCAGCTCTTGATCTTCCATGGTGAGGTGATTCGCTTTTGTGACCGCCGAGGAATATACATCAAGTACAGTTCGTATGGGGTACTTTTCAGTGAAGAGTAACAGGGAAAGACAGTCGGTGTAGGCCACGAACGAATGAAGCTTCTTAAAACCTAGGGCTCGTGCCTGGCATTCGCGTAGGTACTGGAGATAATTAGTATATCAATCAAATGGTGAGACTTTTGGTTACTCACCGATTGAGCTTGAAGTGCTGAGGTTGGATTGGAGGTCATGTCATCCGACTGAACATTTTTATAGCCATCCTTGTTTATCGCTTGCATAGGGATGGCATGCAATACATAGGAAGCTCGGGCATAATCCGAATTTTGTACGAGTTCCCAGGCCCAAGAGCCCCAGATCAATCCACAGTCAATCTTGGAGTCATCGGAAAGTTTCTGGCTCCATGAAATAGAGCTGGACCACACCTGGAAAGCGGCGTCAAAAGAAGCATTTCTCCATTCCATCAAAGCCATGGCATTGCAAACTCGTAGGCTGGACGTCCATTTCTTGAGTAAGGTTTTCGCATATTTCTTTGCCTTTTTCGGGTCACACGCAAACATGAATCCGAGAGTATACTCGGCCAATTCCTCATCGAAGGATTCCCGGGGACGACCGCGTTCCACTAGAGCGCGTAATGCCATCTGGACCCACTCTTGATCAATGACCGATGACCCAGGACGATTGACGTTCTGGCGCCATGATCTAAAGGAGTCGAACCAGGAGTCGGGGTTTGAGAAAAAGGTAGATGTAGTGTGCAGGAAATTCGAGATCGGAAATCGAAGAGGTGAGAATGACGCTTCACTCTCTGATTGATTTGCTACCCAAGAGGATAGATCAGGATCTGTGAGGTCTATGGACTCATTCCTCAGGAAATTATCGCCGCTCCACGAACGTGTTGTTTTGGTATTGTGAGGTCTGGTCAGATGTGGCAGATGGCAAAAATACAGAAAGCCATCCAAGAGTTCATTTGACGGGTCCAAGTCATGGAATAATTTCAAGATATGATCGAAATCCGAAAACAGCACCACGGAGTATGGGTCGTCCACATATTGCTGATTCTCTTTGGCACCCTGGCTGTCATTCCATTGATCAAGGGTTCGAGATGGCATTCTTGATGACAAGGTACGCTCGATTTCAACTCTCTCCCACGACTCCATCAGGGACGAACGTTCAATAGAATGCTTGTATTCGTGATGAGCATACGTGTGGACTTTGTTGGATGGATCTTCAGACGAGCCTCGCCAGGTTAAAGACCCCTTCTCGCCGACCCGTGGGAGTTCATCTTCCCAATAACCACGAAAAGAAACCAAAGAATCCGTTTCATCTGCCGTTTCGAGATTTATTCGCGGTCTAAAGCATGTGAACTCGAGCACTGCTTGCCATAGACCAACAGCTAATTCTAGATAGCCTGCCTCGCGGATGAAGAGTGTCATGCGAAGAAATAAGTAGCACTGGACTTGATGTTTCGCAGTGGTTGAAGAGTTGGATGCATTGAGCTCGAGACACTCTGAAAATGTTGCCATAAGCTGTTCAAAGTCGAAATTTTGAAAGTCCGTCTGGCGAAAGTTGAGATAACTGACCCAAAGGCTAATGCTCTGAGAGTTTTCTTGTAAAGTCTTATTCCATTGCGCGACTAGATTGCTCGTATCCCATAAGCGTGCGCCCTCTTGAAGTCTTCCTAGAAGAAGGCGGTCTTTGTGGAGACTAGTTGCGCACTGCTTGATTGCCTTTTCATAGAGGGCCAATTTGACATCTGCTACGCTTTGTTGTTCATTATAGGTCAATGGGCGCACATCCTCATCTGGTGCGAGTATCAGAATATCTTGGTGGTCGATAAGTCTCAGCCACATGGAAACATCTGCAGGGCTATCCTTGAGGACGCGTGATAATTCTGCCTGACGGGCTTGCCGCTCAGTTGAATTATTGTCTTCATAAACGTCTTTTTCCTTGACCAATTCCATATGGCGTGGAACATCGTCTTCTTCCTTAGCTTTGCCATGGATAGAGCGGTATGCTTGACCTTCGTCCCCAGAGTCTCTATCTTCTGGTTCCCCGTCCGACCCATTGACGATCTCGGGATCAAACGCAATGAAGTCTTGCATCATTTCGGAATCGCAAGACGACACGTTTTCGGGTTTTATACGAAAAATATGGGTTGGCTGAGGGACTCTTTTTGACAGGGGCCTGGCAGCTGTAGAGGACAGCGAATCTTTGATACGTAAAACCAAGCTATCGCTATCCAAATGGTCACGGTCGATGCGATATCTCTCATCAGCCCCCAGAACCTGCCCCCGACCGATGCGGCGATATTTCGGAACAGCATAGCGATGTGTCGTTCCGTACGTCAAATTGTGTCGATCACCTTTCTCATCAACGATGTAGAGGTCATTTGCCGAGTCGTCTCGAGAAGCCAGTCTGCCAGTGGCGCTCCTTTCCCTCGCAACTTTATTTTCATGTTCTCGGAGGTCGCTTGAGAATGGCGTAGAAGACTCTACGTGCTGTCTAGAAGTGCGGCGGTCACGCGACGCAGTGTGACGAGGTGATCGTGAACGGGGGCGTCTACCGGGAGATCTCCGTCGATCTCTCCGGTCAGACCGACGTGGTGACCGAGATCGTTCATTCGCGCGTCGACGAGTCGCGTGTTGAGGCTTGTGGTCGCTGCTCTGCCGAGACTCGTCGCGATCAACACGAGAGGAAGATGTTGGTGGAGCTTTGAAGCTAGAGAACTTGGGGACGGACTTTTTGTCCTAGTACATGCATGTTAGCTCTATTCAAAGTGATTGACCGAGAATATTACAGGGCATGTATCTCACCTGCGAGTCCATTATTATGGAGGTCGCTCCATTGCTGGGAAGCGCAATCTCTGTTGTGTTATGTTAGTTGTGAATAGAAAGGAAGTTGGGCATTGGAGCTTCCTCAAAAGACACTCTCAACCGGGGCAGATACCGTTATCGCGATAACCCGGATAATCATACCCGAACAGGTTAATCCGGGGCGGTGAAAAAAAAAGTCGGCCTCGAAAAAACAGAGCTCCACCTCAAGACTTGAACCCGCAGCAAATCCAGCAGTCTGTGAGACAGCGATGGACAGCAGAGATTTGGATTGAGAGAGAATTGATCCAAATTTTGTTTCGCCATGGCATCCTCTCTCGCGGCGCAGTTGTCGCAAATCGCGGCAAAGTCGACCCACGAGCTCGACTTGAAGTCGCAACGAATTTCCCATTCGCATTCTTTGATCTTCGAGCGCAAGATCGCCGGATCGCAAGACTTCGACACAATCTATGATATCTGCTATGATGGTTTCCGGGAACTTTGTTCCTTGGACAGTCGGTTCGAGCAGTTCGGCCGCACAATCTTCAGCGAACAGAGTAAATCCGAGGACCGGACGCAAATGAATGTCGAGCAGAATAAAGAGCTGGATAGTGTGGTGGACGCCTTCCTTGCTCTCGTCGGAGGTAGACTACAGTTGAGCCCGGCGGTTAAAGCTGTCGATTGGCTAGTGAGACGCTTCAGGTCTGTACCTCCATCTCCCATGAAGCAATTGTGCAAACCTCAGGGCTAACCGGCTTATAGAGCTCACGAATATAACACTGCCAACATCATCCTCACTTTCCTCCCATATCACACGACTCCTCTTTTCGTCAACCTTCTTTCCATCCTACCGAACGATATTACTCCGACTTTCAAAGTACTATATCCCTATAAGACTGGCTTGGTCAATCCACCCCGTCACCCTATCGTGCACAGCGCAACGACCAATAAAGAGTTCTTCGCTTCCTTCAACAACTACGTTATGAACGTTTGCCACCTTCAGGCACAAAGTCATACCTTGATCTCTTTCTGGGCGAGCATCGTCACAGAGGCAGTCGCGGGTATGCTGGACAGTGCTCGCTCTGGCAGACGTGAGGCAGAGAAGCAGAAACACGAGGATATTGTTCTCCGTATACTGCCTGTCTTGCAAAGTGGATTTTCCATGAAGGCTATTTCCGAATTGGTTGTCAGCTGCTACATGATCTCCGTAGTATTGGCTCAGAAGGCTTTACTCTCTGAAGATGTTCTCAATGGATTGATGGAGACCGTGGTGGCTTCTTGGACAGAGGAAACACTCAGCTCGGGTCTCATTTGCTTGTCTGTGCTTGCTCAACAAAAGTCATCCACCACTCTCCCAAAGAGAGTGTTCAAGGCTATCAATCGTCTTGAAAACCCTATGGTTCATCTTTCCGAAGTTACTACCCATTACCAAACCTCGAATCTACTACTTGGACTTATTTCGGGATGCATCAGTGACCTCGATAAGCAGAAGGACGACAACAGATTTGCTCTTCTCTCCTCCATCTTTGATTCCGGTGCCCTTCAAGGTGAAGATATGAAACGAGCGATGACTTTGGTTCTTCAAGCCACTGGTGATAATGAAGAAGCTCGTGGAATTGCATTGGATACACAGACACAGCTTGCAGATTTGGTGCAAGGATTCAGTCGGTCGGAGTCGCTCCGACCTCTCTTCCAGAAGGCTTTGACAGACTCTTCTTTGAACATCTCCGCAGTCGAGCACAACCTCCAAACCGTTGTCGAAACCCCCGTTCCGGCTCTGACTAGCACAGACGTTGAAATGGAAGACGTTGACCAGCTACCGGTCGACACTTTCACTCCTGCTTTGGAGTCGATGACCAGCCAATCGCCATATTCCTCTTCTTTCCTGAGCAAGCAGTCAATTCCAGAGTTCGACAGCCTTGCTCAAGTCCTTGCGTTGACCGCTGACTCCGAGGATAACCTCAACAAGTTCAATGAGCTGCGCATTCTTGATAAGGCCGGTGTTTCAAAATCCCCTGCTTTCTTGACTTTCTTCGCGCGTGTGGTTTCCGGCCCGTACCCCATTGGTATGAAGGTTGCTGCTCTGAGCACTATCTCGATCTCTTTGTCATCAAACGCTGGTGGTGTTGATCTACAGGCTCTTCTGCCATTCCTTCTGGTGGCACTCTCTGACCAGTCAGAGCGCATTCGTCGCGAAGCCGCTGGAGTTTTGACCGTTATGGACTGCTTGTACAAGAAGGCCGGTGACAGCTCCAGCAAACCTTGGGCCTCTGATGTCATTTATGGCAAGGGCAAGCAGTCTACTGCGATCTCCTGGTTGTCTTCCTCGGACGCGCAAAAGATTATCGAGCGTGCATTGATTCCTGGGCTTGAGGAATACATTCTCGACCCAACCCATATCGGCAAAGTCATCGATGCGACTCTACGCGGGACCCCACTGTCTGATTCCTCGGGTGCCACAGAATTGAAGAAATCCCTTCGTACTAGCTTTTTCACCTTCCTGTGCTCACACGTTGTTCAAATGCCCGTCTTTGCGCCGAAGTTCGCTCTTCTTCGCTTGCTGAACAATGTCAAGAAGGTACCTGGAACCACACGCACTAAGGAGCTGTTGCCCTTGGTCGAGAAATGGCGCAGCCTGAAGCAGAAGGAGGTTGATGAGATTTGTGCGAGAGAACGCATCTCCGTCTCTGATGCTGACCAACAAATCGTCAACATCGTTTCTCCTAAAGAGTCCGATGCTATCACCGTTCTTTTGTCTCAGATTACCTCTACCATCGATTCTCTACGATCTTCGTTTGTCACTGCCAGCTTCTCTCGTATGAAGGAGGTCTGGACCAAGGTCCCCGAGGAGAACCAATCGTTAGCGGCTGAAAAGCTGTTGGAAATTTCCTTGAGCGACTCAACGAGCACAATCCCTCTGGCCGATCACTGCCGTGAGGTTCTCCGAAGCATCGAGCTATCCGGTCACATTTTGGTGAATTTTGTTAAGAAAATTCCTGTTTCTCTGACAGATATTGACTCGATTGGTCCCGCGCCCAAGCGGAGAAGAACCAGTCAAAACAACATGGTCGCTATGACTGTGAAGGATGAGGGAGAGCTGAGCAAGCTGATGGATAAGATGACACTTATCCTGGAGATCATCGATAGTTCAAGTCCTGACTCGCACCCCGAGCTGGCTGATGGTCTATTCCAAACACTCGCTGCCCTTCATCACTTCAAGTCACAGGTTCAGTCCGGACTTAGTTATCTACTCAGCCTTACTCTGGGGAGCCTTTTGGCCATTGTCAACAAGTCGAAGGGCTCTCCTAAGCCCATCTTCGACACCTCGGTCATTCGTGCCGATTTGGTGGTGGACTGCGTGCGTACC
Source organism: Penicillium paxilli ATCC 26601 (assembly GCA_000347475.1). NCBI lineage: Eukaryota > Fungi > Ascomycota > Eurotiomycetes > Eurotiales > Aspergillaceae > Penicillium > Penicillium paxilli. The sequence continues at coordinate 314,354 of KB644842.1, forward strand.
ACGGATAGCCCTCAGGTGCAGAATGCTGCTCTTCTTCTTGTGGCTGGTCTGTCTATTATTGCCCCAGAGCTCGTTCTCCACAGCGTCATGCCCATCTTCACTTTCATGGGATCAAGTGTCCTGCGGAAGGACGATGACTACTCTGTCTCTGTCATCGACCAGACTATCGACCAAGTTGTTCCCGCACTTATCCAATCACTTCGCAACCAGAAGCGTGACATTGTGTCGGGCACTTCTGAACTGCTCCTCAGCTTTACTGCTGCATTTGAACACATTCCGTCGCATCGTCGTCTCCGTCTATTCCATGCCTTGATCAGCAAGCTGGGTACGCAGGACTTCCTGTTTGCTGTCTTGGCCATGCTTGCGAACCGCTATTCGACCGATAAGGATGTTCTCACCCTGATGACCGGTCTGGCTTCCGACACTACCCCTGTTGTTGAGCTCACTACTTACAGCAAGTACCTGAACTTGGTGATCGACGCTTTCAAGCCCAAGCCTACTATCTCCCAGGTTCTCCTTGGAATTGGTAGTGAAGATGGCCGCGAGCCGCAAAAGGTTGCTGTCGACCTTCTACGCGACCTGGCTCATCTGCTGAAGCACTCTTCTCTCAAGTCGAACTTGGAGGTGGCTTTCGAGACAGAGGGGCCGAATGCGGACCAAGCCCGTGCTTGCTACTCTCGTGTCCTTGAACAGGTCTTGGCCATTCTTGATTTCGTTAAGAACATGAAGCCTGTTAGCCAAGCGATTGGCGAGGTTCTGGGCTCTCTCCTGGGTACACTGTCTCTGGTCGACTTCCTGGATACCATCGAGGTTCTCATGCAAGGACCTAACAACGATCTTCGTCACAAGGTTCTCCGACTTCTTGAGAATCGTCTTCGTCAAACTCCAGAGAGGGACTCTGCATCTCAAATTCGCGTACTTGACTTCCTACCTACCCTGGTCAGCACCGTTGAGTCGTCTGATGATGTACTCATCAAGCACGCTGCTGTCGCTTGTATCGATCGCATCACTGAGAAGTATGGCCGCAAGGACCCGTCCAAGGTCATCACTGCTGCCAAGGTTGTTGCCAGTACCTCTTGCCTTGGCCAATCCGATGAGCGCATTCGCATCATGGGTGTCCTGTGTCTGGCTTCCATGGCCGAGGTTCTAGGCCAATCTATGATTCCAGCCCTTCCCGATACTCTCAAACAATCTTTGGCCCTTCTGGAGGTCAGCCTGGCCCCCGGAAAGGAAAACTCGCGTCTCCACGATGCCGTCTTCTCCCTGCTTTCTGCCCTCCTCGTCAACTTGCCTTTCATGATTTCAGCTGGACACCTGGATAAGATTCTACTTCTATCCTTCCAGTCTACCGGTGCTGAGCTCGAGGACAGCAGCAAAGATAGCCGTCTGGAGACTCTCCGCCTCATGGCGTCTCGCAAGATGGATCTCAATGCCACCCTCGGTGCGATCGATCGCAACTGGGAACATGCTGTCCAAGCTGGACCCACCGCCACTGGCGAGATTTTGGAAGTGCTCAGCCTTTCCGTTGAGAAGCACCCCAAGTCGGCTGTTGTCAACGCTGTCAATGTTCTCAGCAAGATTCTGTTCAGGGCCTTTGATCTGCGCCGTGAACAGACTGCTGCCGGAGACCGTGCCACCTTTGACGATAGTGATCTCCAAGAAGTGGAGACTGCACTCAACGATGTCACTATCAAGATGATCTACAAGTTGAATGACAGCACTTTCCGACCTCTGTTCATCAAATTCGTCGAGTGGGCTACAACCGGAGCGCCCAAGAAGGACGAGCAAGGCCAGTTGTCCCGACTCACTACTTTCTACAACTTCCTACAGGTCTTCTTCGACACTCTCAAGGTATGTACTTCTTTTTGGAACTGCGGTATTTGCCTAGTGACTAATCATGAATTATATAGTCAATTGTTACTGGATACTCCAATTATATCCTGGAGAATGCTGTGCAGGTTCTCAATACCACCAACCCGTCCAAGGCTACGCGATCTCTCTGGCTCGCTATTTTGCGCACCCTCCGCAGCTCCTTCGAGCATGACCAAGATGGTAAGCACCCCTCTTTCCAACCCACCCTTAGATGAAGTTTCTAACGACTTTTCAAAGAATTCTGGCAATCTCCTTCGCACCTTGCCAGCATCTCTGGTCCCCTCATCTCGCAAATCGGCCATGCCACCAGCGCCAAGACAGCCGATCTGGTCGTTCAACACGTTGTGCCTGCTATCACCGAGCTTGCCGTTGCTGCCGACTCCACAGATAATCACAAGGAGCTGAACTCGGCTCTCATGAAATTTCTCCGACCTTCCACAGCGCCCAATGCCAAGTCTACTAGCGGCGATAACCCGCTTACTCGCCTCGCGGCCCTGAAGACAGAGCGTGCTCTTACCGAGCAACTCGGCGAAGAGTGGTTGGCTCTGCTTCCCGAGATGCTGCCCTACATTAGCGAGCTGATGGAGGACGAGGACGAGAACGTCGAAAGGGAAGTACGCAAGTGGGTGAAGCAGATTGAAGGTGTGCTGGGTGAGCGTCTTGATGATATGTTGACTTAGATGGTTGTTTATTGGGAGACCATGTACAAAAAATCGCATTTGTTTGGCGTTTGTAGAATAGATCCTCTGGAGGCAGATATTCTTCGCCTCAAAAAAAAATTCTATTCACATTTAATCTTATTTTTATCTTTCGTTGCCCACAGGCATGTGCCTCGCAATCGCATGGTCATGACAGAAATTTGGCAAATAGTATCGGTGCGATGATTAGTTCTCTGGCACTGGATGATCCGCGGCGTCGACACCGGCGTGCCAGCGGTACTTGGAGGCTGGATGATCAGCTGGCGGGCCTGATTGACCTGGCCGCGAGTACAGATTCTCACGATAAGTTCCCTTCTGAACTGCGTAGTCATCCCAGAAGAGGCCTCTCTTGCGAAGCTCTGGAATGAGCAATTCGATGATATCCTTGAAGGAGCCGGGTTTGATGGCATAGGCCTAAAGACATGTCAGAATTATCATCACTTGGGTCAGTTTGGACAGGGATTCATCTTACCAAATTGAATCCATCCACATCTGCCTCCTTAACCCACTTCTCCATGTTATCGGCCACCTGCTGTGGAGTGCCAACAGGGGTGGCTCCCAGTCCACCGACTGTGATGTGTTGACCCACAGTGGACTTCGTCCATTTGGAGACCTCCGGGGTAGCCTTCGACCAACCTTCGACCGCAGATCTGGACAAATTAAACAAAGGTAAGTATTTTATTGAATAGTAGCATGTGGACAGCAGCAAAATACTGAACTCACCTGATAGCGTTGCTTTCTACGTGTCGAAGCTCCTCGTCATCTCCATACTTGTCCAGATCAATACCGGTCCATCCTCCGAAGAGCGCCAAGGCACCGTCGATGGATCCAAGACTACGGTAGTACTTGAACTTCTCCTGTGCCTCTTCCTCTGTCCGGCCTAGCACCGGACAAAGTAGAGCGAGGAACTTGATGCTCTGTGGATCACGTCCGAACTCCGATTTGGCGAGCTGGCGAATCTCAGCCACATTCTTTGCAACGACTGATGGACTATGGCCAGCCACGAAGATGGCCTCTGCATGTTGAGCTGCGAATGTCTTGCCTGCTTTAGATGTTCCTGCTTGTAGGATGACCGGTGTGCGCTGGGGACTCGGCTGGGTGAGATGAGGACCAGGTACGTTGAAATACTTGCCCGAGTGGTTGATCTGTCGGACGCGATCTGTTTCGGTGTATACGCCACGCTCACGATCACGGACAACGGCGTCCTGACGCCATGATGATTCCCATAGTTTGTATGTTACTTTGACGTACTCCTCTGCTAATGCGTATCTATCGTCGTGCTGAATTGGGGTCAGATAAATTCGAAGATGACCCACATTTCGGGAATGGAATGTAGGGATGCAAACTTACATGTGGCTGTTCGGCTTGACCCATGTTTCTGGCAGCAGAGTCTAGATATCCTGTGACAACCTGTGATAATTCAAGTCAATCAGTCATGTCATGGTTAGCTAGAAGACAAATGCCTTCCAGCCATACTAGCAGGTTCTACTCACATTCCATCCCAGTCTATCGATGGTTGAAAAGGTTAGTCCCGGATCCCCCGATCTAAGATTCGATTTGGGATCTACATACCGTCCCTTGGTGAGGTGATCAACTGTTGAAAGCCGTCTGGCGAGGTGATAGGGCTGCTCATATGTGGTGGTTACAGTCACCCCGAAGCCAATGTTCTTCGTGGCAGCGGCCATTGCTGGTACAACTGCCAAAGGTTCATTGACTGGCCATTGTGCACCAGAGACCACTGCGGGATCCAAATTTCGTGGACCCTTGTAGACATCATAACCACCTATTTGATATTAAAAAATTCAAAGTCAGAAAAGAAAATCAAGTCCGCTGTCCTGTTTTATGGGTAGCACATACCTAGAACATCTGCAATGAAAATTCCATGAAATTTGGCTGATTCGAGCAATTGCGCGAGTTCAATCCAATGGTCTACATCATTGAATCGATGCGATTCATCTTCTGGGTGTTGCCAGAGACCAGGAGACTGGTGTCCGCTACCTGTGAATTCCAAGGTTGTCAGCTTTTCTCAGAGCCAGTCAAGTAGAAATTGAGTGCAGTCGAGCTCAAAAAGACATACACATTTCAACGAAGGCATTGAGAATTAGGGACTTCTTTGGGGCTTCGGCCCCTGAACCATGCGCATCTCCAGACATGATGAGGGTTCAAGTTGGTTTGCTATGAACAAGTTTTCCAGGGACAAGTTCTTTTGGTCAATAACAATGATGACCTCGTCTAATACGCCAAAAATTTCCCCGATTCGCAATGAGGAAGTCCCATGAATTTGTATGGCGATCATTGAGCACACCATGCCTCGCGTGCGTCACTCCGTGCACCCGGTCATCGTATAGCATCAAGGTGGGTCGCGATGGCGCGATGATGCTGGAGATCCGAGGGGCTACACAGCAATTTATCAACGAGCGTCTTTGTGACTGGCTGGTTTTTGATTAGACTCGTCCAGCTGCATGGGATTTGCTTTTGTTTCCTTTACCATTTAGGTCCATCTCTCGGGCGAGAGAAAGAAGCTGTGATGTGCTTGTCCATGATTTGAAGATGCCCCCGTGCTATTCCTGATCTTGAACTTCGGTTATCTTAATCAAGCGAGAAACTCAAGGCTCGCATTCGGAGGGTGGCTTATGATTATTTTTCCATGAATTATAATTTCCCATATCTGTCAGATCATTTAAAAGTGTTAGGATTAACCTTGGAACTAATGGTAAAGATCACAATTCCCAAGGTCTCTGCACGGATGGGGTTTTAGGGTCACGGCTACTTTTTTTTTCCACGACCACTTACTCGCTAATACTAGAATATTAATTTGAAAATAAAATGTTTCACTTCTCATTCGTGGTAAAGATGATTATTTCCTGTAGCCGAAGGTCTAGTGGCTCTTCATGTGTGTTCTGATAACGCCGTACAGAACCATCCAATCGCCCTAAACTTAAAAATCTAATTTTTTGTAGCTTTTTTGTCCCCTAAAAGCACCTCATCACAACAATTTATCAAGTCATCGCTGATCGGACTGTTTTCATTCGCCCTGATGATACCGACGCTCTGGTTTTGTGCAATAGAGATCTTGGTCGGCCCTCCCCTTGGGAACTGATGCATTGCATGGGGAATTGTGATTTAAGTGGATATCAATCCGGGCATATCCATACCCTGTCTCGTCCGAGTCCATCTTACAGTCCTGCACTTCAAGTTGTCCCTTGTCTTAATTGGTTTTGAAATTTGATCGCTGTCGCTGCGAAATCATCTTCAGGGCTACTAGAAAGGATACTGTCTGGGATAAGATATCGCCCTCTCCTATCCTCCGGCAACGGAAATCGCCATGTCGAATCTACATGCTCGCGATGGCATCTCTACGGTTGATCCGCCTCTTTCTCAGGCAGTCGGCTATGTAGTTGTGGTTGTTATCGGAGTGGTCATCGCATTTCGTGAGAGAAATCAACTCATATCATAACTGCCTTGAATTGAATAACTAATGCGTTGACAGTTATGATGATTGTCACGAAAATCCTGAAAATTACTACAGGCGAAGATAACAAGAAGACAGAAATGTGAGCCACTTTGGAGTGATATTTCTAACTAGCATTTTTGCTGACATTTTCAAAGGTTTATGACGGCAAATCGCACAGTTCGCACAGGCTTAACTGCATCTGCTGTCATATCGGTAAGCTGCTCACGTTCAATCCCATTCCTTTCTCCCACGAGTTATCTGACATGTACTCAATAGTCTTGGCTTTGGTCAACTGCGCTGCTTGGATCTTCCTTCGTTGGCTATAGCTATGGAGTCGCTGGGCCTTTCTGATTTGCTGCTGGATGTAGCCCCATGATCGTCTTCTTTGCTCTCCTCGGAATTTCCTGCAAGAGAAAGATTCCCGAGGCGCATACATCTCTGGAAGTTGTTCGAATTCGCTACGGTAAATGAAGCACAACTCCGAAATTTTTCAAATACTCTGCGTCACCTTTCTAACCAATTTCTCAATTTCATAGGCCGAGTGGCTCACATAGTTTTCATGATACTTTGTCTCGTCAACAATATCTTCGCTTGCGCAAACATGCTCCTGGGCGCTGCGGCCGTGATAACTGCCGTGTATGTTGCATTCGACACCCACAAATACCACTTTTACTGATTAAAGCAGCTCTGGGATGCATGTAATTGCTGCGACATTTCTACTACCCGTTGGAGTGACGATCTATACCTTCGTTGGAGGGATCAAGGCAACGTAAGATAGCCTTCCGCTGACAGCTACAACTTGAAGGTATTACTAGTAGATACTGACTATTACCAGGTTTTTGACTGATTACTTCCACACTGCAATCATTCTGATCATCGCGTGCTACTTCTCAATTAAAGCATTCTCAGTCGATGAAGTCGGATCCATCGAGAACTTGTTTGATCTAGTACAAGCAGCCGCTCAGCGGCATCCGGTTTCTGGTAATCACGGCGGTACATACCTTACCATGACATCAAAGAGCGTGAGTGTGAAGCTGATACCTGGTTGAAACCTTTTATCTAACATAATGCAGGCGATACTTTTTGGAATACTTCATACTTGCTCTAATTTCGGTCTGGTGATTGTGAGTAATCCAATTTCCTGCCACACGGAATTACTTCTAACTTTGAAAAGATGGACACGAGCTATTTTATCAAGGCATTCTCTGCAGCTCCATCCTCAGTGGTACCAGGGTACACTATCGGTGGAATTTCCTATTTTGCAATCCCCTGGGCCCTGGGCACTGTAATGAGCTCCGTAGCTATTGGCCTTGAGAACCAACCAAACTTTCCAACTTTCCCTCGGGTAATTATGCAGCCCAGCCCAATTTGATGATACCCTTGCTGATTCTTTTATAACAGCGAATGACTACTTCTGAAGTGAGCAGTGGCCTAGTACTCCCTTATGCTGCCATTACGATTGCGGGTAAAGGGGGAGCTGCTGCCGTGCTATTGATCGTTTTCATGGCTGTCACCTCAACCCTGTCTGCGCAGGTCATTGCAGTCAGCTCGATTCTGAGCTTTGACGTTTATCGGGAATATTTCAAGAAATCAGCTACCGATAAAGATCTAATTCGGTCGAGCCATTTTGGCGTTGTTTTCTTCGCTGCATTCTCAGCCGGCTTTAGTACAATGCTGCACTATGTCGGAATTGACCTTGGATGGACACTATACATGCTTGGTAGGATACATCCCCGACTTTGCTCGGATTTCATGGCTTCAAATGTACTAAGATATTTTTAGGAGTCGTGACATGTCCTGGAATCTTTCCGATGGTATTCACAGTTCTCTGGCGCAGACATAGCAAAGCAGCGGCCATCCTATCTCCAATTCTGGGACTGGCTACCGGACTTGCAGTTTGGCTTGGTACTGCATCTCGCTTCTATGGTGAAGTATCCGTTGCAACTACTGGTGAAATATTGCCATGTGTCTATGGAACTGTTGCTTCTTGTTTCTCACCAATCCTGTACTCCGTCGTCATCACTCTTGTCAGACCGCAGAACTACGATTGGGCAGACTTCAAGAAGGAAAAGCTTGCCTTGGAAAAGTTGGACAGCAATCTGACTACAGCTCATCACCAAGAGTCGCCAGATACAAATAGGGAAAACAGCATCGAGGAGGCAGGCGTGCATAGTGCCACTTTCAATGAGAAGGAGCTGAAGCGATGGGGTCGAATTGCTGCTTTTTGGTCAATCACCACTTTTCTGGGTCATTGGGTAATATGGCCTTTGCCCATGTATGGATCAAACTATGTTTTTGGCAAAAAGGTGCGCTATCTCATATTGATTCCAAATGTTTTGTCTGGTCATCACTAATCATCCTCTATGATAGTTCTTCGTTGCATGGGTTGTCGTTGCAATTATCTGGCTATGGGGAACCATGCTTGTTGCAATCTTCGCTCCACTGTTGGATGGTGGAATTCAACAAATTCTTCAAGTCTATCGTGGACTTTTCGGCAAAGCTAACAGTACCGAAGGCGCTAATATCGAAAAGGAAGAAGATCCTAGTATCTCTCCCTCGCCACAATCCGGGGGGTCTGTCAGTGGAGACGCTCAAGGGAAGCACCCATGAAGCAGAATATCATGCTAGCTGATCCTACCAGAAGAGCGCTCGAATAGGGTCTTTCTGAATATGCACCGTGATGCCTTTCTCGACGGATCATGACTTGCTGTTGTTGATTCAGAAGAGAATATCAGCTTTAAGTTCACCGGTAGCTTCAGCCCATCGCACGGCTCCGGGTATTTGACGTGCCCATGTACCCATTATCACTATAATCAGGATTTCTACACTCATTCATCGGGTTAGAAACTTGAAGTATATATTAATGCTATTTCAATTTGGATGTAATTATTGCAGTAAGTCAACGTGCTTTGGGTTTCCAGTATTTCACGTATGAGCTTGAGACGTAGAGAATCTTGAAGTAGAGGTCGTACCATACTATCTACTATAGTTTTACAAGTAGTACTAGTAGTAGCCAGTAGAATAAAGTAGGTATAGACATCTTAGATTAGCTAAGACAAAAAGGGTCATAAGATCCTTACTTATGGCTATTGAGTGAAATATTTGCACGGCTGGTACCTGGGTGTATGTACCTCAAAAAGCGAATGGCAACTCAAAAGCAGATAGTGCAGTACTCCAAGTCGTGAAACGGCCACCGCGTGCCAGCGATGATGTAGCGGGCCCTTCCCTCGGCCCGGAAAACCATGTGGCTAACTACAAACCTTGGAATCCGTTATATCATTTACTCGGCCGGATCATGGAAATCCAGCTTTCATATTATCGTAGCTGGAGGCTGGATAGCTCAGCTGGTTTGGAGTCTTGTCCAAGGCACCGGAGCCTCCAAATGAATTGACAACCTAGTATTTTGATACGGTCCCTTGTCAGTTCGTGAAATCAAATTTCTTTGTATGAGTAGAGTATTTACCGTAGAAATCAAGCTGTCAGAGCCGTTCTTGTCACTGCTGGACTCCCACCACATTCCACCACCAAGACCGTTTGACTGAATGTACTGCGCCTTGGTCTGGGCAATTTGTGGCGTATCGTAACTAACCATCATCCTCTGTGAGGGATCATAGCTCCAGCTTGCAACAATTGAAGAGTCTGTGTTGACACTTGCACCAGGACGGGGCAGAGCCTTATAGTCCCAGACACCATTCTCCCAGCTACCGGCACCGACTCCGCTAAAACTTGTGCCTGGGCCATCGGTGTTCATGAAAGCCCTACCATATAATGGCATGCCCAGAACAATCTTGTTAGAGTTGACTCCGTGAGAGGTATAATACGAGATGGCTTGGTCGGTATTGAATGGTGTGCTTGCTGGATTGTTGCTAGAAGCGTAAACGTTAGCGTCATGACCAGCGACGCTGTCCCAACTTCCAGAATAGTCGTAAGCCATGAGATTCCAGAAATCCAAGTATTGGTCCATTTGCGAGATAGCAAGTTGCTGATAATGGGAAGGTCCTGCAGTCATGATTAGACATGTTCAAATGGAGAATCCATCATCCTTACCAGCTGGGCATGCGACAGTTATCAAGAAATGATAACCATTGGCATATGTTGCACTGTAGCTATCCAATGCCTAATGATTCTGTCAGTTCCACTGACATTCTTCAAAGTCTAGGACGATGGCAACTTACCGAGCGCAGAGTTTGTAGAGTAGCTACCATATTAGCAGCCTGGGTAATATCCGCAGGGTATTCCCAGTCGATATCCAACCCATCAAAACCAAGATTCTTTACCAGGTTCACAGCGGACGAAGCAAAAGCTTGTCTTCCTGCATCAGTACTCAGAGGACCTGCAAAATTACTGGAATATGTCCAGCCACCAATTGAGAGAAGAACTTTCAAATTTCTGTTCTGCTTTTTCAGCAAGAACAGCTGCTTGACACAACCGTATACATTATTGCCTGAATCACTCCAAGAGTCGCCAGGGAAGTGTTTGTCGGTATCAGCCCAGGAGTCTGACAGGTAAACTTGACCTGTGCCGGAGTTTACATTTGCAAAGGCGTAGAGAATGTGTGTCAAGCTCTGGACGGGAAGATTTTGGGGGACATAATTTCGACCATAAATAGCCTGATGTTGAAGTCATATTTAGCTCTTTTGTTGCGTCGTCGGGCTATAATGACCATACTAAATGATACATACCCAGTTGACGAAGTATGCCACCGAACGATACCCACTAGCCTGGCGCGCCTCGAGGGCAGTTTCGTTGAAGTTACCAGGATAGTAGTCGATGGCAGCAGCATTTGCCAGTAGCCCGAGGCTCAGATAACTTATCAAATCAAAAAGCCGCATTTTCCAACTTGTTGAAGGTTCAAGTTGAAGACAGTGTTCAGGTCGGGATATCTGAGAATAAAAAGCTGCATCAAATTTGAAGGTATACCCGTGGACTAGCCTCACAAAAGGTTGCTGATTTTGGAAATGTGTCGTTTTATATAGCATTCGGTCGAAAATCATTCACAATAAAAGCTGTGATTCCTGTAGGGATATCACTGGTAGTATGCCAGCCCCAGGAGGTCCAATTAGAATTCGCCAATAGCATCATACTGGCCTTTCGAATATGCACATTTCAGAGTTCTGCAATGCTTCAGAGTAAGCATCAACATGTTCTCATGCGAAATGACCGCGCCACGATTACTACAGAGCCTAAGTTCAACCCAGGAAGAAAAGTCAATTTGGAGGCAGCGATAAACCCGAAAAGCATCAAACACTCAGCAGATGTTATCGGGCGACATGGTCAACAGACCTTATGAATGTATTCAAACCTATTAAGGAGAACCGCCGTATCTAAGAGGGTATCAGTGATTCTTCAAGAGATAGGAGACTAGGAAGCCAGCCGCTCAGTCGATCAGGGCTGAATAGCGTAGAATTTCATGTGCAGCATACTATCTCGGTATGGATTGTCTGTTGGACGTTCTTGGTCCTTTCCCCCGACTTCAGCGAATGCCCAGGTGGTCGCGTGGCCAGGTTCAATCGATAATCGGAATTTTCGAGGAAGGGTAACATTCTTTTCTCGGATAGTCCCACCTGCAATCGATTCACGCGTTTCGGAGTGTATATCGGGGCTAAGAGATGATCTGGTGCTCGAGAGGGTCAAAAGCGTTGCACTGGGGACTCGTTCGTCCCAACGATAGTTTCAGCGGAATGTGAGAGTGAATGTAACTCGAATCACGGTACCATTCGGCATCTAAATAAGACTTGGTGATTGAAAGTATCCGTACTGTTTGTAGTCACTGCATGAGCATCAGTGATCGTCACGGAAGAGGGAAAGATAGTCCGCGTCGGCTGCACGAACATATCACCCGCACGAGAGGCCGATGTAACACTATAGCCATGCGGACGGGACAGGTGCCGTAGAATGCAAGAAAAGCCTTGAAGAGACCCCTGTAACTCACTGCATGGGGCCGAGAAAGTGAACTGCTCGCTGTGTCTGTTCATCGACGAAGGTGATCGGCACAAGAGCCCGAGGCAAGCGAGCAAAACACAAGAGCTCAAGGGCTTCAAAGATTATTCTGCTTAGTACGATTAGATAGGCTACATTGATGTTTTAGACTGGTCTCGACCTCGGGACATAGTACTCATGCGAGGTTAATTTGCAAAAAAAATCTTAATCTAAGAACTTGAAGGCAAAAAAGTATGGGTTTCCGTCTTCGGGTAGGGATAAACACATGGTCTGCTGAAGCCGAGTGGCACACCCCCGCATTCCAAGAACTTAACATGTCTGATACCAATAGCCCAACTCAGTAGGGATGGAATAATCATTGGACTAGTACGCGCCAAATGTGCCGCTTACGTCGAGTTGGAGTTGTCGGCGCATGACCACGCGGCGGAACCTCCCGATGCGTTATAGCTGTCAATGATGGTCACAATGGATCCATAGGTGCCAGAAACCATCAGAAAGGTTCCTGACAAGATGACGAACCCACTCCAACATACCATCATGATCCATCTTGGGGAACGTTCCTTGTTGCCGTGGCTCCAGTTATCATACAACCACATACAACCCATCGGTTGAAAGGACATCAGAGTGCCAAGCAAAGCGCCTATCAGAGAAACAAGATTGTCGAATACAGGGATTGCACTGGCGATAATGTATGCGATCATGGTAATACCAAAGGTGCAGCTAAGCCAAACTACCCAATGTGTTACCGTATTGGCCGTTAAGTGTCGTGAACCTTTCAAGAGTTGGATGAAGATGTATTTTCCTGGGAGCTTTTGGTAAGTTAGTAGATGTCGAACTTGAAGGAGCGCAAATCCGGGTTCAGAGAAACTTACATGAATCACAAGCATAGTAGTAACGAGAAGACCGGGCAAAGCAAAGCCGTAACTGATCTTCTTTAGCGTTGGACCAGCGGAGCCAAGAGCAGGCGATGCCACGTAGGATCCACAGTAATAGTATACGACACAACCGATGGCAAGATAAACACCTGTCACGACACATTGGCAGATTAAGAGGGACCGAGTATATTGGCGAGGGTCGCGCATCTCAGCTGCGATGGAGAAGAACGATGGAGTCCCTGGTTGTGAAATCTTCAATCAGTACTGACTTACAGGTATTCCTCCCCTCCTTTATAGAATTCACATACCAGCATAAGCAAATACCAAGGATGAAACTGCGGTTATAGATTGGCTGAAGGGAGCACTCCCAACGATCTGGTAATCAGAGATCCAGATGCCATCCTGCGGTGCCGAAGATGGTCGGTCTTGAACACCAACGGCGATAGTGACTACCAGAACTATAGACTTCTGTTAGGCTTATGAACTCCCAAACCTTGGAAGGAATAATATAACTTACTTCCGGTGACGATGCAAACTAGGCCAATCCAGGCCAGTGGGCTCATACGGCCTAATGTCTGGATGCTAGAAAGCATGAAGCCAACAATAGCTGCAACGGCGACAAAGACGGCGGTGCATGTACCATGCGTTGAGAGAGCATTTAAAGCGATCGATATTCCCAACATTCCAGAACCGGCAACAAAGACCCAGTCTTAGTAGTTTCTGCATGTTAGATAAATGTGAGTCTCAGAATTCATGAGTAATACTCACAAAGACAAAAGGCTGAACCAAAGAATATCTTCCCTATCCGGCCAAACATCAAACCGCCGGCATCGTCGATACCGTAAACATCACGGTGCTTCAATTTAAACACACCGACCATATAGTCAGACCATGTTGTAATGCATGCAATAGTGCACAGGATGATAACTCCCGGTACAATTCCTAGAGTATCGAATGCCACGGGGATCGAGAGAACACCGAGACCAATCTGACTTTTCATCATCAGAGCAGCGGATCCCAGCCATCCGACCTAACGGAAGATTAGCTCACTGGCAAGATAATTAGAGATGCCGGACGCACATTGCGATAGTTAGGTCCTTCTTCAGAGAGCTCGCCAAATACGGCATCGTGGGCATATGTCTGGTCCTCAATGACCTGTCCGGTTTGAGATGGGACAGGACTGAGGGATTCGCCTTCTTTCTTTTCGGGCATTTTGAGACATGGAGTGCATGTTCATAGAGAGACTAAAAAATCTTGTAGACTGCAGGGTATAGCGGGTCCTTTTAAAGTCATTCAATGATCGAATACGTAGCTTCGGGTAGCAGGCCGGTGCTCACTGCTTGAAAGATCTACAAGTGGCGAGTATCCCCAGGGGCAGTGAAACAAGATGAGTGAATATGACAAGACGTCAGATAACGGAGATATCTAAATTGTGACAAACTATCACTATGCTGAAGATCGAATCATCATTCGAATATGAACCTATAGCGGATTGTTTCATCAGTAGAACTCCTGGATTGACGCATTACTTGCGGGATTTTCCACGACGTTCTAGCCCGAAACGTCAGATATGGCTCCATAAACGGGGCTTATGAAAGTCATAACTCGGCAAGCCATCTCGGGCCATCTGGCTACGTAGGCAGTCTTCGGTCAACATAATGCTGGCGTGGCCTGACATAAAGTCCTACTTCTCCATGAATAGTGGGTCCCGCCCCCAGATCCAAGCCGAGTCGCCGGGCCCCTTCCCGAGTCTGGAGTGACTACATACCCCAGATATCCGGAGGACCTCTTCCAAACAATGAGAATAAACGGTCGACGTATACTACATCCAGAGAATTCACTTCTATTGACTAATTTGCAATCGATCTGACTTCTCTCATCTCGAATTGTTCTCCAAATATGACGCAGGATGGATCAAACTGGCTGATCCAACTGCCCTTATCGAACTGCTGAAACTTTTCTGATTGAAGTATGTGGGGTCGGGCATTACAATACCTTCCAAGAGTCTCCTATGCTAGATAAGAGGCTTGGAATCGGGCAACTTTCCGGTAAAAATATCTTCCTAGAGGGTTATCATGAAGCTTTACGGTTTCCTGCGAAGAACAACTCTCTCTCAATAGAAACACGAAATTTTGCGTTTCCCGCGGGTTACCTGATCCTGCCTGCCGTAAGATAAAAAAGTTTGAAATCAGACAAGGATTCCTTAAACTTATAGAGGCTCTGAAACAGCTTCAGGGGTATTGAGCTACGGCAGTGCTTCCGGTGCTGCATATCATTTACCAAACATGGAGAGTGAGCTAGAAAGCACGGACTACTACGGAGCGCAGATAGGAAATAAATGCGCGATTTTTGTTGAATAATTCCTTCTACACAGAACAGGAAGCTCGGGATCAGTAAGTAAATTTCTTGTTGTTTCCTCTATGAGCATCATCGTCGTGTTCTACTACACTGTGGATCACTCGGAAGCCGGCGGATGAAAAGATATGACCATCATGAGGTTGAGTCCGAGTCCTGGAGTACTACTAGTCGTACTTATTTTATTCCAAGTAGCATCCAAGTATAAATTTATCTAGGCGGAGCTTCAAGCTTCCAGGTTATTTCTAATTTTTGGATTATGCCCGGCTATAGAAATCCAGACAATCGCTGAATCCAAGTTCAAGTCGCAGTAACAATGCTCTGAGACAGAATAGCATTGTCAGCCCAGACAACCATCACCAATCTCTCCATAAACTCGAACAGACTAAAGGCCCCTGCAACTAGTGTAGTGGTATTCTGTGCTAATTCTATTGTCCTAATCAGTTCGGAGTTACCGAGCTGACAAAAAGCCAAGTGGCCCTTTTTTCGGCCTTCTCGCCCGATTTTACAATCGGACTACTTTAATGGTTTTAGTTGACTGTCCAAAGCCCAATAGCGATACACTGGCAGCTCTCCAGGGCTCCTATCCACATATTTGGACTCGGAGGACCTGAGATCTCAATGCTTTCAACAACATGAAAGGCTGGCATGGTATAAGAAGGATCTAAATATGTGGTCTTTGCGGTTCACTCAAATACACCAGTGTGCTAGGTCTCAAATTCTTGATAGCAATATTAAATTTTTGGACTACTACCTGTTCGCTATTCGGGCGCAATATGCCACTGATCGCCAACTCGAAACCCTTCTGGGAAGGGATCAGAGGGATCAAGAACCATCTGCTTGAAGCCGGTAATCCATGCACTTCCCTTCACAGTAGGAAGCACTGCATCATATTCCCCAACCTTTGTAGTCCCTCGAATATGACACTCAAATGAGCTTCCAATAATACTGCGATGATGGAACTTCTCATTAACTGAAAGCTGTCCCCTCGCGTGTAAAATGGCCATCCTTGCACAACTTCCCGTTCCACAGGGACAGCGATCGAACCGACCTGGTGATACCACCACTGTATTCACGGCTGTCTGTATACCATCGGGACCTTCCAGCAGGGGTTCCGTAAATTCGATATTACTGACACCTCGAATATCAGGATTCTCGGGGTGAACGGAGACGTAAGATCGGTTTACTGCCCGTTTAATTCTTTCGCCAATCTCGATCAGTTTTGGCCCGTTTGCATTGCTGAATTGTAGTCCGATTTTCGACACGTCTAAAACGGCATAAATCATTCCTCCCCAGGCAATGTCCACCAAGATTGTTCCTAGTCCTGGTACCTCAACGGGATGATCTAAAGCAAAGACGAAGGCGGGTACGTTATCAAACGAAACAGCTTCGCATTTGCCGTCTTTGCAATCTGCGATGACCTCCACGAGACCGGCCGCCGTATCCAAAGTCAATTGTGTAGTCGGTTCCGTCGTTTTAACCATGCCAGTCTCTAGAAGAACAGTTGCAGTAGCTAATGTGTTTCCTCCTGACATAGGAACGTATTCTTCGTTCTCCATGATTAGAAAGCCTGCGTCCGCTTTCGGATTGCAAGGTGGGAGTACAACATTCATGCACATTGCCGGGCGGCCTCGAGGCTCATTGAGGAGTATTTGGCGGGTATGGTCTGCTTTGTCTCGGAAATAGACCAGTTTTTCGTACATGGTTTTGCAACCCTGGGGATCCATGACGCCGCTTACGAGGACATCGCAGACTTCTCCTGCGCAGTGGCAACCGGCGATTTGCAAAGATCGATTGAATCGCATTTCAATGGATTCTTGGTCTGATTTTCAGGGATTTCAAGGGATTTCTCAAGACTTATTGGGCTCCAGAGAGTTACAAGTTCTATCTACATTCTCAACATTCCGGTGCTAGAGTGACTTTATACGTAGATGCGAGCAGGTAGATGAGGGGTAAAAGTGCCCGCGAATCCCCCACACTGCCACGCAAGAAGACGATGAAGAGGTCACCGAGCAGAATTTCTAAATATGGATTTCCTGCAAGTACTAATATTGCTTTGTGCAAAAAGATCGATGCACTAATCAAGTAATTCTCATGAGAGCAAAGCTTATTACTTCTGGTAGATAGTCGGTAGAGATCCCGGTCTGATATCGTCCTCTCTCCCTACCAATGAAAGCACCATTCATAATGTCTTCAGAGAAAGTCACCATTCATCTAGGAAGGCGTTTCCGGTGCTTTGAATCTCCTCTTTTGTTTTTAAGATTTACTGGGGATCCGCGACCTTGAGAACGGCTTTGCCTTTGTTTTTGCCGCTTAACATGGCTACAAATGCGTCGGGGCCGTTCTCAATTCCAACAGTGATATCCTCTCTGGTTTTGATGCTTCCGTTCGCCAGCCACTAAGATAGAATAAGATCAGTCAGAATATTGGACCCTAGAGTAAGGAAACCATCAAATGGAGATTCGTGTTAATCTTACCTCTGACACCTTCTCATCCCGCTCTTTGGAGTACTTAGGCCCCATATTGGGATCTCCCTGAATGAATCCCTGCATCTTGATGCGCTTGGCAACAATCTGGAAGAGATTCTTAACTCCATACTTCTCATCCGGACCCAGGTTATACTGCGAAATCATCCCGCATGCCACTAATATAAAACGTCAAAATCGAACTCCTGCAGCATCATATCATACTTCACCATTGCACGAAAGTTGACCACACATACCGATTCGTCCGAAGAAATTCATAGCCTCCAAAGCAGCCTCAAGCTGCTCACCACCAACATTCTCATAATAGATATCAATACCATCAGGCGCCAGTCTCGTCAACGCATCTAACGGCTTCTCCTTCTTATAATTGAATCCGCCATCAAAGCCAAGCTCGTCAATGATGTATTTCAGCTTATCATCGTCTCCGACGCTACCAATCACTCGCAGTCCCTCGCGTTTAGCAAGTTGTCCAACGACCTGTCCAACCGCACCCGCCGCGGAAGAAATAAAAATCGTCTCGCCCTTTTTCGGAGCTCCGATCTCGTACAGGCTGGCGTAGGCCGTGATGCCCGGCATGCCGAGGATACCCACGAAATGTGAGAGTGGGAGGTTATACTTGTTGCTGATTTTGTAGGTTTGGTCTGAGTCTAGAGACTCCTGGGTTGCGATCGTATACTCCTCCATGGGTAAGTGGCTGAAGACGAGATCGCCCGGGTTATACTTAGGGTGATCCGATTTGAGCACTTGGACCAGGGAGTAGGCGCCGATGGGTTCTCCGATTGGGTAGCTTGGTCTGTAAGATTTGATCTTGGGATCGCGCATTGCGCCGCGCATGTAAGGGTCGAGGCTGACATATAGCTGGCGGACAATTGCTCCTTTGGTTGGAGGTTGTTGGTTTAGATCGAATGAGCGTTCTTTGACGACCAAGTCCTGTCCTGGGACGGGTAGGCCTGTAGGCAGTTTGTTGTAGATGAAGGCTTTGTTGGGAGTGGCCATTTTGGGGTTTGTGGGTAGTATGTTTGGGGTATTTCTGTTCAAGTTGAAGCGGATTGATTGAAATGAAGTTTGAGTTACACTTACTCGTCTCTATTTCAAGTTATCCGAGTCGTTCAAGTACCTAGGTAGTACACCTTGAAATACACCGCGGTTATCAAAGAGCGCTTACTAATCAGGAGGGAAGGTGGGGAAGTGGGGGTCGATTAGAAATCCACAACTTGAAATCCATTTGTTTACTTCAAATTCAACAAGTTTACATTTGCATTTCCATTCACGGCCTAGTAGTAGTAGTAAACTTGCTGTTGCCAGTGAAAAATGGATATAGGGGAAGTTCCAAGGTTGTTTTTGTAAGAAAAGTTCTAGCATTCAAAGTTTCTATCGACGTGCTGCAGTAAGAGAAACACCAATTTTCATGTGAAGAAATAAGAGCAAGGCAATATTAAAAGAACTTCTTGAAAGGCTTGATAAAACATTCATAAGTAAAGGGGTATCAAAAAGGCACAAATGCCCAACTCAATCAACGCTTTGAATAAAAGAAAAATCAGAAAGACGAATTCGCAAATGTCGACAGAAATGCTATATCCCTTTGCGATGCAATCTGTTGACAAAAGAAAGGAAGGAAGGGAAGATTGATATCATGCGATCTCAAGTAAAGTTCTCTTATGTGCGTACAGTCCTCTGGGTTGTTGTTTCCGTATACTCAGGAGGAGCAAGGTTCACGTCAACGACTGTCGAATTCGTGATTGGGGACAAAGAGCGTGGCGAGAAGAATTCATCCAATTCAGCTTGTGTTACAACCACTCCAAGCTCTGACTTCAAGGATTCCGCATATGGAGACCCGGTGGTAATTTGGATTGGGACGCGCAGAGAGACAGTCGGTGTAAGAACATTTGTGCCTGGGGTGTGATAGGAGAGCGAGAGTTCCAGGGAATAGGTGCGAGACATCAGACATGAGTGGAAAGTCGGGACGAATGTCTTTGACGATGGGAGGTTGATCGGAATAACAACCGATGCGGTGTAGTAGATATTGCTAGTAAGGTCTGGTGGGGGTGTTGTGGAAGTTTCCGAGCAAGTAGAGTCGGTCGAATCCCGACGCTCACAGTCTGACAGTGAGTGCTTCTGCCATTTTGCAGATGCGACACACATAGTCGAGAGTGGAACAGAATCGTTGAAAAGGCCCTGACCAACCTGCGAGAATGGCATGTTTCCAGATTGGAAAGGGTAATCCTCCCAAGGACCCGAGCTGTAGAAGGTGCTAGCTTTAATTTTGCTGGTCATCGACCCCAGCTTTGGTGGTTGCTCATTTCCTACTGGATAGAACTGCAGTTGAACAGTAGCCACGGTGCTAACAGTGTCGGGTGCCTGGCAGCTATGAGGAAGTAGACGAATTGGCTTTGGCTGTGTGGAAGAGGCAACCATACGGCCCAGTTTGCCTCTCAAGAATCCACGCTTAACGCTCTTTTCTTTCCGCGTGCAGTAGTAGATGTGGTCGGTGACTTCGATAGGTGGCTCTTCCTCCACTGTTGGAATAATGCGAACCTTCTTGGCAAAGTTGGCCAAAGCCTTGACCTGGCGTTGATCTGAGGAGGATCTCTTAAGCACTCCTGCGCGAATTATATACGAGATCACGCTCATTTCGGGGGCCATGTCATCTAGCAAAGTATTTCCATTGCCGGCAATCATTGGATCCCCTAATGTCGGGGGAAGCATCGTGTGGGATCGGTGGATAGCATTGTTCTTCCGGTTGTGGGAACATACTTGCGGCAGCAATTGATCTGGAACGACGAACTCGAATGGGAAGCTATATTTGCGACCAGCTTCAAATACTCGTGGAGCAGGATAGTCGGTGTCTTCGATGGGTTGTCGCAGCTTTAGAAACATGTGCTGGGAGCCGGTTCGGCCAGGGCAGGCGGCGCGTTCGACTGTGGTTCGTGATTGACCTATATTGAGAAGGTAAGTTAATTGACGCTTTGTATTTCTTTTTTGATTCAGCATTGTTTACCTTGAAAGACAATCTCAATCTCATCGAATCGTGTTTCTTGGTCAACAGTAACATTGACAGTTCCCTCAATATGATCACCGGTAGTATATGAGTTGACGAGACCGGGTTTCTGCCCAACAAGGTCGATCTCGATTTTTGGCTGGGATCGCCGGGTGAAGACATCCAATGTCTCCGACCCCCGACTAATCACTGAAGTTGCAGACATATTTGGTTGAAGTTGCTGATAGAGCAAGGAGTAGATGTTGAAGGAGAGGGGAATGGAGAGGAGAAGGAGGGAGGGGAAAGATATGGGAAAGCACCCGGGACCCTTGGACCCTTGTTCAAGTAGGGCAACGTTGCTCAAGGTATGCACAAAGTAGACTTTGAGTTTGAGGAGAATAAAATAAGGTCAAGCTTGCTTTATGGAGCACTTTTGCTTGATTTTAAACCAAACCAGGAGAAAGCAAGCAAGAAAAAAAAAATGTAGTACGAAAGTGGAGCCGTGGACAACCGCGCTGGGTATACAGAGTGTACTATTTGGTGTGTTCCCCCCCGTAGTGGAGTGGACAGGGGAGCCCCGTTTTATAGAAAAAGGGAAATGCGACTGACGTGATCGTTTTCTTCAGATCTTGTTTACAAATCCATCTGGGGATCTTTCACGCCAGATTCGTGAGTCATTCAAGATTGGAAACCGATTGAAAGGCGGATGACTTGTTCACTCGCGTGGACCAGCAACTCTGGAGATGGGGAATACGGAGTACTCCAAAGGAAGAAAAAGCCAAGGACTACCCTAAAGGGAGTTAGCAGCGAGCCAACGCAAAGCCAGGCGTCCGGGGTTCAATGAGTTGATTGGATGATTGGTGACCTGCGCCCTTCCATCGGTCCATGCTCACGCCCTTGGATTGACATTCCGTTTGTGTCATTCAAGAACTTTGCTGTCAATCTTGGTCGAACAGAGCCAGTAGGTTCCACCATGATTCGTCAATTTCCATCTCCCAATGGATTCACAGCAGAATTCCTCAATCATGGGGTCCTCCCCCTATTTTCAAGACCCTTGTACACCCTCAGTTGCGATGCCGGAGTATTCAAAAATTTGAGGCATCTCAATGAGTATCAAGTCCAAAAAAACATGGTGGGTCGAACCAGGCTGGAACAGTCGGTGGACCGCGCCTTATGCCGACAAGCACGCCCTTCGAGGTTCCACTTTGGAGTAGGACAACCATGGTGGCCCACTCACAGTTCCCCGATCGGAGCTGTGATCAGACAGTTTCGTGTTGTTGCTCAAGATATAGCCAATCATGACAGTGCGGGGGAGAGCCGTCCTGCTGACAATTGCTGGTGAATTTCAAAGCAAACTCGTGATTTTCCACTCTTCACAAAAAGAAGATCCCCTAAAATTGAAGTTTCAAATCAGCGTTGGAAGCCCCAAAGAAATGAAAAATGACACCATCAAAGACCCATTTCCCGAGCAAAGGTGCTTGACGACGGTAGCCGACCGCTTGTCTCTCGGGAGGCTCCAGATATTTCCGACCTTAGCCGAGCACATTGCATGCCGAGTGGATATGCCTGCCGAATTGGCATCTAGTTCGGGGTAATAAAAATGGTGTGTGTGCTGCAGGATTCACACGGATTTCGGTCTAGTACATATAGAAAGTACATGTAGTATTCGGCTTGTTGCAGTCGGTGCGTCGGTGATGCCAATGCGAGATCATGCCAACTTGAAGCCGCAAAGGGCCGATCCGAGAGGATCATGTGACTCCTGTATAGTACCCGCGATGGGACATCACAACAACTTGGAACCCTAGGGTACCTAGGTACAGTACTAGGTAGTACTAGAAACTTGGGCATAAAGAAAAGGTCCAATTTTACATTTTACATTGCTACTAATAGGTCACAGAGTTGAAGCTCATTCATTGTATTGACTAATAAACTAATGCATTTACAGATTGTTCCGACTGATAAATTACGGCTCATATCCGTGGTGGAATCCAGATAAAACCGTACTCAAAGAGCGTCGAAGCACGTTGCCGCACTTTATCTTGTCTCATACAAGCCGCACTGAAAAGTAACGGGATGCATCCAGCTCAAGATTAGCCGAGTGGAACGGCAGACCGAGCGAGGCAAGAGACGACATCCACTGAAGGAAGTCTATACTCGATCATCTCGAGTGGAATGGGGATGAAGGGGATGGGATGAAATGGGAATAATGCGGATCAAAGCCGCTATTGAATGTCAATTAGCAAAGAGCTAGGTATCTGAAGCCTGAAGAGCACCAACGCCAACATATGACGCCAGAAGTACCCTATGAAATTAATATGCCACCCTTGTTCGCATGTCCTGTATTGTCGTGTTAGTTAGAGCTCATACAACATCAGGATTGGAAGTCACTCACCGAAATCTTTCGCTCGATCTCACGAACGGAGCGATCGAGCTCTGCTGCTATCATCATCTTCGTATCGTTGGGCAACAGGAAGTACATTTCGCACAAATCACCATCAATCACGCCCTTGGAAGGTGCATAATATCCGCGGTAGATGAGATGATCCCGTCCCGCCAGGGGAGGTTGCTGAGATGCCAGTTGCATTTCCAGACTCTGGAAAAAGTCGACATCCTCGCGGCTGGCGAAGGGGACAAACATGCCAACAGTTCCCTGCAGACCAGTCCAGACGATGACATCACGGCCACCTGCGACTAGCTGCGACTTATGAATACTCGTGGGAATATCCTGGGTGTAATAGTGGACCATCAACTCAAGCCGGTTGGGGGTACCTTGCAAATAGCCGCGCTCGTGGACAAGATGGGCACCAGATCCATCTTCATCGGCCTCTTCAGAGACCTTGGCAGGGCACCGCAGCATCCATAGGTTGCCGAACTTGTCACCACCTGCCACGGTTTCATAATCAACCATCGCCGAAGAAGTCGACCAACGAGCGATAGAGTCGTCCACGAAGGGAATGAGGATATTCTCTTGAAACTTGTATACGACATAAGTGACACTTTCACGGACATCACTGACCACGATGCGGCTGCCTTGTGTCTGAAGACCAACGATGGTCTTGGGCACAACGGGCGCCTGGCACTTGCGGAGAAGTTGCTTCATGCCGAGATCGTAGAGACGCAGGATAGAGCCAACACCGGCCAAAAGTCGGCCTTGGAAGGCAAGCAAGGCGAGGGGTGGCTCTTCAACCTTGGTCTTATGAATGAATTCTAGCTCACGGCCGTCTTCTTGGAAGCGGTAGATATGAATGAAACCGCCTCCAGACGAGGGCGGGTTGACCGATCTGTCCTTTGCGGTTCCCACAACCAAGAATGTTTCATCATCCTGGCTTGAGAACGGGACAGCCGCAACACTGACGGCGGCTTCGTTGTCTTCGAGATCAAGCGTGAAGACAACAGACTTGGTGGAAGTAGGGTCGACGATTTGAATGCAGGAGGCCCAATGTCCTGTGCCACGAGGGTAGCCGAATTGCTCCGGTGGCAGGATGGCAGCCTCTCCGTTGCGACTCTCTGAATCTTGGATGAGACTTTGTCGCGTAGCTGGTGACAGAACATTGTTGTCTGATTCAATCACATAGAAAAGAGGCTGTTCGGGGTGCTTGACGAAACGGCGGGGTGTGTAAGCAAGAGGAATGGACTCCTGAAGCATGTTGTTGTCCAGCTTCTCGATTGAGAAAATCCTGAGTCTTGTGTTAGCGATGATGCGAACCAAAGCGAGCGAGACAAATAGAACAGATGAAGGTAGGTTTGATCTCAGTAGGAACAATTGGAAAAATAAATAATAAAGTTTTTCAACAAGGATTTTCAGGTCCCAATTTCTCATCATATGATCAAGGATGAAGTGGAGGTTGATGGGGGTGAAGATGAAATCGTAATGAGTGAAGACTTACCGAAGATTGCGGCCTTGAATACCAATCATGCCTTCCACACACTGCTCACTAGAGAAATTCCAACCCCATTCCAGGCCCACATAATCAAGGGGGGTGAGCATGAAACTCTTGGTCTGAATGTCTGAATATCCAAGCCAGGGACGGGAACTGAGAGCCAGTACGGCAGTTTGTCCCTTGACGGAAACTTGGGAGAGCTTCACAGGCTTGGCGCCCAGGAAACGTGTTCGAGTATCGGAAAGCTCTCCAGTGACTTCGTCCAGAACGGTCCGCAGGTATACACCAGAGTAAAGACCGATGTGAAGATACAGTGCTTTACCACCCGAACTGGAATCGGCCATAGCGATAATATTGAGCGCCGATGGTGCGGATGTCAAAGCCTGCACGGATTTGCTTTCCAATGTCGAGTCTGGATCCAGGCTGAGAACGCGGACTGTAGAGTCGTCACAGCCAACGGCCAGGAATGAACTTCGCATCCTACCTTCGGGGACTTCTCCGAGACTCAGGCAGGTGACGGTACCAGACATCTGTCGCTTTTCGTCGTACTCGGCCAGCGTACCATCTGTATCCATTTCGAAGTAAACGATCTCGCCGGAGCTGAGAGCGACTGCCACCTGGCGCTCATTTGTCGCCGCAGCCACAATGGAACGATGCTGGGGTGCGGGCCATTCATTGACGCGGCCACCTGGCAGAAGATGTCGGATTCCGCGAGGATGCACTTGAATGAGCGAATCCTCACCCAGTTGCTGGACAGCCAAGGTCGGCGCAGTAGAGAGAAATCCTGTGTCGGTGACTTCCTCTACGACTTCTCCAATACCCAGAACCAGGGTGCCGTTGGCAAAAGAGAGGACAATGTATGCATCGTACTCATCGGCCCGCGTCAATTTAGTCGTCCAGACAGCTGATGGGACTGTCCGGAGCTCCGACTCCACAATCTCGGAGACTTCCAGTCCATGTTTAAGAGTACGGAAAGTGCTGCGAGCACCGGTGCCGCCGACAGAGTAAATTTGCGGAGCATCATCGTCAGTTAGATTGGCAATCTTACTGTCGATCAAAGGGTTGAGAGAGTTGATGGATTCCATCAGGTTCAGGTTTTCATATGCGCGAGGCTGGAAAAAGACCGGCTCACAAGGAACAGACGGGTCCGCGGAAAAATCATCGCTGGAGAACTCCGTCTCCTCGTCGTCATCACCAAGTTTCTCAAATTGGTAGAAATGATGGTTGCCAGCTTCACTTGCGACGTAAAGGAAACCGCTCTTGAGAATAAGAAGGTTCGAGGCGACGGGAACTGTATCAAAGTATTTGATCTTCAACCTCTGCACTTCGCCGGTCAACTGGCCATTGTCATCTTCGACCATGTCCAGTGTCAACTTGAACATGTCTCCATCCTCGGTTTGAAGCAGAAAGAAGAAAGCGCCTTTCATCTTATGCATGACTCCAGACACAATGGTTCGCTTCCGTTCCGGGTTTTCAGTGGCCCCCCTTCGTCGTGGAATGGGTACCCGGAATGCATCCTGGTTTGAATGGCGATATGTGACATTGTCCTCGGCACAAACGATCACACCACTAGGGCCATCAGCACCGCCCGGGACTTGGAAGAGCATGTTTGCTGTGCGATCGACGGGATCGGACCACTTGCGAACAACATGGTTCAACCCGAGATCCAGTTCATAAAACACGAGAACTTTCTCGATTTCCTCGTAGGCCACGCCAGTAGGATCTTGGTCGGCTTCCGAGTAGTCGACTTCCAAGGCAGCGAACACGGGATTTTCATATCCCACATCCAAGGCCGTCATTGCGAACACCAGAGTCTGCGGTTTATGCGCCTCCAGAGGTGATGAGATGGTAAGTTCCGCCTGGGAGTTACGGTTCAGAACATAGACCAGCTTGTTCTTCTCCACGGAAGCAATCAAACACGCACGACCTTTAGGGTCGACGGCAAGATATTGTCCTGGAACCACACGACGGATGCCCGACTTTCCAAATGTTTCCAAGTGGATGCGATTGAATCGATTCTGGGATGGAACATATTCAATGATCGTAATACGACCGGAGTCGGAGCCGATGATAATGTAATCTGAACAGAATATTTACTCAGCATAGTTCGCACAAAGATATTTGCAGCGTCAACGTTGCTGGCCGGGAGGGAACTGGTCCGCTACCCTTCAAAGGGGCGGCTCGGAAAACCAGGACCGTGCTACCCGGGAAGCTTGAAGAATCACTAAGTTGAACTCGTAAATGCAGGCACGGGGTTTTTTTTCTAGAACATACCTTTGTTGCTTCCAGACAGACGGAATGCTGCTAATGAGCGAATGATACCAAACACATCTTGTGAGAAGATTGGTGTGACTTTTCCCTGACTCGGGTCGGGACGGTGAATCGTCAGCTTCGAACCGGAGGCAGTGACAATCTGTTGCTCTTTAGTTCCAGCGAATTGACCCAGGATTGCCTGTGTGATTGCAGCAGGGGGCTGGATTGTCAAAGAGTACATGAACATATGCGAGGTAGTAGCCATGGTGGGCAATGGATTAGCTTAGCTCGCAAGCTAGCAGCAAAGCTTGACACGGGGAGAGGAAAGAAGAGAAAAAAAAGATGTTGCAATAGAAATGATGCAACAGATCACATCAATCCCATTTCTGCTGGGGTCGATTAAAGAGAGACTCCCAGCGAACCAGAGAGAGCACGCGTTTCAGGGTGAGCGAGTTCTATTATAGACTCGGAGGGGAGAAGAAGGAAGAGGGAAAAAGAGAGGAAGAAGAAGGCGGGCAAATGCAAAATCAGCAACTGCGCGGTTCGTGGGAAGCTTGGACGGTCACGTGAGGACCTTCGACCGCCTTCCATGTAGTGCCACCCGCTTTACAGTGGGGAATTGCTAGGTCATTCAACTAGTCCTTCCCCCCCGGTAGCCGTAGCTCTTCTTTCAACAATCCAACACTTCTTTAACATCACCCACTGTTTCTTTCCGTGCGGCTTTTCAAAGGCGGTCTCTATCTGCGTTTCCCATTCAGCTGCGCATCTAGCCTTTCTATTCACTTTAATCTATCAACTCGCCCGAAAGGCGAAAACGCCCGCATTCCCCTCCAAATCAACGTCCCCCACACTTCTCTACTCCCGACGACATCTCAATTCGTCACTATGGCCGACGACGCTGGCACTGCCGAGGAGGCACCCATTACCTTCATCGTCAAAACTTCGACGGATAAGAAATATACGATGACTCTTCCACTGTCGACTTTGGTCTCAGACTTAAAGAAGAAACTCGAGACCGCTGAACCAGACCAGTCAGACAAGGTCGATGATTCCAAGACTATTCCTGCAGATCGTCAACGTCTGATCTACTCCGGTAGGATCTTGAAGGATCATGAGACTTTGGAATCTTACAAGATCAAGGATGGGCACACGATTCACATGGTTGGCAATGCTAACAGCAACCAATCGCGGGCGAACGCCTCTGCGCCGTCTAGCTCTGCGACAGCTTCTGCCGGAGCCACCCCGAACCCCGCCAGTGCTGGTGTCCCTACGAATCTAGCGGCGGG
>KB644842.1:342530-443147 GCA_000347475.1 Penicillium paxilli ATCC 26601
CCCCGACCCCCGCCAGTGCTGGTGTCCCTACGAATCTAGCGGCGGGAACTGGTAACAACCCTCTCGCTGGGTTGACTGGAGCCCGATATGCCGGCTTTGCTCAGCTACCCGGGGCGGGTCTCTTTGGTCCCGATGGTGGGGTAAGTAGATATATTTCTTCCTATATTCTTAACTGATGCGGTGTTCTTGTGAATATCATTCACTCGCAAAATGAGTTTCTCTCTATTACCCACTGCACTTACTGACTTGATGATTTTGGTCTAGATGGGACCTCCTCCCGATACCGAGACTATGCTGAGCATGCTCGAGAACCCTCAATTCCAATCCACCCTCAACGAGGCGCTTCAGAACCCCGCGATGATTGACATGATGATTCAACAGAATCCGATGCTCCGGGATATGGGACCTGGAGCGCGACAGATGTTCCAGAGTCCTGAGTTCCGCCGTATGCTGACGGATCCTCAACAAATTCGCCAAATGATGCAAATGCAACGCATGCTGGGCATCGGTACACCTGGTGGTGATAGCGCATTCCCAGCTCCCGGTGTAACGAATACAACTGCCGGAGAGAATCAACCTCAAGAACAGAACCCCCCGCCCAATCCATTTGGACAGAACGCAGCTGCAAACCCTTTTTCTGCTCTTTTCGGCGCCAACGCATTCGCCAACCCCCTCGCACAACCGCCGGCCACCACCGATCCCGCGAATAACCAGAACCAAGGAGATCAATCAACAGATCGGGGTACTACTGGAGAAGGGCAGACTCCGCAAGCTGCTCAGAACCCTTTCGCCTCCTTGTTCAATCCAGCTATGTTTGGTAATGCCGGTCAAGGTGGTCAGGGTGGCATGGACCCGTTCAACCCGCAACAAAACCCATTCCTGCGTGACCCAGCTATGATGAATCAGTTGATGCAAGCAATGGGGGGACAGGGCGGAGAAAACGGTTCTGCGGGTGCGGGTGCGGGTGCGAACCCGTTGGCCGCCTTACTTGGGGGTAGCCTTGGAGGTGGCCTTGGAGGTGGTGGCTTCGGTGGGTTTGGCTCTCCACAGCCCCCCGACAACCGTCCCCCGGAGGAGCGATATGCGGATCAGCTTCGTCAGTTGAACGATATGGGCTTTTTTGAGTTTGAGCGGAACATTGAAGCATTGCGACGGTCCGGTGGCAGTGTGCAAGGGGCAGTGGAATACCTCTTGAGCAACATCTCATAAATCTCTTGCTACTAGCCGGCTTGTCCTCGAGTTCAGCCAATATCCTCTTTTTACCAATGTATTTTCATGGTTCTCTTTGATTCGATCATCGCGAATCTGCCACGCACTGATGATTTCCCGACTCCGCTCCATCATCTTGTTTTTTCTTTCTTTCTTTATTTATCTCTTTCTTTTTTTTTTCACCTCTGGCTGTGGATTTATCTACTATTGTCACTTCTCACGGGGTCCTTGGTACACTAGCGCTTTTGTTCATTTGCCAATGCCATGTTGATTCAATTTTTCAGTTGATTAGATTTTAAGGATGCAGGGGTGCTTTTCTTTGTTTGCCTTGGAAGAGACGGAAGCAAGATGATTCTGTGTAGCAACTTGGGTATATGAATTTATACTAGTACTGTTACTAGAGAATGGTCACTTAACGTGTTCCAGTCAGGAGTAGTACATACACTGCAGTGGTAGTTATGCGCTATGACTGCTTTCTCCGCCTCGGCCCTTGTACTACTCAAGTTCAAGTTCTTTAACGTACAATTGTAATGGTGCTTAGAACGTCAGTTCAATGAATCCATGCTGTGCCCAATGATCAAAAACAAACTTCAGTTTGAAGTATTGCTTCAAGTCATACTTTGATACACCGACTCAGGGTAAATACCACTAATTACTGCAATAATTATACTGAATTTCAAAGTTCAAGTTCTTCTTGAAGCTTGTGATAGACATATCACAACTTGGACTAAAGGCCCGTCGGGACCGTGTATCCAAAAGTTGTCCTACTTGATTGACCAATCCCAGAATTACTTGGACTACCCCACGCTGCGATTGGAATATCTTCCGGTCCCCACCCATTCAAGTTGAACTGAACTGAATTGAACGTGAATGGAATTGGATTGGCATGCAGAGCGGGTCCATGTTAGTCAGCACTTGTTTGGACACGCTGGACACGCTGGAGGATCATCGGATCATCTGAGATCTTCCTCGAATCATATCTTTAATGCCTACAGGCATTCTGTGCCAATTGCACTCGTTTTCTTCCGCTCCCACTGAGCTTCACGGTCATCGCTCTCATCTATCACGCCAGAGTTGGCCCTCGTGACATCGAGCTATCAACTTCATCGAACCCCATCTGCCAAGCATATAATCACACCTAGCGCGCATCCCCTCTCGCAGTGGACCTCCAGCCCGATCACTGGCCCCCCCTAGACCTCTATCGGACGAAGATCTTGGGCCAGAAGACCCTTGGAACATCAAGGGAGGGTCTGAATATCTCAGCCATCAAAGATCGACACCTCCCACTCATCTTCCAAGTACGAGGAACAGGACTGTCATTGTATGGGTATCCGAGAAGCTGACCCAATCTAACACGGGGCAAGCTGAATTCCTCACAACACCGATTCACAATGCATACACCGGCCTCTGTACGACTGTATCCGCGCAACTGGGCGCTTTGGGTATTATTCTTTGTCACAACCGCATGGTCATTCTATATCCCTGGTGAGTTTGGCTTTCCAGCAATCGCACGGGCCGATTTACATGGTCACATCCCATTGATTGATAGCTAATGACCTCGTTATTGAATAGGCTACTCGGTGACCCGGTACAACGATAACGAACCGATTCCTCTGCTCGTGAACAAGATCTTTTCTGATCACACCCAGCTTCAATATGCCTACTTCGATCTGCCCTTCGTCTGTCCCCCAAGTGGCAACAAGCATGGCGGATCTCCCTTCGGATCGGGTCAAAGTATCTCGCTCAATCTCGGCGAGGTCCTACGCGGTGACCGTATCACAACCTCCGACTTCGAACTTGCGATGGGCAAGGATGTAGAATGCCAAGCTCTTTGCTCTTTGGAAGTCGGCCGCGACGACGTGAAGAAGGCCCGTCAGCTCATCAAAGAGAACTACGTAATTGAGTGGATCGTGGATAACCTACCTGGCGCAACAAGCTTCGTGACTGTCGATCGCAGTCGTAAATACTACGCATCTGGGTTCAAGCTTGGTTATCGCGACATCTCTCCTGCCACTGGTCACTCGCGCTACTTCCTTAACAACCATTTCACGATCGTCATCCGCTGGCGGGGCGCTCCCGAGGGTGGCAAGGTCATTGTAGGCTTTGAGGTGTACCCGAAGAGTATCAGTGCAGAGGATCGCTTGGAAGGTGGATGTCCTAAAGATGTGCATGATGAGAAAGACGGCCTTGGTTTGTTCATCGCACCGGACATGTCGAAACTCCGTCAGAAGTACGCTGGACTATCTTATATTCCAGAAGATGATGAAGATGATGATGGAGCTAAGCTGAAAATTCCCTACACCTACTCTGTCTACTTCCGAGAGGAAAATAAGGTTGAATGGGCAAATCGCTGGGATCTCTACTTTACCAACCAGGAGGAAGGTTCCATGACCCATTGGCTGGCAATCCTCAACTCTTTGACCATCTCGACCGTTCTCGGTGTCACTGTCTTTGTCATCTGGAGCCGAACTGTTCAGGGTGATATCAAGGGTCGTGGTGACGGTGCTATGGATGATCGCAAGCTCAAGGCGCAGTCGCGGCGCAAGCGCTCCGGCGAGAAGAAGGGAGAAGGATTGCTCGACAACGGCGATGTTGAAAATGACGCTGACATGTCTTCGGATGATGAATCGTTCGAAGATACCAGTGGCTGGAAGCTTCTCCATGGCGATGTTTTCCGAGTGCCCGAGTACAGCGGCCTTTTGGCTCCGTTGGTCGGATCTGGCATGCAGCTGCTCTTCATGGCTACTGGGCTTCTCCTCTTGAGCTGCCTGGGTATCCTGAACCCGAGTTTCCGAGGTGGATTCGTCAGTGTTGGCATGGGTCTTTTTGTCTTTGCAGGTGTCTTCTCGGGTTACTTCTCTGGAAGGCTCTATAAGACTTTCGGTGGATCAACCTGGCGGAAGAACACTCTGATCACTGCTTTGTTATTTCCCGGTCTATCCTTCTTCCTCGTCTTGATCTTGAACCTGTTTGTATGGGCCCAAGCATCTAGCACCGCCATCCCCTTTAGCACTCTCATCGGGTTACTTGCTCTTTGGTTGCTTATCCAGGTTCCTCTGGTGTACATCGGCAGCTGGGTTGGATTCGTGCGTGCGACTCCCTGGGAACACCCCCTGAAGACCAATGCCATTCCCCGACAGATCCCGCCTCAACCTTGGTACTTGCGCAGCCCGGCTGGACCTTTGCTCACTGGATTGATCCCGTTTGCTGTTCTCTTCATCGAGCTGCTCTTCTTGTTTAAGAACCTGTGGCAGGATAAGAGTGGTTATTACTATGTATTCGGTTTCTTGAGCGTGGTTTCTACCGTACTCATCGTCACCGTTGTAGAAGTGACCATCATCGCGACATACAGTCAGCTTTGCTCCGAGGTAAACTCCGATGGATTCCCTCATTCACTATTCACGAAATTAACGTTTTTCTAGAACTATCATTGGTGGTGGCAAAGTTTTTTGACTGGAGGCAGCAGCGCATTTTGGATTTTTGCCTACTGCATCTGGTACTATGCGTTCAAGCTGCACATCACAGGATTCGTTTCGGGGCTATTGTTCTTCAGCTACAGCTTCCTCGCCTGTGCTGTTTATGGATTGCTGACTGGAACTGTTGGATTCCTGGCTGCCTATGCCTTTGTTCGACGAGTCTACAGGTAGGTGTCCAATGCTCCTTGGGTCATGTCTTGGCTTTTGAAAATTTGAATTTTTAGGCAACTAACAAGCTATAAATTATAGTGCAATCAAGGTTGATTGAAGGACTGTTCGTTGCGACTTCAACTTTATTTCAGCAGCATTGGTGTTGACCACCACGGCGTAAACTGTCATTTTCCCTGCATGTCTCTTTCATCAGACTTCTGAGCCTTCTATTCTGTGATATTTGATTTTACCCATGTCTTTCTTTCGAATCTCATGATTATGCTACTTGAATGGACTCTTGTAGTAGGTGTAGTACGACATTTTCATTCTTACCGATCTATCAACCATTAAGGCTATAGCATTCATTACGTTAACTCATACGTGGATAATCAATCAAGTTTGTCTATTTCTTTTTGAATTTCAATGCATGCTAACGTCTCTCAACGTAGATAGTAGTACTGTTTGACTATTCCCATTCTGTTTCAAGTTCCAGTGTATTGCTCCTACTACTAGTAGTCTGGAATGGCCTGGTGCCGTGGGACAGTCTGGTACTGATCCAGTGACCTTTGCTTACTCGAATTGGAAAATGTTAACTTCACTTCATCCCAAATCGATCAAAAGGCCTTGGCATCCGAGTCATCCTCGACTTCCAACTTCCTCCCATCATCCTTTCTCTAACCTTCTCATATCATCTTCATTCCCCATGCCCTCCCAACTCCTTCAAGTTGTTTTCATCCATCTTACACCTTCTATTATCAAACCATATCGAAAGTCATCTCGGTGACTGGGAGATGCTCCTGCGCCTAAAAGCAGTTCTGAGCTTTTTGTGCGGACCCCATCTTGCATCTCCCATCACCTTTGCAGCTTTACGTGTCGAGTCTGAATCTCGAGTGTTCAAACGGAACATCAAAGTCCAGACGACATCTACTCGTATTTTTCATTTATTCCACTTTTTACTCCTTATCCACCATCTCTTCCTTTAACATCTCCTTCCTACCCCCCTTCTTACTCCTCCACCTCCCCTTCTTTTTCCATCTTTCCTCTACCGTGACTCAAGTGGAGACAGCACGTCTCACTTGAAATCTTTCATATCCCGGTTTCCCCCCAGTGATCTTAAGGTGTCTTAAGATCATCTTTCCTCCTATCTTTTCCTATCCATTTTTCTCATCACCGTTCCATTCCATCCCCCTTTCACCATGGCCGCAGTCAATAACTCCCGCCTTGTCCCTCTTACCACAACTCTTCGGCTCAAGCCTATTCAAAAAACAGAAGAGGTTGTCGAGGATCTCAAAGGCCTGACCATGGACAAATGTGATATGCTGAGCAAAGTATATGGATATCATAATGGGCAATTCACTATTGTCACACTTCTGCGCAGGGAACGCTGTTTGAGCTGTCACAGTATGTCTTCTCGTCCCCCACAATCTTTACTCGCTGGAGTTATTTCTCAGAATCATCTAACTAAGCAACTCCCACAGAGATCATCAATTCCAAGGCTGCAAAAAAGAACAGCCGGAAGCCCAGCACCAGGGAAGAAGATGAGATGCGGCTGCGCAGGATGAAATACTTCGACTGGTGGCCCGAAGGAAAGCCAAAGCCATTCATCATCACATCTGGCGGATCTCTGGTTCGAAACAGAGGCATCGCCCAGGAAACCGAACCTTGGACCTTTGTTAAGGATGGACCACCTGTTGATATCAATATGGAACAGTACTATGAGCCCGGCGAATATGAGAAAGCGCTGCAGGTACCGAGAATCGAGATCAAGCGAACTGAAGAAAATCGTCATTCGATCATTCCACAGTATCGTGAGAGACCCGTTCTTGGGGAGCTGATGGACCCAAATCGGCCATGCTACACCAAGAGTAGTATGCATTTCAACTATGAGCTCTTCCAGTGGTGGACTTATATCATTCCCAGCCGCTGGAGCGAGTACAAGAAGGAAACTCGTGGGATCCTGACAGTACGCAAGGCCAAGTGCATCGGCCACCCAGGTATCGTTGAGAATCAGGTGAGTATCATTATTTCCGTCGCAACTAATATGTGTGAATGACTAAATAACCTTTTTTCATCTTCTCAAAGAAATGGACTTGTTGTGAGCAACCCGTGCTTGCGGAAGGCTGCGAGCACTGTAACGATCATGCCAGACCCGACAACAAGTTTAATGAGCTTGAGGCTGAGTGGACGCTTTTCGAAACTCCTAAGACCGCCACGGACCCCCGATTCGCAGTTGCTCTGAGCTGCGAGATGGGAATCACTGCAAAAGGCGACCCTGAGCTGGTCCGAATTAGCATGGTGGACTTTTTCACCGGAGCTACCCTGATCGACTCGCTGGTCTTCCCTAGAGCCAAGATGCTTCATCTGAACACGCGCTTCTCTGGGGTCACCTGGAAGATGCTGTACCATGCTCGAAGCAAACGCACGGTACTTGAAGGGCGAGATCAAGCTCGCAAGCGCGTCTGGGACTTCGTGGGCCAAAATACCATTGTCATCGTTCATGCTGGTGGTCGTAGAGAAATGGAAGCACTACGATGGATGCACGCCCGCGTGATCGACACCGAGGAACTGGAGTCTCGACGCAACAAGAAACAACAAGTTCCAGGCCTCTACAAGGGAGGACTGCGCAAGCTTACTCGCGTGCACCTCAATCGAAATATCCAGACCTCGTATCAGGGACACGATACCCTCGAGAACGCCATGGCTTGTCGTGATCTTGCTTACTGGTACTCGAAGAATCTCCAGCCTATCATGAAGACCAAGATTGATCTTCAAGCTCTTTGGGGTGGTGAGTTTGAAAGCACCACTACCGCATTTTTTG
This sequence comes from Penicillium paxilli ATCC 26601, assembly GCA_000347475.1. NCBI lineage: Eukaryota > Fungi > Ascomycota > Eurotiomycetes > Eurotiales > Aspergillaceae > Penicillium > Penicillium paxilli. The sequence goes on from KB644842.1 coordinate 350,184, forward strand.
TCAGTGGCTCGCCATATGGTCGATACATCATTGCTCGCAATTTACCGCTTGAAAATGATAACAACAGCGAGGCAGGACCCCAGGATGAAGATGGGGAGTGGTCTGGCGACGAGTGGCAGTAAAATTGCTGTGAATGAACGACCCGTTTAGGGTGGGAAGTGCACTCCATGCACTGCCCCGTTTTATTGTGACAGTTGTGACGTTTCCACTTCTCTCCTGTGTTTGATCTTCGCTTATGGTGAGGGACGATGCAAAGATCAGATTCAGGAGATAAGGGGGGCCAACACGAACTGGGCAATGATTCACGATGCGGAACGGATGAGAAGTATGGACGGTGGGACCAGTCAACCAGCGCCAAGCGAGCAAGTATGAGCAAGCATGCAGCTTTTCAGTTATCTACAGGTGGTTATTTTTTTATTTTTTATTTTTTTTTATTTCTTACTTCTTATTTCTTGTTTGATTTTTTTTGGATTTTTCTGATTTTATTCTTTATTTCTTTATCCTTTTTATTGTCTTTTTGTTTTTCCCTGTGGTCTACTCTGCAATCTTCAATGTGATTGCAAAGTGGCTGCGAGTGATTATGGTGATAGGCACGGGTGAATACAAGTGGGTTCCGCATCGTATTCTATATCCTATTTAGCGCCTAGCTCGTGATGTTCTCTTCCTGTAGATTCTTGTAGAATGTCCTTTTTCCCCGTGATAGTAAATTTCCGTCATCTTGCAGAAGAGGGGGCTTGGACATGAACAGATCGATCTATGTACGGAGTACGGAGTACACATACTACCCTAGTACTAGCGCTAGCGCAGTAGCATATGTACTGTTTACCTACGAAGTACTCTGTATGTATATCGTGGCAGTCATTCGACAGATATGATCTATTGGTTACAGAATCAGCCGAGTGAAGAGAGGCTACGCCATGCTGCATTGGGTGAAACAGTCCAGATAGTGTGATAGTGTACTTCGCAAAGTGGATCCGGGATCTAGTGCCAAGTTGGCAACAATCTGGAGCTGGAGCCGCGAAACGGCGGTGAACCGGGCCCCATCTGATTAATTCGTTCTCGTATGGAGTAATGTACTTCGTATGTACTCCGTACTGCGTGGGCATTGGACATTTCTGGAGTCCACAGTAGTCTAGTCTTGTGAGGAGCCAAAGCCACGCGGCCAGGAAAAGGTTTCGAAGATCTGGGAATCCGGGGGCGGGCTGGGATAGACCGCTCCCGCTTTGCGTGCTCTAACAGGGGGATTGCTCATGTCTGTGCTTATTACGGAGTACAGAGTACTCCGTAGCTGCGTATGCATTCGTGTACATGTGTACTCCGTATATCGTTTCTTGTGTGGAGATAGGAGGGAAGGGGGGTTCTTGGGTATGTGCCAAGCAAATTATCTGGTGAGAAGGGTCAGATTGTAACTCCGTACTCCATCAGTATCCCATTTTATTGTCTGGCACAACTCATCACTTAGTTCCGGGTGATGTACCCTGTCCTACCGCCGGACAGCGCCGTCGGTTCTCCTGAAGTTGTGCGCATCTCAAATCAGAGGTCGAAAGAGACGAGACATGATTGGGCATGGATATAAGCAAGTGGAGTGATATCCCAAAGCAGAGCTAGCACGACATCGTCCCCTTCGGAGGGGGCCTTGGGGTGCTTCCAGGGGCAATTGATGGAGGGATGATTGGCCCAGTCCGGAAAGGTGACACGATCGGTGGGGACTTGAGTTTGCACCGGTGGTCGGGTTGTTCGGCTAAGATCGCCGGGCGTTACAAGGGTCAGCCCAAGACGGTTGAAGTGACTGGCGCATCTGGGGTCGAGTGTAGGTGAAAATTGCACTGAACATCAACAATGCTAGGTCCAGGCATACATGCAAAAGTTGTGAGGATTCCTTGCAGTGGGGTGGCGGGGGGTAGAAGTTGATTTTCCCAATACACAGCAGCTCTGTAATGATACCGTAATGGGTGGATTCTGGGTGAGTAATAGCGTGGCGACTTCGGCATTTATTGGGACTGACTGCCTCGACGGGGAGAGCAAGTCCAGTGCAACGCACAATGGGAAAAAAAAAAGATAGTCAGGTGGACTAATGACTAGGGAGGGGCCACGATAGACAGTGAATATTATCTTTTTCTGGTTTAGTTCTACTATTGGTGAATATCCTATCCTATCTATCCTATACTAGGGTCCGTCGACTAACTTATACTCTGTATACCTCGTCTATACTGCACTCGGATCTGGGTGTATTGTACTGTATTTGTGGTAATACGAATACTCTATCTGGCTGGACTGATCACACCATCGCACCTGCCGATTGTCCCATCTTGCGCCTTCCGCGAGTACGTCACCGGTTCCCCTGATCTTCCGTGCAGAATTAGTCCGCAGATTAGTCTACTCTTAGTATCCGAGTTAAGAGTTAAGACTTGATGCTAACTGGAATTGTATTAAAATAATGTAGTATAGTACATAGTATATAGTATAGACTGTACGGAGTATAGGTAGTTAGTACAGTACTATGTATAAAGTACTTGTATGGCTGAGTTTAGGCTGGGGTACCCCGGAGTACAGTACCGTACAGTAAGAGTACTCTAGTACCCTACCCTAGTACGTACGGAGCAACTACTGAAGGACCGCAGCTCGGGCCTTCACAATCTTTGGACATCGCTTGTTGGCTTCGCTTTCTTTTTTCCTTTTTTAAAGATTTTCTCTGTCTTTCTCCCTCCCCACCCCACATGTGCCACTTATATCTATCCTCCCATCTCCCGCTTTGTTAACTCTTTCATCTTCATCTTTATCTTCATCCTCATCTTCATCTTTTTCTTCTCATCTACTACCTATCTCCTACATAGCCATATCTTAGGGTCTTCCCCTTCCCTCTTATCTCTCCTCTCTACTATCAAGAACAAAGATCGATCAATCATCATGGCTACCAAGAAGCCTAACATCCTGTATATCATGGCCGACCAAATGGCCGCGCCGCTACTATCCCTACATGATAAGAATTCCCCCATCAAGACCCCCAACTTGGACAAGTTGGCCGGTGAAGGTGTTGTATTCGACTCTGCCTATTGCAACTCTCCTCTCTGTGCTCCTTCTCGCTTTGTCATGGTGAGCGGTCAGCTGCCTTCCAAGATCGGCGCCTACGATAATGCTGCAGATTTCCCTGCCGATATCCCCACCTATGCGCATTATCTCCGCCGCGAGGGTTACCACACGGCTCTGGCAGGCAAGATGCACTTCTGTGGTCCTGACCAGCTGCACGGTTATGAACAACGCTTGACCAGTGATATCTACCCCGGTGACTACGGCTGGTCCGTCAATTGGGATGAGCCAGACATTCGTCTCGACTATTACCACAACATGTCTTCTGTCATGGATGCCGGTCCCGTCGTCCGAACAAACCAACTTGACTTTGACGAGGAAGTCATTTACAAATCCGAGCAGTACCTGTACGACCATGTGCGAACCCGGACAGACCAGCCTTTCTGCTTGACCGTCTCCATGACCCACCCTCACGACCCATATGCCATGACCAAGGAGTTCTGGGATCTGTACGAGGATGTGGACATTCCACTCCCCAAGAATGGTGCTATCCCCCATGATCAGCAAGACCCACACTCGCAGCGCATTCTCAAGTGTATCGATCTGTTTGGCAAGGAGATGCCCGAGGATCGTATCAAGGCGGCCCGCCGCGCATACTACGCTGCTTGCACTTACGTCGATACCAACATTGGCAAGCTGCTGAAGGTGCTCAAGAACACTGGTCTGGATGAGGATACCATCATTGTCTTCACCGGTGACCACGGTGACATGCTTGGCGAGCGTGGCCTGTGGTACAAGATGGCCTGGTTTGAGAACTCCTCCCGAGTTCCCATGCTCTTCCATGCTCCCAAGAAGTTTGCTGCCAAGCGTGTCTCCGAGAATGTCTCCACGATGGATCTGCTCCCCACTTTTGCTGGTCTCGTGGGTGCTCCTCTTGTTCCGGGGTTGCCTCTTGACGGTGTATCCCTTGTGCCTTACTTGACAGGCGAGGAAGGTCCCCGAACCGATACCGTCTATGGCGAGTACATGGGCGAGGGTACCCAAGCACCTGTGGTCATGATTCGTCGCGGACGTTGGAAGTTTGTGTATTCGGCCATTGATCCGCCTATGCTATTTGACCTGGTCAATGATCCGGAGGAGCTGACCAACCTCGCGGCTGGTCTTCCAATTGCAGCTGCCCCTGTCCGCGAGGCACGTGCTCCTATCAAATCTGCCAGCCCCTTGGCTGTGACCACCACCAACTTGCCCACTCCCAATGACTCTCCTCATGCATCCCCCACCCCGCAACGTGTCACAGACGGCTCGTACCCATTCCCATCCCCCACTCCCCCGCGCACCCCTAGCCCCGGCGAGGCCTCGTTGCCCAACACCACAGACCCAGTCAAGCTGCTGGCTTACTTCGTGGAGGAAGTCAACAACCGCTGGGACCTGGAGTCGATTCGACAGGATGTTTTGCGCTCCCAGCGTCGACGCCGCCTGGTGTACTCTGCTCTGATCCAGGGCACTCCCACCTACTGGGACCACGAGCACCGTGTTGACCCTGCAACTCAATACGTCCGCAACCAGGGCAAGGGTGTTCTCGATGATGTTGAGCTCATTTCCCGCTGGCCACGCGTGTTGCAGCAAGCCGCCAATGCGAACGGTATCTCCACTGCCTAGGCACCCCTTCCCTGTCACGAACAGAACCTGTGGAGAGGGGCAACCCTGGCCATATTGAAAATAATGTCTTTTGGTTATTTTTTTTTTTCGCATTCTCGGCACATACTCTTTTCGACATTGATTTTTTTTTTCTTTTCCATTTCGCGAGGCCTGCGTGTTCTTTTTCGCGTTTGAGCAATTTTCGACATTGACTCTTGATTCTCTCTTTCACGTTTCAGCAACTTCATGGCATTTCTCATCCATCTGGGTTTATCTTCGTGTCTTTTTTTCATCAGCGAGGCGCTATACCCGGGAACCAAATAGTTTTGATTTCCTTCTTGCATTTTTTCCCAATTTGCATCTTGTGCGGAACAGTGTTTTGCATGAATTTTGTACATATCTTATTTCATCCCGGGGGTGGTGTTGCCCGATGGATTGCCAGTACTAGTACAACAGACTGATTATGATTACCTTCTGTTCCTCATGTCGTGTAGAATTCGTAGTGTACTACTATACCACTGTATCAATACTGTAGTACCATGAAACCAAGTTCAAGTTAAACTGACTGGTATTGCTACAACTACTTGTTCCAAGGTTAGTAGTACATACCCAAATGAAAATAACGATAGCATGACTCGTGAATTCTACAAGTATGATACTATGCTCGCCTCCACTCGTGGCAACCAAGACCATCGCCATCTTGGTATTTGAACTTGAACTCCCAGTGGTGTTTCAGTGATGATCATCTCAAAGTTGTACAGTATCACCTTGATACTACCTTGTTTGACTTCTTGCAACTTGAACCATAGCATAAATACTTGTAAATATTGTTTATATACTTTGATGCAAGAAGTATATTAGACTTTTCTAGCTTAAACTGCTTTTACCCGGTGATATGTGCATGATGTCATTTACCCCGTTTTATCAATCGCCCCGCTCGACCTGTCAATGTCAATGTCAATGTCAATTGTACACATCCACTCCACTCCACTCCACCTCTACTCAATCCAACTCCATCCATATCCACCCAATATTTAACAAAATATCATTTCAATTTTCACATGCCCTACATCTATCTCAAACTCCCTTCCACTCTCCACAATGCCATACCTCACAGTAGCAGTCGCCCAAGCCCGAACCCGCCCAACTCTACCCGCCACCCTCGCCGCCCTCGAACGAACAACCCTAACAGCCTCAACCCGCGGCGTCCACCTCCTCCTCTTCCCAGAAGCCTATCTAGGCGGGTATCCACGCACCTGCTCATTCGGCGCAGCAGTCGGCTCTCGACACCCACGCGGCCGAGACCAGTTCCTAGCATACTTCAAAGCGGCTGTTGATCTGGGCGATACACCCGCTGGGGCCGGTGATGAGTGGGTACAGAGGAAGTTGGAGGTTGCGCAGGGGAAGTCTCATCGGGGTGATGGGACTAGGGAGGTTCTGGAGCGGATTGCGGCGGAGTCGGGTGTTTTTATTGTTACGGGTTTAGTGGAGCGAGCGGGTGGGACGCTTTATTGTGCTGTTGTTTATGTTGATCCTGTTAGGGGGATTCTGGGGAAGAGGAGGAAGGTTATGCCGGTATTTTGATCCCCCCGGGCCTGGGCATAGTGCAAGTTATTATGACTGCCCTATTAGTATGTGCAATGAAGATCTTTTCTAACGATTTACAGACCGGTGCCGAACGATTAATCTGGGGACAGGGTTCGGCGTCGACTTTGCGTGCCGTGACGACTACTCTTAATGGTATACCAATTACTCTAGCATCGGCGATCTGCTGGGAGAATTATATGCCCCTCCTCCGTCAGAGTTTATACTCGCAGAACGTGAATATCTACCTTGCTCCCACAGCTGACGGCCGTGATACATGGTTACCACTAATGAGAACCGTCGGCGCCGAGGGCCGCTGCTTCGTTCTCTCCGCAAACCAATGCGTTCGCACCTCGGATCTTCCTGAGTGGATTACAGGCTCGGATGAATCCTCGGGTGTTTCTGCAGAAGCAGCGGCCCCGAGACTATCCCAGTCCCAGTCGCAGAGCCAGGCAGAGAAAGAGACGAAGCCTGACCCGCAGATTCAGAGTCGGTCTCAACCCGAAGGAAGGAAACTTTCTATTACGGGTGATGGGCCTCCGGAAATTGTTTGGCCGCAGGGTCAGGGTCATCCGTCCACGACGACGTCTACTGTTGACGATGTGACGTCCAAGGTTGACGAGTTAGCGTCTAAGGTGGAAGAACTGGGCCGGTCGAAGGCTGGTGCTGATGAGTTTGTTTGTCGGGGTGGATCTTGTATCGTTTCGCCTCTTGGTGCTGTTCTTGCTGGTCCCGTTTGGGAGGTTTCGACGGATGATTGTGCGGATAGTGAGGATGCAGCGGCTGATATTGCTGCTGGAGCTCATATTTCTACGGATTTGGAGGAGGAGGCGGTTGCTGTTGGGGATGGGCTGGCTATTGCTGAGATTGATTTGGATGATTGTGAGCGTGGTCGGTTGGATTTGGATGTTGCAGGTAGTTATTCGCGGAGTGATGCTTTTAAGTTGAGTGTTGAGGGTTTGGATTTGGCGCCGCCTCCTGTGTAGTACAGTAGTACCTCTGCGTCTAGGTCTACATAGTAGTACATGACTGGCTTTCTTGGTTAGAAATTCAGTATTTTACTGTCACGGTAGTTGGTAGTAGTAAGTAGTCTACAGTATCCCGAGGTCATAATCGCAGTCTCGGTTTTCTCTAGACTCTGCTGGACAGTGCCTCCGAGTCTAGGGCTTTTGTCGATTCTGTTTGTTGATTTGGTCTATTCGATCACTACCGGTACTACATGAAATGTCATTGTCTGCTTCTGAGAGCCTGTCGAAGAGATCAGTATTTGATCGTCCTAACCTTTAATGAATGGAATTGCTCAGGGCTGTTAGCCGGTTGCATCGCCTTTAAAGAATGCAAAGTTTCCATCGTCTGGCAACCTGAGCCCCCCTCATCACTTGCACTTGGAATCAAGATGATCTTGACTCACTCTTGAATTAACAGGGAAACGAACATCAAATGCGTTAGCGACCCTCCGAAAATCCCGAAAGAGGCCATCGATCAAAATAAAACTATAAGTCTTCATGTCGTCAAGTTCTCCGACAAAGAGCCCAATCACTTCAGGGCTTCCTATGTCCCCCCCTAGTAACGATAAGGGATCCCGAGTCTCCCTGACAGCAAACCAATGTCCTCTGTATTGGCATATAGTGCGAACAAATGTAAAAATCTGCTTTCCATTCCGATCCTTAAAAACAAGCATTCCTTCAAAAACGCAAAGTTGTATTGCCCCGAAGTTATTTGTGGGTTTCGTCCTGCCTTGTACAAAACATCACCACTATCTGGACTTGTAGGCATTTTGGTGAGGAACGGAACATTCTCCGCTATCGACGACGTCTTAGATTATGTGAAGGACTGGTCGATTTTAAAGAGATGATGTCCTGGCGGTAATCTTGGTGGATCGATATCTATCAGAGCCCAGTCCATAAGCGTCCGAGTCAACTTCGAGCCACCTTCAAGAAGCTGGTCTGAGCTGGTCGCGCGATTGCATCCACTTCCACAAGATACAGATCCTAGGAAATTGGAACCTTCACGGAGAAAAGTTTCGGACTTTTCCTTCTTGCTTTGACAGTAGTGAATGTTCTTCCGGTCTCTCTGCTGGAGCCTGGCGAACTGATCGTTGATACTGCCGCCGTTGCTAAGCTGTTCAGCTCCGCTCGATGTCTGCTGCTCCCGGAGAACACTGTTGTCTTGCCAGAGCTGAATGTTGGCATTTTCAAGCTGCTGGTTCTCTCGCTGGATGTCGTTGAATCTATTTTGCAGATCCGCCATCCTCTCGTCTGAGAACCTGTCATGTTCGGGGGGGGACATGAAATCGTCACTTCCGCCTTCAATCGCTTTGGTCAACCGTTCTAATTCGTGGAATTTAGACGTGCGGATTGACTCTCTTCTCTTTTCGTAATAGGCTATTCTATTCTTGAGATATTGTCGTAATCAGACGGTTGACTCGGTTGAGTCATTCGGAGAATCTCATCTCTTCTGCGATGGGATGATTTGGTTCGACTTTGAAAGATTTCTAGAGATCCAGTGCTCGATGGTGTCCCTCCATTCAAGTTCCAAGCAAATCCCTCTCGGTGCTCAGGAGGAGGATACTGGTATGTAGGAAGAAGAGTGCCCGAGCGACAGAAAGAGATGAACTCGAAGCAGACTTTTTTAGGACCGTACCTACCCAAATAAAGTTACCTAGTAGTGCCTACCTAACCTAACCAGTACCTACCCTAGGTAGTACTAGGTAGGTAACCAGGAAGGTACCTGGTTTGTTACTGCCCTAATTGGCTATGGTGGTTAGTAGGGTACTATAGTAGGATGGCGTAATCCTGTCATCGGCACAAAAGGCACTGAGATAGATTACTAGTATAACTAGTATAGTTGATATTCCTAATAGGATCTGGATGCTAAACCTTTAAGCAGTGGACTTGTTCAGAGAGAATCATGAAGACTTAGAACACTAGTAGTTAGTACTACATAGTTAGTGGAATCTAGTAGGATGATCTTTTAAATCTACTACTAGGTCTCCCAAGTTCAAATTATAAAAGCTTCAGGTTATAGAACTAGAGTAGTACTACCTAGTAGTAGGTAGTAGTAGGGCATTGCAAAGGGACTAGGTATCATCCATGTATGCCCAGTACTATCAAATTTGATAGTGTGAAAACCCGGCTAGCATGTGCCACTACCAACTTCAACTTCAACTTGAAGAGTGTAAGATTTAACATTTAACATTTCCAAGGTAACCTAACGTAAACAAAGAATAAATCCGAGTCCACCTCCACCGTGACCAAAATAAGAAAGACGAACGAAAAAACGAATGGGATATCTTGAATGCTTAATCGTGCTCTCGCTCGTCACCATCATCATGATCAAGTCAGAGTCATCGTCATCACCACTTGACTCCAGCAGTATAAGTCTGAGTCGTACGTCCATGATATATACAACTTCCCTTCTCTAGGTACCAGTGCCAGCACTACCTAGTACTGCTCAGCACTAATCCTAGTCCTCCTTTTCTTCCACCTTTTGTTCATTTGTTGAAGTGCTTCAAACGTTCCCCTCACTCGCCTCACTCTATCAACCACACAGGCGCCTTAACCAAAACCATAGCAGGCCCCTTCCCACGAACCTCAACAGTCAAAAACGAAGAAAATCGAATCCTAGGCGTAGGCGCAACCTCAGGCGTCTCATTCTTCTCTTCCGGAGGCGGCGCCGGAGCTCCACCCTGAGCCGAACGACCATGTTCAGCACCAGCCGACTTACGATTTCTCAACGCGTCAAAGACGGATTTCTTCTTCGACTCCCGCGGCGCAGGTGATGTCCCTTCACCAACACCAGTAGAGTTTGACGCAGGCGACGAGTCACCTTCAACTGGTGCGGTTGGTTCTTCCGGTTCCTGATCTGCGGGTGGTGGTGGTTGATGCTGCAATGCTGGCAGTGGACCTTCCACCTTCATGAATGCTTCGTTGAAGGTTATATTGACGGGTAGGTATTCGACGTAAACGTCTCGAGCCTCGAGGGGGATTTTCTCGGCTATATTGATTGTGTTTTCGATGATCATCCGCACACCCGCTTCTAGACCCGGCAATGCAGGTTCGTGGAGCTGGGTACTCAAGAATGAAGCAAGTTCCGCAATCAGATGCTCGATTAATTCGGCGCGATAATCCTGTGCGTCTGGTGTTGATAGTGCATCGCCGAGCCCGTCAAAGGTTGTACGTCGCCAATTCGACAATTTCGCAGTTGAGTTTTCCCGGTCTTCGTCTGTGCTTGATCGCATCTGTTGTCGGCGGAGGTTCATCTCGATGCTTTTCAATTGCACGCTTAGGGCGGGGTCGAGACCTGGGTGGAAGTGTCTGTGGAAGACTTCTTCGCCGAGCCATTTACTGATGACTGCGCGACCGATTGCGGTCATTTCTTTTGTGCCGGTTGTGACTGCGTCGTCGGTTACTAGGCCGTGGAGCCAGGGTGGGATGCCGCGCCAGTCTTTGCGGACTGAGAAGGCGAGGTCCTTGATGGCTCCGTCTAGGCGTTGGAAGCGGTTTGCGTATTCGTTGTCGTCTAGGACTGTGCGGGAGACGGCCATGCGTTGGTGGGCGACTGTGTTTTGGAGATGTTGGACTTGGGCTTCTTTGTCGAAGTAGTAGCGTTTCACCTTGGAATATTTGTTTTCTATTGTTGCTGCTGTTAGTAAATGTATATATATGTATAGTAGGAGTCTTTGTAGTTGAATAAGTATAGTTCAGGGGACCCTAATGGCGAGAACTCACGTAGCTCTTCATGTTTCTGAAGTAAAGCTCGAACATCGATATCTCCGGGATCTTCACGTTGGCGATTGCTGGGCGTTTGTCGCCCAGGCTGATCGGGCATGTTTTGGGAAGTTGTGTTTGTATTGTTGTTCGAGCTCGGGTTTATGTTTGTACTAGTTGTGTTTGTAGTGCTTCCGCGACGACTAGAATTGCCCGACGGTTGATCGGACGATGGCACCTGCGCGGAAGCCTGCTGCATGGCGTCAGGATGAGTCTGCGAACGAATTGGGGAGAGTGGCTCGTAGGATTGCCGGGAAAGGGGCCGTGCATTCAATACCAGGTCTTGCTGGGAACGATGGGGTTGGCCCCGAGCCTCGTAATGGGGCGATGGCGATTGGGAGTGGAGCTGAGAGTCGAAAGGGTCTCGGTGTTGATCGCGATGCTCTGTAGGTGAAGGCTGGTCTACTAGCAAGTTCGGATCGGTACTGGATCGCACGAGAGGTCGGGGATAAGGCTGGTCGTGGGAGTGGGACGCGGGGAGCTGCTGCGAGGGGTATTGCGACTGGGGGGATCGTTCGATCTGTTCACGCGATGGTTGTCGGAGGTGTTGATGTTTCTGCTGATGTTGTTGTTGATAGGCTAGTGAAGCCGATCGTGGTTCGTAAGAGTTCAAGTTTGTCGCACCAGCAGAGCCTGAATCGTCGTGACTGAGTCGAGTGATTTGTTCCTCGGAAGTGTTTGTGCTGGTGCTCGTATTGAAAGAGGGGCCCTGGAGTACCTGCGGGGAGGCAGGTTGAGAGATGGGATTGGAGATGGGCTTCCCTTTGATGGAAATACTAGAAGTACGATCAAGCAGACCAGATGGAGGGCGCACAAATAAGCCTCTTTTCTGACGAGGCTGAGGCTGAGGTTGTTGAGGCTCAGGGGCCACGACGCTCACAGTCGGTCGGTCGCGTTGCTGCAGGTGGGGCTGACGTTGGCTTTGAGAGCGGTGCAAGGATGATTGTACTGGTTGTACTGGTTCTTCTGCTCCGATTCCTTTCAAATTCTGAGAGGCTGGGACTGGGACTTGACCAGGTCCAGATCCAGGTCTTTCTTGATAGACGAAGCGAGGACGTGGAGGGTCGGTTACAAAGTGGCCACTGGCACTGGCACCTGGTGCAGCCTCGTAATCGGGTGGAGGTTGTGATGGTTGAACTTGAATGGGGCGAGAGTCAGCAAAGGCGGGGTGAATGAGATGCTCGACAGAACGAGCAAAAGAATTACTCGAACTTGAAGTCGAGGGATTCGGATGATTCGAGTGTGAAGTTGAGTCACGATTCGGGGACTTCTTCTTGAAGAAGGAGGGCATGCTGGGGTGGTGAAGAACAAGAGAAAACAAGAAACAAGAAACAAGAGAACAAGAGAACAAGAGAACAACTTGAAACTGCCAGCAGTGCAGTGGACTGGACTGACAACACAGCAAGAACTGAGACTGAGACTGAGAGGGGACAAGGCTGGCGATCGGCATAAAACTTGGGAAAGTTGAGTGTCATTGGTTGAGGCTGTGCTATAATTAAATTGGTTCACTTGGCTTACACTCTTACACTCTTACACTGTAGTGGGCAGTGCGAAATGAGATATACGAGATTATTCAAGTAGTATAGCATAGTATAGTATGGTATAGTGAGTATATTAAGTATGAATTGAATTATATGATATCATGATATCAGTACTCCATAGAATAGCTGTATTTACTCTATAGCTACATACATATATAGTTGAATGAGCTGAAAGGGTTAACAAAGCGAGGAGGATTTGGGGGCGAAGAGGTGGGGGATTTGGACTAAGAATTGTTATGAATTTGGGTATAAGTGCGAATACATTACGGAGTACGGAGTAGCTCTAGGATATTATTCAAGTTATTATTATGATCGTTATTAACTACAGTGGAGTGTGCCGGAGTACTCAATCATCATTCGTATTTCCATTACATCGTGAATCGGACTATCTCAAGCCTCCTCTAGCACACTCGAGCACACTCGAGCACACTACCGAGTAAATACTGTAACTATCACAGCAACATTGGCCTAGAGCTTGCATCTAGCACACACTGTGGGTCTTGCCGTGCTGGCCCTGCAGAGAGTGCTTCTCCCCATGATACGCAGCGTGCGTCTGCTTATGACGAGGATGCGCACGGTGGCTGCGCATGTGTCTGTTAAAATAGTCAGCGGGGTCTGTAGTCAGAGAGCTAGGACAAATTAGACCCGGGGGATACTCACTCTTTATACTTGGTAATCATCGCCTGATCCATCGACTCCAGTGTCTGCAGAGCAAGCTTCACATCCGTCAAAAGACTGTCGCAGCGGTGCATGCTAAAGTCCTCACGGACCACCACCCGCATCAATTGGAGCTTCTCGCTGTGGGGCGCCATAGTATATGCCGGCACAATCCAGCCACGCTCACGCAACTGGTGGGCCACCGCAAATTCATCATACACTCGGTCCGGGTTTGGTGGCAGTCGGAACGCCACCAGAGGAAGTCCCTTTCCTTTACCTTGGCTCAGAATAATCATACCCATCTGCTGCAGCTGATCCGCCATGTAATCCGCAATCCGGGTCAGGTTCACCATGATAGATCGGTATCCGTGCTTGCCCAGTCGGATCAATTGATAGTATTGACCGATCACATGGGCCGCTCCCTTGGAGAAGTTCAGAGTAAAGCTAGCCTGATCGGCACCCAGATAGTTGATGTTAAACACCAATTCCTGGGGCAGATACTCGGGGGACCGCCAGATCACCCAACCAACACCGGGATAGACGAGACCATACTTGTGACCGGAGACATTGATGGAGATAACCTTCTCCAGACGGAAATCCCACGTCAGATCGGGCTGAATGAAAGGTGCGACAAATCCACCGCTAGCAGCATCAACATGAATAGGGCAATCGATACCCCGCTCGACCAGCAAGTCGTTGATCGCCTTGACATCCTCATACTCTCCAGTGTAGGTGGTTCCGATGATAGCACAGATACCAATGGTGTTCTCATCCACAAGGTCCACGGCCTCCTTGGGGTCGATGACAAAACGAGTTTCGGTACAGTAGACATACTTCTCCTCGACCTCGAAGTAACGAGCAGCCTTCTCCCAGCAGACTTGAACGGCACTGTTCATGATAATGTTGGGACGCGAGTAGTCCTTACCCTCGGCCTTGCGCTTGTTCTGCCAACGCTTCTTCATAGCCAGAGTACCCAGCATAATGGCTTCGGAGGAACCGACGGTGGATGTTCCCATGGCATTCTCTCCCTCGGCGTCGGTTGGGCAGTTGAACAGACGGGCGATCATGTTCACGCAGCGGTTCTGGATTTCGGCACTGTGGGGGTACTCTTCATAGTCAATGAAGTTCTTGCTGAAGGACTCGGTCATGATATCCTCAATCTCATCCTCCATGTAGGTGGTAACAAAACTGGCGAGGTTGAGCTTGGGGTTACCGTCCAGGCTCAATTCATCCTTGATCATGCGGGCGGCGATCTGACGAGGCATTTCACGCTCGGGCATCTCATTGAGGTCGAGATGATCGGCAGCAAAGTGACTACCGTAGACATTGGTGTAGAAATCATTCTCATCGGGGACTGGGGCCTCGAGAGAGTCGACTTTACGAGAGGAGGGGCCAGGGACCTCGTCATTCTTCTTGACGGAAGCGAGATGAACCATGGTGGTGTTTGACTGGTGATACAAGGGAGTAACACTGGAGAGAGGGAGAGAAAAAGAGTATGAGAAGAGAAAAGAAGAGAGAAACAGGAGAGAATAGAGGGAAGAGAAGAGAAGAGAAAAGAGAAACAAGAGGGAAAAGAAAAGGGAATGAGGAAAGCACGTGGAAACAAAACAATGCGGGGCAACCATGACGCAGTGACTTCCTCTACTCTTTACTCCCTACACTTACACTTGACTACTTTACACTTACACCTCTCTTTACTTCTACATTTACTTGGTTGGCATATTACTACACCTACTTCTGCCATTCTCTTCTACCAACCATTCAATTGCACTACTATCTCAAAGTGGTTGCTTTGACCTGGACTTGGATAGATTAATGGAGCTGAAAGCTTGGAGAAAGCTTGGCTGGATGATCGGTCCCGACTTACCCGATATAAGTCGATTCAAAACAAATTAATGGATTCAAAACAGGGACTGGGCACCATCAAGTGGGGCTATTTCTTAGTATGTACCAACATTGCACACAACAATCACTCTCGAATTCGTCCAATCTACTGCTCGATGCGCTGTCAATCTCAGCTTCCCCGCTCGGCAACCACCAAGGAGTACTCCGTAGTAGAAGGCGAGAATACCACTCTACTCTCTCTGTTTCACCCGTCCTGAATCCTCTTTATTCGACAGATTACAACTTGCTCTCCCGCAGCTTCTCAACCTCGGCGAATCGATAGTAATAATCAAGACTGCCTGGATTCAGCAAGGTCCCTGATGGCTGGATTCTTTTTCCAGAGACTATCTGCTTCACAGGAAGCTCCACTTTCTTCAAATTGACCGTGGTCTGATCCACCATGCCGTCAGTGCCGACTCTTCAATTGGGACAAGTGGTGGGAAGGGAGGATCAATTTACCGGTATTTCAGGGGTCTCAAAAATGTACATGGGTACATGACGAGCACTCAATTCGCGTCGGATAGCACTCTTGACCCGATGGACTAGGCCTGTGGTGAAGGGGTTCCCACCTTTCATAAGCAAGAAAAGAAGTACCCGCTCGTCGTCATCGGAGGGTCTTCGTTGACCCACACAGATCGAATCCACAATCTCGTCTGAGAATTCGCTCTCAATCACTCGATAGATCTCAGCCGATCCGAAACGCACTCCGGAGGGGTTGAGGACCCCGTCAGCACGCCCGTGGAATACGAGCTGCTTTGTGATTGGGTGGATGGAAACGAAGTCCCCGTGCGTCCAAACATCTGTCCCAAACATGAAGTTAGCAACCACTCAGCTAGCCCAGTTCGAAAATGCGATACCGCCTTACCATCGAATCGATCAAAATACGCGCTGTGATATTTAGTGCCGTTGCTATCACCCCAGAATTGCGTCGGCATGTTGGGGAATGCTGCAGTAGCCACCAGCTCGCCAGGCACACCGTCATCCAATCGAGCGCCTTTGGTACTATTGCCTCCCTCAATGGCTGAATCATAGACCTCAACTGGGACACCAAGACTGCATCCGGCACACCCACCTACGTACAAAGGACTGATTGGATTGCCAATGCCAAAACATCCTGCAATATCAGTGCCCCCTGAAATATTGTTGAGGCGAACATGTGCCGAGAAGCCGCTGTCATAGAACCACTCAAACAATTCATCTCGCAGCACCATTCCAGTGCTTGTGACCACTTCCAGTGATGATAGATCGGCGATTTGACGAGGTTGGATCGAAGCTCGTTGTAATTCATGCAGCCACCTTGGAGAAATACCCAAATGCGTCACTCTATAATATGATCAGAAGATGTCCCAATCCCGACATGCATTGAGAGATGACTTACTTTTCCTGAGCAGCAATGTGGATCAGTGCTTTGACATCTGGCACAAAAGGGCTCCCATCGTAAAGAATAACTCTCGAGCCAAATAACAAAGTCTGAATCGCCGACAGATACATGATCCACCCCGTGGTTGTATACTGGCATGTCGTACTCTCCGGGCCGAATCCTGTGTGCAAACCACCTTCCTTGTGGGCGTTCAGAAGCACACCTCCCACGGAATGAACAATACATTTGGGCTGGCCAGTTGTACCTGATGAATAAACTACCAAGAAGGGATCACGGAACCCAACGCGTTCAAACTCCAGATGGTCCTTGCCTTTCGCTTTGGAGAGGAATTCCGACAGCGTTTCAGTTCGGGGGATGCTCCGGATATCAGCCGGTCTGGATGAATCTCGAGGCTGCGAGATAACTCCTTTGAACTCACTAACAGCCCCCATTCCATCGACGATGTCTCTCATCTTAGGACGCAGGTCAACTTTCTTTCCATTGTACACCGCAAAATCATCCATGAATAGCCAACGGGGCTTAATTTGCAACAATCGATCTAGAACCCCCTTTACACCCATATCCGTCGAGCTAGACGAGAATATCGCGCCAAGTGCCGTTGACGCTAGAAATACAAGAAGAGTATCAATGCTGTTTGAAGCACAGATGGCGATTCGATCTCCACGCACAACGCCATTGGCTTTCATCGCTTGGATGAGCTGCCCGGTTCGCTGTCTTAATTCTCCCCAGGTGAGATGTACCGCTTCGTTGATGCCATTTTCTCGGATTTCGGTAATGGCGACCTTGGTGTCTTCTTTATCTGTTTTGTCACCCGGGTGACGAGAAAAGAGTAGGTTTTCGGCAAAGTTCAGTCTGGTGCCGGTGAACCATCCAGGGACACTGTCCATTCTGGCTGATTCATCTATCACGGAGGTATAGGTTCCTTCGTGGATGATATGGAAGTATTTCCAGCAGAATTCCCAAAATGCAGGTCGGTTCTCGATTGAGTACATATACAAGTCATGAAAGGACTGTTGATCTTGGTCAGCCGTTGAGGGATCGCATGTGTGAAGCTATACTAACCTTGAACTTCTGACCTGTGGCTAGCTCTAGATTGGTTCGAAACTGACCCATCTGGGTAGACTCTGGACTTGGATGCTCCCAGAGCTTCCGCGGCATAGATATTTGGTCCATTGTGGAGAGCAGTAGATGCTGGGATAGCAGTTCCCAGGTGGGTGTGAACGTAGAATTGAGTCTAAGAGAAGCTGCAAAGCATGGATCTTCAAGGTCTTTTAACAATTTAAATTCATCAATACTATTCAGAACTTCCATCCAGCAACTTGAATATGTAGTAGATAGAACCTAGGTGGTCATTTCTTGATCGGCAATCCCTTGCGGCAACCGGCTAAGTGCGGCCCGCAAACCCCATGGGGTCCGCCTGTACAAGCTGAACAGCGGGAGTGCGAAGGTCCCGCAGATTGGCGGGGACTATCTATAGGAGGGATCGGAGTAGAAACTTGGGATCAACAGGAATAGATCAATAGTTCTACTATTAGGGAAACGGCAATTGTTAGACAGTCTACAATATTTTTACTCTAATACTACTAGCGGCGTCAATAATGGTTGGGATTTGCTGCCGAACAAGGCTATTGGGTTTTCAGACTGGATACTAGTACCTTGATTGATACTAGAGCTACTCCGTACCTTATGATAGCTTGTATTGAGACTAGCTAGCTTCACTTTCTGTCTAGAATAAACTGCTCAACTGAGCCAAGATCTCATCCAACTCAGACTTGGTGTTACAAGTACCAAAGACGAAGCGGTCGAATCGTAGAACCACATATCGTTTCCCTCCTACACTATCCCACATCAGTGATTCATTATACCCCCGCGGCTCGGGTCGGCAATCACAGAGAGAAGACTGGGCAAATTCTTCGCTCGTTGCAGTGCGGAAGACCGGCTGATCCCGATCCGCAGGTATCGATGTGCAAGAAGCCCGAGGCACGAAGAAGGTAGCTTCGTCAGACGAAAGAAGATGTCTATCCGATGAAATCCCTTTGACATCTTGCACAGCCGACTCCATTTCCTCGGCGCTACTTAATAGCACGACAAGTTGAAACAATGCCTTCTTCCCAGAGAAAATCACATCATCGGTAAACTGTACCTCCACACCATCTCTCATTCCGATACAATACGTTTGTGGGAAATTGAACCCCCCGCCTGATTCCGAGAGAAAGGGCATCCCAGACGCATGTTCGTATTGTGTCGGTCCATCTCCTCGAGGCCCACGTTCCAGCCAGTGCTTCCAACTAGGAACTAGTTGCATAAACCAGAGACCCCAGTTACGGAGAAAGACGTGGCTCCAGCTTTTGCCGTTGACCATGTCGCCGTTTCGAACGGTGCTGGCTATGGAGGCATCTAGTTGTTGTTTTCTCTCTAGATACCAGCCTGTGAAAAGGTTCTCGTAGTCGATCTTTGATCCGGGCTTGCAGGCAATGGCGAGTCGCCAGGCTAGTGAGATTGCGTCTCGGAATCCGGAGGTAATACCTTGTCCTCCGACTTTGCATGCACGATTAGCTTGTTTTCTTTTTATGGGAGTATCAAGGGTAGTATAATTACATGGTGGAAAGACATGAGCGGCATCGCCGCATAGAATCACCCGGTTGAGACTCCATTTATTGCAGCTCCGAGCTGAAAACCGGAATGGCCGTGATCGTAACACTTCGATGCAGTCCTCTGGATAGGAGACATCTTGCTGTAAACTGAGGCTCGTCCTTTCATCAGAAAATCATCAATAAATTCCAAAAAATCCATCGCGTCCTTCACTCACCCGAAACGACTACCCGAATGAGTCAAATATGGATACACAACTTCACGGACTTTCGCTTCCGATGCCATATCCATGCCATCTTCGTCGGCTGCAATTACAAACTCGAATCGCCAGAGACGATCCTCTGGGCGACCGAATCGGCCACATACAGCTGGGCGATTGGGATTACAAAGGAATCGAAAGTCGGCGGGGAAGAAGAGATCATAAACCTCTTCTGGGGTGTATCCAAGATCCCACAGGGGAAAAGAAGGATGAGTTTCTTTTGTTGGGAGATGCAACTTCCAATTAAGGGCGACCCAAGTCTCTTCATACTTGGTTCTGAGAGAGAAGTTAGCTTCGATGTTCTTCCAATACTAGTCAACGGTTACTACTAGGTCACAGTACTGTTCAGCCCAGTCAAGCCGGATCCCCTTTGGCTCTAGGTACATCTTGCGTGTGAATCCAGTCTTGCCATCCGCACCAACGAGAAATTTGGCGCGTACTCTTCTTTCAGTGCCTGGGATATCCTTGTAGGTGGCATATACCCAGTTTTCATCCTCGGTGATAGAATTCAAGATGCAGCTTCTTCGCAGCTCGCAGCTTTCGGCTTCTTCCACAACTGATCTGAGGTACTTCTCGAGGATAGGTTGCTTATGTGCAAGTATGCCGACGTGACCGGTGTTCCCTTCGCTCTATCAAGTCGTTAGAAATCACCAAAAAGGGTAGTAGGGAATTGTCTCACTGAAGCTGTATCAAAGTAAAGAAACGGGGCAGCATATAAATCACGTTGTTTCCCACTAATGAATCTTGTTTTAGAAATGCCTGTTCGAAATTGTCATTAGTTCAAATATCTAGTAAGCTGAATTCACATCAAAGTGCCAATATTACAAGAACCGATCTCGGTGAAGATGTGCCGATACAAACCCAGACCTTGCATCATCCGAATACCATCGTCGTCGAGTGCGATACCCCGGGGATCAGTGACTATGGCGTCTTCTTTTTCGAGGATAATATTGCGAACTCCGAGCTGGCCCAAGTACCCAGATAACATCGCGCCGGTAGGACCGCAGCCGCAGATGA
This sequence comes from Penicillium paxilli ATCC 26601, assembly GCA_000347475.1. Classification (NCBI taxonomy): domain Eukaryota; kingdom Fungi; phylum Ascomycota; class Eurotiomycetes; order Eurotiales; family Aspergillaceae; genus Penicillium; species Penicillium paxilli. Next base: position 370,533 of record KB644842.1, read on the forward strand.
GGACGTCTGCTGTCTCCCAGTCCATTTGATCTGCCATTTTCGAATGTTGCTCTGATGCAATCCGAGCAATGGGGTTCGATTCCTCGAGGCCTTTCCAAATAGATAATTCTTCCAATATTCGTCTTATTACTCTATTCGTTGTGCATTGCCGATGTGGGGACAATTTTTCGATGCGGGTCACCTCGAGGTACCAAAGTCCTTGAATGTTAGGCCCCTCAACACAACTCAGTTTGGGACTGCGGTGCTTAATTCTGCCTCATAGTTTCTGAGATGAATTATTCTGGTAGTTTTGCGGCGTCTAGTGGGACTTTCTTGATTTATCTCTTCTGCTATGGATTACCCCTTCCTCCATTCCGTAGTAAGATCACTACATTCCATCGTATGATGGCCGGGACCCTGCGAAACGTCAGGACAAAAAGCAACTGGGTGTCTAATGAAGCCCTAGCCCCAGAGTATAATTTCGAGGTGAGTTTTCTTCTCGTCATTGATTTCAAGCGCTCCATTTCTTCACAAGGCTTCTCCATCAGTCCGCCTCTTCAAATAAGCCACTCGGGCAACTCCTTGACAGCCCGCCCCGAGCATGCAGTGTCTATGCATTGTGCCAGTCCTCCGAATAACACTTGTCGTCCCGTCAATCCCTTCCCGTAGTGCGCATACTTGGCCGAGTTTGTGATAATCGTCCGTGAGGCAGGTGGGATTACAGGTTCCTGAATCATGCACCAGCATGTATCAGTTATGATCAGTGCCCCGAAATCTTCAAGCGCAGCAATATGACCACTCTTGGCTGCTTGAGAGTATGTATCCCGATTGCAGGTTATCACCATGGTTGTTTGATTTCTCTTCTTGCGACCCGAGCATAGATTCACAGCCTTCAATATCTCATCATATGAGAAGTGAGGGTTACCTAGTGACACCAGGTCAACTTGAAAATTCTCTTGGCTCTCGGGGTATTTGTTGAATCGATGCCACTGCTTGGCTAGGTCTGCAGTTGTGATGGTAACCCGTGATGTGCCCTTCAAATGGGCTTGGATTTGCTCGGGATCTCGCGCTTCTATCGTAATACCGGAGATGTGAAACATTGGTGATGAACTTGTGGTAGCAAATGCAGCTCCAAAGGCCTTCAGATCCTCAATTTTCACTTTCTCATTCTCCAATCCAGTAACAATGGGAATACACTCGGCAGCAATATCCCCGACGAGATACCCGAGGAGTGGGAAAAGCGTATCATCAGCTTGCTTCGAAGACTCAAAATGAACTTCCATTCTAGCCTTGCGGTTCTCGTCTATATGGCATCCACTATTCGGTGCTCGACCAGTCAAAGCACACATAACGTCCAAATAATCTGGGCATTTGATTGTTCTTGCTCCCAGCACGCTATTCGCAAAGACAACTGCATTCGACTCAGCCCACATAATGTTTTCGCCCAGTTTTGGCGCTGAGTCAAGGAGATATGGAGCGCAGGTGAATGTCGGTCGAGCTCCCATTTCTAAGTAGGCATTCGCCAGTTCTTCAGACGGCACTCCAAGCTCTGGATCAACGCCTTGGGAGCGCCATAATCTTTGATCGACAGATATCGAGTTGAGCGAGGTCGGAATCTTGAATCGTCCTCCGATGTCACATAGTCTCTGTGCAAATTCAAGAGTCGCGGGTCCTGTGTAGATGCAGCAGTCGATGTGGCCGTTGGTAATATCGATCAATGAAGTCACGCCTTGAATCTGTGCTGTGCGAAGAATTACTCGCATTGCGATCTGTGCTGCTTTTCCATGCACGCCGTCTAGTATTTCCTGGTCCGCCTGTGTCAACTGTACGGAACAAAGATCAGATTGATGGCAAGGTCCCTCTGGGTATTTTTGAAGCTCTGTGCTGTCTGAACCTTTCCCACAATTGATCCTTCCGTTCGAAATCTGAGCCCAGTCGACGTATCGAAGTTTCTCTAATGAAGCCATCGACACATTGAGAACAGGAATGCTCTTCCCAAACATCTCCTGCGCAATGAGAACACCAATCGTCAAGATCATCTCCTCTCGTCCGAAGACAAGAGCAAGCGGAGCACAATCATTCAAAATCAATTGAAGAATAACACCGCTCCCTGTGCAAGAGCCACGACCACTTGGAATGGCCAGGATTTTACCGGCGACTGATTGTCCAACCAATGGGTGATGGCTGTCAATTACGATGCCAGTTTCGGGGTCCACGCCTCCCCAGAAGCTAAGGGGGACATTGCTAGACAGGATCTCGCCTTCTGCGTTACCTGCGATTAGCTCGCGAGCTTCGATTGTCTCTTGTTTACTCGACTCATGAGTGTCGGTTTCCTTCGGCGTGAAGGCCGATGTGCCTAAGGCCATTGTTTTGTCGCTGTGCTGCTTTGATGTGCAATCGGGAATTAGAAAATGCAGGTAAAGAGAAAGATGTGTCTGGCCGGAGCTTGTTATTTGCGAATGATATGGGGTTGTGAAGAACATAATTCTCTCACTTTGTAAGATTGAAGCTTATCAGTGAGTGTTGAAAGAGGAGAAGAGCGATGTCGGGTGAAAGGCCCGACTTGTACCCCACATTTTTGTCAAAATGAGAAGAAGGAATTGAAAGTTGTTATACAGAACTTGTTTGGAAATCCCATATACTCTAGTCAAATGAATGTATCTGCTCTTATTATATCTGATTCTGAAGTTGTATTTTTCTTGCATAAATCCATATCCCATGCCCTAATCAATTGTAGCCAATGTGACCCTTGTCGGAGTATCAAGCCGAGCAACCACTAGCATCTGCCACAGTCAATGCGGGGGAGAGATAGAGTCCATTTGCTCTCTGCATAGCCAAACGCCAAGAACCAGTGATTCTTAGGCTGCATTTATCAAATCGCTGACTCTTGATTGACCGGATTCCTGACCTTCGTGGTACACGTCGCCCAGCCCCGCAACCTGTACTACTGTGTGTGGACAGCCGAAGACTCGGATCGACACGAGATAGAAGAGAAATCCCCTCGATTAATAAAATATATGATGAAACTATCGTCTCCGTCTACAGGTATCTCTTGAGATTTATTCCCAGAAAAATTCAAAGTTCTACCCCTAATACCTGCCAGTGGGGCGCTGGCACCCGTGCGTCAAAACTACAGGCTCCAGGGCTGCATCTCGTCGAACAACGCTGGTAGGCGTCCCAATACTTCCAAGGCTGTGCAAATGATCATCATGATATTGGAATCATCACCAGGTTCGAAAGTTCCGCTGACAAAGACATGTTTCAAGGCACTCTCCATGATTGCTTCGACACCCTGCTCATCCTTGAGCTAAGTGGGACTTTGGAGCGATTCTTGCCTTATTCGAACTAGATCTCGGCTCCCCACCATCCACATCCTAAGGGTATCGGGTCTCCACTGCAAGTGTGAGTATCATAATGGGCGCGCTCTTAAGAGAAATTGTAGAGCCTACCCCGGAATAAGTTGTTTCTTCTTCTCGTCAAGCCTATCTCCTGCTCTCTCTCCCTATCTTGGATTTCTAGCTTTCTCCAGGTCTTCGTCTTTTCCATCAGCTCAACATGGCAGTGTTGGCAACTTTACTTAGTTCGCCATCTTCAGCCCTGATCGGTATCGGAGTCAGCTTCTTGGTCGTGCTCTTGCTTCTCAAGAGGCCGGGGACTCCTCAGGTCCCAGGCCCTTGGCTCGCCAAATACACCAAGCTTTGGTACCTCTGGCAGATGCATAAGGCCGATTTCCACAAAACAAATGTGAAACTTCATCGTGAACAGGGTAAGCATCCTTCACGGAAGACTTCATCGCTACTGTTTTCTTTTTCTAACACAAAGAAATAGGCAAGATTATTCAGGTCGCGCCAGGTTACTACAGCATCAATGACGCAGAATCCATTAAGCTTATCTATGGACACGGTAACCAGCTAGTAAAGGGAACTTGGTATACCAGCTGGAACTTCAACCCTAAGCCCGGTGCCACAAACTTATTCTCCGAGCGAATTCCAGCACGCCATTCCGTCATGCGTCGAAAAGTTGCCTCGCTATACACTATGACCTCCCTTGTCTCTTATGAGCCATACGTCGACAACTGTATCAATCTTCTGAATGACCACTTTACCACCTTTTCCAAGTCAGGTACTAGCATAGATCTTGCTCACTGGCTACAGTGCTATGCATTTGATGTGATTGGAGAGATTACAGTGAGTTTCTAGTAGCGACTGATCCCAGAGACTCTCTAAATTGACATCAATAACTCATATTTGCAGTTCGGGGAACGCTTCGGATTTCTCGACGAAGGCAAAGATGTGTCTAATCTTATGAAGACACTGGACTCGACTTTGAGTTATGCAAGCTACATCGGTCTATTTATATGGTTGAGACCTGTACTTGACCCTATTGCTGCTTTTATTACCAGGGAACTATACCATGTGCAGCAGTTCACGAAGCGCAGAGTGCTTGCCACGAAACAATCCATGGCGGAAACCCCTGACCTTGGAACGGGGCCTATCTATATGACAAGAAAGTTGCTTGATGCTCAAATGAACGATGAAAAAAGAGGGATCACCAATCATGATATTGCAGCTACCACTGGGGCAAATGTTGGTGCTGGTAGCGATACCACTGGACTATCCCTTTCTGCAACTATCTTTTATCTCTATCAGCATCCTCGCTGTCTAGAGCTGGCGAGGAAAGAAATTGAAGACGCCGGATACGAATCTCAGGAGCGTTTCACGTTTCAAGAGGTTCAGAAGCTTCCTTATTTGCAAGCTGTGATCAAGGAGGCACTTCGCATGCATCCTGGAACTGGATATCCAATGTGGCGGATTGCTCCACCGGGGGGTTTGACTCTCTGCGGGCAAATAATCCCAGAAGGGGTGAGTTAGCTAATATTACTTACAGTTGTTCCTGTGGTATCTATGAGATGTACTAATGACATCAAAAGAGTAACGTGGGCGTAAATAGCTGGGTCGCACACCGCGATACCACAGTTTACGGTGCCGATGCAGACGAATATCGACCCGAACGCTGGCTCGAAGCAGATATTGAGCAGGCCAAAGCCATGGAGCAGAACTTTATGCCATTTGGTTATGGGGCTAGAACGTGTATTGGGAAGAACATATCGCTTTTGGAGATGAATAAGCTTCTTCCTGTACTGGTGAAGAACTTTGATATCGACTTTCTGAAGAGAGATGGGTCTGTGGAGACAAACAAGTCTCTTGCAGGACGTGATCGATGGTTTGTGAAGCCAGAGTATCTCCATGCGAGAATAATCAATCGGGGATGAGGGAGATCAGCTTAAAGTGGCCCCGGGGGCAAACACCAGTGCTGTGTATCGACTTGAATGGATTACTTTTCTTCAATTGATTCCATTTTAGCTTTCTTTTAGACCACATCCTCTGAAACGCGCCTCGGATTCCAAGGTTCTTCCCAACACTGTCACTTGTGAAGGTCGGTATCCGAGTGACTTTCTGTAATGTCTTGCATTTGAGCACTTTGCTACTACAAGTAGTAGGACATGTGTATCTGTCATCCGTGGACAGTGAGTCGGATGTGGCTGACTTGAACTTGTATACTACCCGTCCTAGTACTGACTAGTAATCACGAGGATCTCAAGCCCTATCGAAATAATTGGGAGAACTTAAATTTTCAAGTTTGACCTCTTCGAGTCCTCTGGTGTTAATTTCAACTACTTCTAATATCAGTAGTATCCGATGTCATTGACTGGCTGCGTGGAGAGGGAATACTAGAACCTGAGCAGAATGCGATTAGGGGGGATATCAACGACGAAACCTTCAATATCAGTACTACTAATCTTGGAATTTATGGCAGCTAGATCCAGGTGGTACTATCAGCATTGTAAAAGGTATAATACTCGGATCCATTGCACGAGTGCGGCATACTATTGAACATCCGTGTGTCTAGGTATGTGGGATTGCCCAATTGTGCTTTTTCATCAACCTTGGAAGAGATCAAAGTTTACTCATAGTATGACCGTGCGACATCGGGACATTTCCCAGTCTAGGCGAATTTTTTTGGGAACTTTCCATGTCACGATGGATGGCGCTGGATACTATAAAGGCACACATTTTTCCAGGCTCACTGGTACCAGCTAAGTGGCAATTTGAAGGTGAACAGATTCAGGTCACTGGCAAGTTACTATCTCGTGAAAACCAGACCCAGCGGCAACGGGCGTTTATTATTCCAAATCCATCGCGCTACCCTACAACTTGAACTATCACAGCCGCCTTGGACATTATGCTAGCAGCAAAACTTCTCCTCTTTCTTTCCTCTGCTATCGCAGTTCCTGTGGGATCTTCTGGTTCATCGGGCACTGTGGTTGAACTGAGCTTCCACAACGATCAGACTGGACAGTCATTCCCATTCCATGCTGTAGTGGATGGTACTCAGGTCCATTTTGGATCTGGTAGATCTGTTAGATCGGTTGACTCTGGGGACGGTATTCACTCTGGGGACGGTGTTCACTCTGGGGACGGTGTTCACTCTGGGGACGGTGTTCACTCTGGGGACGGTGTTCACTCTGGGGACGGTATTCACCCTGTTCGATCTGTTCACTCTGTTGGACCCCTTGAACTCGTCTCATCAGTTCAAGTCCTATCCGGACTCACCTCCACAACTAAGTGCACCGTCTCTTCTGAGGGTGACTCGGACGTACTAGCCACGTTGAGCGCTACGCAAACCTTCTCTGAATTCGAAAACAACGCGACTGTAGACTTGCACCAAGTTGTGGTCTCATGTTCGTCCTGAACTTGAACTTCGAGTCTTCGGGAAGGTTTCTTAGTAGGGTCAAAGCAGAGTTTCCTATACTGATTCCAGAGCTGGCGGTGCTTCATTTGCTTCAAGTTCAGGTTTAAGTTATGAATGCGGTCTCGGTATAGGTTTTTCTTCCCATTCATTAGGAGAGGGTTTTCCCTATGCTCTTGTGCAAATGCAGAGACTTGTTTATTCCAAGATTGTGACATTTGATTGTTTTGCTTTGCGATACTATTTGCACGTAGCTTAGTGGTGGCTAGCAGATGATACTAGTCAGTATTAGCTTAGGGACTTGCTAGTGATAGTATGAATCAAATGATTGAAAGTATCGGAAATATTGTTGAACTGCCCTTTATCTTTCTGTCATACATTTCTCGGGTGTTTACAGATGACCCCGGTTATGAGCCAGGATTCCCCTGTACTAGAACTATGAGTTTCCTCATTTTTTGGCACGATGATTTGGCTAAGCTGACATTTAAAACCCCATGTCCCTACTAATTGACTTGGTCCTGGTCATATCGAGAAAGGTAGCTTAGTACTATGGCTTATTGACTTGAAACGGTTACATTTCAATTCATCTAGTGCCATCCCCTCGCTGGAGATCTTAAGCATTGGACTTGTTTTGAAGTGAACTAGAACCGGTGAGGTTAAACCAGATGGATGTACAAATTTTGATGTATGAGTAGTATTTCTTTTTATAATAATAATATTACTACTTCAATAGCTCTCGATCTAATACTAGTATGTGATCCATGATACTATAGCCAGTTCCGTCAGACTGCTACAACCCCTCAGCGGTTACCTGAGAGTTTCCAAGTTACACAGGGAGCTCAGCTGAATCTCACTCCAATTCCATTGTCTCATTCTCTATAAATGAGCGTTTCTTGATATTAAATCCCTGCAATGCATGTAACAGATGGCGTATATTAGTACGTACTCGGGTCGCGAGTCATCATTCAAGAGGCGAAGTCATGTCAGTGAAATATGAGAAGATATTGACACATTTGAATGGATGCTACCATATCATCACTGACTTGATGAAACTTCATTTCTCATCTCAGGGAAATGATACAATTGTATAGGGGGCCTAGAGGCCTAAATCTCAGGATATTAGCTAGGTAGGCCATCTATAAAAGCGACATGTTCTTCCTGGATCAAAGGCACAGAACCCGATTCTATCTCTCTAAAACTAAATTCCTTCAAACATCAATCGGTACAATAGCAAAATGCGTTTCAACGTCATTTCTTTCGTGGTTGCCTTCGCTGCTACTGCGACAGGTAAGCATCTACTAGATTTTCAGCGAAAGAAACCCAATACCAAGTACTAACCTTGCTATCAAAGCCTACGAAATCACCTCACCAAACGGAGGATGCATCGACATCACCTTGCCCTTGACCGTCACTTGGACAAGTGTCTCGTAAGATGACTCGCCAAGCCATACTCGGTCTGCGGACTGCTTTTTGATCCTATAGCTGACCATTTTCACACGTATAGGACTGACCAGGCAACTTTCTCCCTTGCACTCACCAACTATAATGGCGCCAACCCGCCAGTCGATGTGCTGTATGAGAATCAGGTCTTGAATAAGGACGCAGGTAGTGCTACTCTTCAGGGACTCAACTCTACTACTGCTCTGGATTATTCGCAGCGACATAATGGGTAAGTCTTCCAAATTTCCGGCTCGACATTCCAGGGCTTTAGTACTCATTATTGTATTTCTTCTGCTGGTTATTGTACTGATTCAAATGATATTGTTATCTCTTTATAGAGAAGGATATAGAATCTGGATGGTACAGCCCAACAGTCCTGCTCCACACAACGCCGACGGTAGTATGATAGTCGAGTCGAAATCGTTCCGAATCGTTGCGCCTGGTTCTGGTATTACATGCTAGACTTAGCCCTCCAGTAGGACAATAGTCTCTGTGCTCGATTGCAGTGGAACTCGGTGATGGGATTGGTTGGGTAGAGCGATAACTTCACTACAGGGCTGACGGAATGTCTTGTCCGCTGCCATATTCAAGGTAGACCGACAGGTCAGCCCTGGCGTTCATTGATTTTTATTTTTGTCCTTGGTGGGAATAGAAATAAACTCTTCAACTGTGATTTACTCCTATATACACTACTACAGTAGTGGCAGTGGTAGCGGTGTTTTAGTGTATAGCCTCATCTGCTTCGTAGCCAGATCAGCTGACCCATCAACACCATCCAATACAGGGCAAATAACAAGGTTATCTAAACTCAAGACAAACATCATCATAAACGCAATGACGGGCTTTGACAGCCAGTCAGAAAATTCGGACTTTGGCACTTTGGTGCGGGGGAAGGCTGATCGGAAGTGTACTAAGTATAAGTAGTCAGACTAACTAGTAGGATCATTGCCTTGTTGGTGGATGCCGAGCTTTGATGTGCGCTGTCGTTGCGGGGGGCTTGGCGAGATTAGGTTAACCTTGTACATAGTACAATTGTAGTGTACCTAGGTAGGGTTGGTTTCCTCAATTTTGGTCTGGAATCTTGAATTAAATGGCTCTAGACTATTCTGTCCTTAATATCTAGGGTCACTGGAAACAAGTTGGAAGCTTAATTTAAAGAATGCTATCCTAGGTAGCACTTCTACGGTATAAAGTGGTTCTTTCAGTTTAAATTTTCAGATTTTATTTTATTTCATGCGCCATCTAGTGTCTACCGTATCCATCTAGACCAGTCGCTAAGCAAAAAAAAAAAAAAGAAAAAGAAAAATAACGCCGTAACGGGTATACGCTGAAATGCGACGCATGTTCAGATGCAAGCCAATCCACCGTGGACGTGAAGCATTCAATTCTCGGCCTGAGTTTTCCAGCGGTGATCCCTAGCACCGCCCGTGAACCATCAAGGGACACGAGGTCAGGGAGAGAAAGAGTCAAAAAGGTGGTGGTGTTGGTGGTGATTGAGCGGTAGGAAAGGGACTTCTCTTTTGTCAAGGTGAAGTGAGGGTGAGAAGGGGAAAGTTAAAAGGTTGGAAAAGGGACGATCTCCGGGATTGTAGCAAGAAGGTAGGGTGGGAATATTGGTAGGGATAAGGGTGAGGGTGAGTTGGAAGGGTGGATGTTTCTTTTTTTTCTCCCTCACGGGCACCTCACGGGCACCTCAAGCGCAGACCTGAACGGCGATCAAAGCACGAGTCAGATCTTCCGGTGAGAATGGGTGGTGCATGCCCTTGCTTCGAGGGGTCCGCGAGACTGGGGACAGTGTGCGGACCATGGGGGAAGTGTAACGAATCGATTCCTTCAGTTGAGCAATCGGGTCCTCTGGGAAATCATAGATAGAGCTCTCGTTTAGAAGAGTCATCATAGACCCATTATAACTATCGGAGTTGACGACGGTTGAGGACTGAGACCCGTTGGAGTTGGTGGGGCGAGGGTTGGGAATGTCTGTGGTTTCTTGTTCCTGATCCGAGACTGTGCGGAGGGTTAGCCATCAGGCGGGACGGGATGATGAGATAAGAAGAAGAGGGGAACTCTCGGGGGAGTTGCACGGATCGGTCAAGTTCCGAGAGGTGAGAGAGAAAGGAATATAGAATCTGAACAAATAAAGAAACATACCTGGATCAACGATTTCAACTCCGTCATCGTCGGGGGAAATGTCGGAGTGGTCGCTATCCAAATCGAGTGAATCGATTGGAGCGGTTAAATTGTAGGTGGCGCAGGGCGACAGGGCCAAGTCGAAGGAACGCGTGCGTTCCACAGTCGCCCGATCGAAGGACCAAGCGGCAAGGCGTTTTTGATGTTCCTTGTCAAAAGGACCACGAAATTTGGATGGGGGCACTTCATGGCGACGATAATATTCCACCTTGGGACGTCCAGTATCTTGACTGGATGAGGAGCGGTGGAAGACGCGCTTGACTCTTTCACGGAAAGTCATTGTGAATAGTATGAGTGAAGTGGTGATGTGAAGGGTGTGAGAAGTAGAACAGTAGAACTTCAAGCAGAAGATACTAGTCCAGCAGTATCCAGTATATAGTACTATGCAGTATAGTATAATTCAAAAGTTCACCGGAATCTCCGGATTCACGGAGTGTCCACGGAGTGATGTCTTTCTGATCTGAGATGTTCTGCGGCACAGCAGGCGTCTCCCAGATTGGGGACGGGCAGGCAGGAAGAGCGGAGTGGGATAGGAGGGGAGAGTGTCACCATTGGAGAGAAATCAAAAAGGGAGAAATAGAAAGGGAGGGAATGAATGGGGGAAATATGGAGAAGAAGAAGAAGAAGAACAAGAAGGGAAGAAGGGAAGAAGTGGGAGTGGAAGATAAGCCCATCCCACAGTATCCGCCATCCGCATCAGGTCCAAGTCCAAGTCAAGTCTAGGTCCCATCAGGTCCCATCTCTACACTGTACAGTGTACACTGTATGCGTAAAGTAACCTGAATCCGAATCTACCAGTGACAGACACAGACACCTACAGTGTAATGGCCCACCGGATTGGGGGCAGTCTGTGCGGGCATTTCCCTTACAAACGGCGTATCGTAAGTGGAGCAGAGTAAGATAACTACGGAGTATCCTAGGGTATGTTCTGGATTAGATTAACAGTTACGAAATTCTACTCCGTACTGTACTCGTACCCCGTATCCGTGGCTAAGAACGGACCACGGCTAATCTTGCTACAACACAAATCTTCTTAGATGTCAGAAAGTACTGTACCCTAGGGTACTCGGTAGAGTATAATTTGAATTTCTACTACACGCCCAAATGCTACCGTAACTACAAGACTCAAGTTTGCCACCACGAGGCCCAAGGTTTGCCTCCTGCATCGAAGTCTTCCAGAAAGAACATGACCAGGACCAGACCGGGATCAGGATCAGCCTCACGGCACAGCCTACCGACATCGACATCATCGGGGCACGGTCTTGGTCAGGCCGGCCACCGGGGGAAGAGGGGAGGAGGGGGGCGACAACGTCAACACCCCCAACCGGGCGAAAAGCACTGGCCTTTCATTGCTCCGGAGAAGGGCTCACCGGAAACAATCACGACTCAACTCCGGTAAAGGTGCCACTTTATTCGGCGAAAGGACCAGTAGGAGAGGATGGATGACAGAGGGAGGATGGTCAGTGGAGGAGTGAGGCAATAAGTGGAGACTCTGGAGACTCTCGGAGTTGTTTGATTCTCTGAATTCTCGCTTGTTCGGCATTCCTGGCCCGGCTTACCGCTTTCGGGTGGCTGAGTCAGCTGCACAGTCACTCACAACTTACTGTAACTACCCTAAGGTTCGTGCTGGCTCATATTGTCAAAACTGGCTGCTCTTTCTATACAACAGGCCGGCTGGCCCAATGGCAAGGCGCTTGACTACGAATCAAGAGATTGCAGGTTCGACCCCTGCGTCGGTCAATTTTTTAGTTTTTTTCCAACTACCTTTACACCACACCCTTCATCTTCCAAGTTACTTCGGGTCATTGGGGTATACTTTTTACTAGCTATCATACACTGTACATCCCATTACCAGTACTTACTATTAGTAGAGTAGGACTTCACTTTCTCCAGGCTACTCCAACTGAACCAACAGGTGCTACTATATTAGGAACATTGTCACAGTGTCCACCAACGAAGCTGTTCTGTGGTTGTTTTAATTAGACTACGCCACCAGATTACCCATGATGTAATTACAATTAGTACCTACAGTGAGTACCTCAGCTTCTTGCATTTAATGATTTAATCCAATTCAACAATACTACTATCAAAGGTTTATTTATAGCTACAATTGTAAAAACAGTTACTGTACTCCTTATGCCCGTCATTCGTCAGCTGCAGCCCTAATGCCGGATCGGGTTATGTAATAGGGCTGTAAAGAGTGTATAGTATAGCATAGTACAAAGTAGATCTTTGGCTATTTCAGTCCAGAATAATAGCAACGTACACTCTGTACTAGTATATCTAGGGAAAAGGGCGAATGCGTCTGAAACAAGACAAAGACACTTGAGACACCATTCCAGCCGCAACCAGGAGAATGCTGGTCTTCAGTGCTGATCCGTACTCAACAAAGAGCAAATATACAAAAACATCTCCAGCAGAACAAATCACAATGACAGAATTATTCAATTGCATAATTATAGAATATTAGACATTAGACAATAGACAATAAAGAATAAACCGCAATTAGAACCATTGAACCAAGGATGTCATTTTCATTGAATTACTAGTCAAAGTAGACCCCTTCACAGTGTTCCAGTTCCAGCCTGGGAGCATACCGCAGTCGGCCACCCTGGGCCATCCCTTACTCTCTTCCCTTTTGGCGCGCTTTTCCCACCTTCAACTTCCTGTCATCTTCAACTTTCAACTTCACCACTTCTCCGTCGCACCCACTTTCAATCTACCTGTAAGCTGACCACCTCAATTGCTTGAGCTTCCACTTCCACCATCAATTTCACCTTTTACAACATTCACTTCACCTTACCTCCACCTCAATTGCTCGTGCGCTGTCGTCATCAAACGTGGCAACTCTGACCCGCTCCAGACCTCACGAATCGTCACGAACATAATGCCTAAGAAAGGTGGAAAGAAGAAGAACAAGGGCGGCGCAAAGGCCCCCGTCGCTGCTGCAGTTGACAAAGTCGCCGAAACCGCAAAGAACGTCGTGTTAGTTACTAATTCTCCATCTGCCCCCAATTGCGCCCACGCGGGAAGAAAAAAAAAAGAAGGTTCTGTGGTGGTCGCGTGCCACCTGCAGCTAGTCGTTGGCGCATTTTCAACTAACGCATCTCTCTTCTTTCTCTCTCTCTAGTCACCCCGGTAATGAGACTGAGAACAAATCTGTCTCTGGCGAAGAGAAGATCGATACCACCACCGCACAGACCGAGACTCCCGCCGTGTCGCAGACCGACGCTGCCGCTGATGTGACCAAGACTGACGCCGTACCCGCCACTACCACCGCCACCGAATCCGAGTCCAAGACTGACGCTAGCGCTAAGGCCGAGAAGGAAGTTGAGAAGAAGGTCGAGGAATCCGCGCCTGTTGTCGCGACCGAGAAGGAGACTGCGCCCAAGGTCGCCGAGAAGGTCGAGAAGGTCGAGGAGCCCAAGGCTGACAAGGTCGATGCTTTGAAGTCCGAGGCCGAGGAGAAGGGTAAGGGAGACTACTCATCGTGAGCTGTTCAATTGCGCCATTTTCAATACTAACCGTGGTCGTTTTGCAGCTACCCTCCCCGAGAGTACCGTCAAGGAGACCTCCCTAGGCGCCGACATCTATCCCTCCACCAGCGAAGCCGCCGCCGAGGAGTCAGCTACTTCCACCGCTGCCACAACCGGTGCCGCCGCCATCCCCAACTTGGCCGAGCGCCCCAAGACCGCTGAATCGGCCACTGTCGCCGCCGCCGAGCCCGCCGCCGTCCCCTCGGAGAGCGATGCCGCTCACACTAAGCGCCCGTATGAGAAGCCCATCTTCTCCAACGATGAGGTGAAGCCCACCAAGATCGCCAAGACTGAGGAGGAGGAGAAGGCCGCTGCCGCTAGTGCCACGGCCGAGAAGCAGAACCTGGCTGGTGCCGGTCCTGCCTCGACTGCCGCTTACACTGCCCCCGAGCCCGTGCCTGTGCCTGAGACCAAGAAGGTCGAGGAGAAGCCCGTTGAGAAGAAGGTTCAAGAGAAGCCCGCGGCTACTCAGCCTCCTGCTACCCAGCCTCCTGTTGTCAAGTCTTCCACGGCCGCTGATAAGCAGCCAGCGTCGCCTGTCGCGGTCGCAGCCGCCAACGCAGCTATCAACACCTCCAAGGCTGATAAGTCTGCTGCCCCGGCTGCTACCCCGGCTGCTACCCCGGCTGCTGCTCCGGCTGCTGCTGCTGAGGAGGCCAAGGAGCCTCTGGAGCCCAAGAAGCCTGAAGCTGCTGCCAAGCGCGCTGAGGAGCCCAAGACTGAGGCTCCCCAGCCCGAGGCTCAGCAGGAAGCCAAGGCTGAACAGGGTGAGCAGCAACAGCAGCCTGAGAAGAAGAAGGGCGGATTCTTCGGATGGTTGAAGCGGAAGTTCAAGTAAGCTTCTATAGTCAGTTTGCTTGACAGTGAATTAGTTTTCCCCCGGAGGTGAAGTTGTCTTTGGTCCAGTCCTTAAAAGCGAGTCGAAGAAAAGGATGTGGATGTACGATATCCAAGGGCGAAGAAAGGGTTGGAAGTGTTGCTTTTGAGGAAATTTTTTTTTCTTCTTCTCTTTTTCTCTTTTTTGTTTCCTTTTTTGTTGCTCGTTGAATGATACACCATCGAAATTATATAACATAGTGCTTATTGAAAGAAATCTCATCTTGAGAAAGAAAAAAAAAAAACAAGACCAAAACCCTCTATCAACCCCTTCCCCTTTTCTCTAGAACCTCAGCCCTCCAGCTGTAAGAATACACCGCCATTTCCTTGCAGGCGGTGGGTTGCCCCAGTTGCAGCTCCATTCAGTTGGTCCCAGTGTCGAGAACTAGTTTGTCGATTAGTCCGATGGAGCTGATGATCTCTCGTCATAGACCCGGCCAAGTCAGCTTGACTGGGGCTGGTGGGTCGATGAGGTGGACATACAGCTGAGCTATCACGAGTATAGTAAGTCTATCTGCACTAGACAGAGGACAGTGGGGATCACTGATATCAGTGATGGATTATGGAGTATCGTATGTCCTTTATGCGGAGTACACATAGTTGTACAATTCAAGTAGTAGTAGCTAGTTTTTTTGTACCTATACAGTTGATAATAGTGACCTCGGGAACAAGGTTGAAGCACTGGCAGTCAAAAAAGACCCTGCGTCTCCTCAACAATCGCCAACAAAGTCGCCGCCAAACTCTTCGCAATCTGAAAATGATTGATCCGTTGTAACAGATCAATAATTCTAAACAGAGACCCCGTCGCTAACCTTTTCGCACAAACAGTTCCCATCTGTCCAAGCAAAACCCCGACATCTACACCCGGTAACCGAAGCTCGTCAAAGTGTCGTACATCTGCCGCTGTCAAGCTAATCGGATCCTCCTGCCAATGCTCCTGCTCCTGCTCCTCACCATCAGACTGTCTAGTACTAGTACCAGTGGTATTCATACCAGAACCAAAACACATAAAACTAGCCCAAACGATCCCACAATGATATAATGATATCGGGACGTGAATAGCCGACTCAGCGCCGGCGGGTACCGACTCGAAACTGCGCTGGAGGAGCATTGCGTGGAGGAGGACGCGCTTGGCGTCTAGAGAGTGGATCCAGGATCTTGCGTATTTGGCGTGGATTTGGGAGAGGGCGTAGCCTTCTCTGCCGCAGGCGCATTCTAGGGCGTTAATGTCTGTGTGGAGGGTTATGAATGTTGAGTGCCATTGGATTATGTGGCTGGGCCAGGTTGATTTGGTGGATGTAGTAGTGGATGGTGAGTATTTGCTATAGAAGTCTTTTAGGAGGGTGTGGTATTTGTTTCTTGTTGTGATCCAGTTTGAATTGAGTGAAGAGGGAGAAGAGGAGGAGAATAAGGAGCGATCTTGGTCTTCGGAGATGGCTGCGTTGATTGATTCAAGGATTCCGGTTAGGGCGAAGTCGGGATGTGAGGAAGAGCACGTAGTAGTATCACTGGCGATAGATTGAGATTGAAGCATGAGCGATTTCCAATTCTCGGCGCTGGATGCTGTGAAGAGTTCATTTGAGGAGATTCGAGGTAGTCGGTCAATAGAGTGACGGAGGATGGGTTCATGGTGATGGATTCGTGCGAGAAGTGCGTCGTGGATGTATAGGCCGAGGATGATTCTTTGTTTTACTTCGTTTTGGATCCAGTTTGTCCAGGAATCTTGTAGAGATGTCTCTGTACTGTCGAGGAGGTGGCATTCGGTGTTTTGGGCATTGAACATTCGTGCTTTTCGTGCCCACTGAGTGGTATGTGAGTATGGATCTAGTCTTGCTTTTCGTTTCTAAAAGACCTCGGGAGCTCCAAAGACTTGGAGGGATACTACTCACTGCAATAACGCTTCCATGGAAAACTTCAATCCCCGTCAGGTCTTTTGGTCTCTGTGAAATGATTAGCGCTGCATGAATGAACCTCAATATCATTCTGATCCTAGTGATGCTTACACCCAGTAGAAGGCCGAATGTCTGCCCGATAATCGATGCTTGCAAAGCGATTAAAGATGAGCCCTCGGATTTGAATGTATAAGTGTCCCACTGTGGCTGTCAATTATTTGAATTGCATTATATGCGGAAGAACACTATTGATCGACTCACTGAAGCAAGAATGGCTTTGTTCAATCTTTCAAACATGCTGATGCCGTGGTTGACTGCGCGAGTCGAGCCAACAAACAAACTTCCAACTGAACAAATCGATAGAAGAAGAATTGAATTCTGTGTGCCTGGGCGAAAGGTAGGCATATGAACCACCGGGAAGAGAGGTTGAAATTTAGAAAAATAAGCTTGAATACAGAGGTCCTGTAATTTTCAGTAATTAGCATGAAATTGCAAGCAAAGGAACGGAAGTAAACTCATACGAGGAAAGGAGTAGAGGGCAAAATCCCAGTTTGGACACGCTGTTGAAGTCGGTCGGCCAATCTTTTCCGATAGGTTTCATCGATGTAATTTCCCTCGTGGGGTATATCGGGAGTCATTTGTCCTGAAGATGATGACATTTCCGAGTACGTATGCCACCTTCTTTGAACCATGTTGCTGTGTTGTTTTGCCTGGTCCGAGTCATCAATTGGTAGTATTGGCTGCGAGGTCGTGGTGGCTCTCATGTCTGAGTCAAGGGCAAGTTCGGCCGTTGGTAAGTATTGTGATGTTGCACACAACAGAGACATGTTGACGGCATTCAAGTCAAAGTCATCACCCGTTAAGAGGGTGTCCCACTCCTGATCCAGCTGGGGATCCCATAAGGCAGGGGGTGGACTGCCTTGGTTTCTCCATGGGTCGTGCGTGTCTAAAGAGAAGAATGAAGTCAAGGGAGTAATCTGTGAGGGGTAGTTGTTCTCCTCAATTGAGATATTCGGTGTAGATTTGTCGAAGGAGGTGCTGCTTGGAGGTGATATCATGTCGTCTATCATCTCAGAATGAATCGGAATATTTCGAATAGTATCTGAAGCGATTGGTACTTGAGACATGAGCTCTGGGTCTAGGCACCCATCATACTGTGTTTCAATGTGCATATCATAATATTTGCCATTGTCATGGCTAGCCCCATGAGATCGTGAGTGCCGCAGCAAAGTATCTCTGTCGAGCCACCACATTAGCAACCGAACTATAATACCACTCCAGGGCTGGAGAGACAACGCGGGGAACATACTGTCGAGCAAATGCCTTGTTGCATACAGGACAGTGAAACGGCTTTTCCTTGGTATGTGATCTTACATGTCGAGCTAAATGCTCGGCCTTTTTGAAAGCCTGTCCACAGACTGCACATACTCGCTCTTCCTTAGACGTTTTGCGACGACGGCGAGCTTTGATGCTAGCATCTAGAGGGGTGGTCTGAGCTTTGCTGCAAAGCATCTTCTTTGACAAACACAAGCACTGAAATTGGCATCGATTTGATGAGGAAAGTGATTTGTTCGAAGAAAGGAGATGAAGTCTGAAGATTGCACTACCTAGTATTCCTCCTACATCCGACCTTTCCCCGCTCTCAGATCTACTGCGTAATTATTTGCCTCCAAGATCCAATGATCTTCAATCGGTTCAGAGTTTAGACTTTGGGGAGCACTAGTACAGCCCGGAGACTTGTACATCCCAACTCCGAACGGATCTAGAACTGAGGGCACTGGCAGTGCACAGATCGGTGAGTCGGAGGTTAGTGGCACCGCGTCCAGCAAAGGTGAGGTTGAAGGTGAAGGCCAATGTGGGACCTATTTTGCGGGGCCTTTCCGTATATCCGCATCCACTCCACTGTGCTCCTCTCACCTCACCTCATGGCACTCAACTACTATGGTGAATGCGGTTCTTGGTAGACGCAACCCCTTCGATCTCCACTTCCACCTCATCACCGTCCTTCAGAAACTCTTTGCGGAAGTATCCGACACCCGACGGTGTGCCAGTCATGATGAGAGTTCCCCGGCGCAGAGTCGTCCCTCGAGAAAGATGAGCAATAATCTGGCGCACCGTCCAAATCATATCTGCAGTGCTAGTCTCCTGTTTCATAACACCATTGACTTTCGTGGTCAACCGTAGAATCTGAGGATCTGGAATCTCCTGCGCAGATACAATAGTGTGTCCGATCGGTGCAAATTTATCGAAGGATTTAGCGTAGCAGAATTGTCCCCCGGAGTTCTCGGGAATTTGGAAATTTCGTGCTGAAAGGTCATTGCCGGCTGTATAACCAAGCACATAATCCAAGGCTTGATCTTCGGTCACATCCTTTGCATCTTTTCCGATCACCACTGTTAATTCGCCTTCGTAATCTAGAAGCTCGCGCGCATCGGGGTGGATGTCGATCGATTCGAAGGGGCCAGCGAGGGAATCTGCAGGCTTGGTGAAGATGACGGGATACTTGGGGACAGGAAGCTGTTGAATGGAAATTATTAGCGTTGGATATGAGGACTGAAAGAGAAAGTTACGTTTGCTTCCTTTGCATGCTGGTTATAGTTCAACCCGATGCAGAGAACAATAGGTGTGCTTTCGACAGGGCATTCGAGCTAGTTGATGAGGATGTGTTAGACTCGACGCAGGGTAGTAGAAATGATGCTGGTTCTTGATTCACTTACTGAATCAACTTGTAGAGTTTCTTCGGTGGTCTTTAGGCCATTGAAAGGGTCTCCCTCAAGCTTTCGGACTGTATGTCGATTTCCAGTCGTTGTGAGAAGATCACCATAGTGGATGATCGAGTCAGGAGTTGCGAACCGAACAAGCCTTTTAAATGCAGCCATACTGGAACAAGTATTTTTGTGTGATAATTTCTTTATTGAAAAGTGATTTCACTCTTTGATTGCCTGGAAATACTCAATTTATACAATCCTCATAGCGGGGATCATGAGATAGGACAGAATGTGGGATCAATGCCCAGGTGTCAGTCCCGCCCATCTTGTAATATGGAGAGAAACGCTACCACAAGTGATTTCTCGACGCACAGAAGAGCTATGGACTTTGAAAAGAAAATAAAATACTTGAAAGGCCAAATATTCCGTGGAGGGTGATTATTTGCTTAAGATACTTGTATGTTTGTAAGTTGAGTTGGAACCATCGCTCTGGCCACGGCAATTCTGAGAGATCTGCGTTTCACCATTTGGGAACAACTTGAAGCAACGTTCAATATAGAGAAGGTTGAATGCATCTTTGGAGATATTCCGAGAACGAAGAAATTTTGAATCGAAATTTCTGGGAGCAGTGTATGTAGACGCTGCACCCATGTAACAACTTGAAGTTGAAATATGGCACAACTTCAATTTGAAAGTCCCCTCTTCAAGAGGTCTGTCGATGTGGATTCTAGAGGCATGCCGTAGTCGTATCTCTCATACTTTCTGTTCTAAAAATGTTGAAGAGAGATTGAAGATCTTGTTATTTCTTGGGTTGTAATTTCGAAGGTCCGATGCGATGTGAAATTGGAGATAGCCCTATAAATTATGGTGGTGTGTGGTCAATTTGTCGGTGTTGGTTTTGCATCATGCTGCAACTATTTCGAGGTATTGTCCTGGAGAGTTTCCAATCAGTTTCAAATCCCAGGGATTAGCAATTCAAGGCAATAACGCACTTAGTATCAGTAGGATACCTTTCGAAAAAGATACTGAGCAAGTTTTCTGAAAATCTTAAACGAGAACCAAATAACGAGTTTAAGACTCATCAGATAATCAAGGGCTAACGCTCCCACGTTCTTTGCCCATTGCATTTTCAATAAAGCTGACGAAAACACGTGGAAATTGTGGGACAGGCTGATTGACTATCTTTGAAAGGCAGAATCTGGGCATCCGTCTGGATTTTTATACTTTTATCCGAGACAGGGCTGGCCAGAATTCGTTTTCCAGCCGCCAGATCTGGAACTCAGTACAGGGCTATACTTGACATGATATCCAAGGTTAAAGCCGCATAACCAAATTAACAAGGATGCTTTGGCCGTTTTCTGTGACAAGGATTGATGCGATAACCACGTTCTATCCCCCAGGGGTGCAATGGTGATGAGGCATATGCGCCAGTGCCGCGACATGGCTGCATGTTGTCGGCATACAGACTCGGAGTTATCAGGTGAGACCTCGGGATTGTGCTCAGATCTTCGAGAATTGAGGCTTGGGCTGGATTCTGGATACCTGCAAGAGACTCGGACGGACTTTTAGGGACTAATGATCTTTTTTCCTTTGATGATTTCTGAATTTTCATTTTGTTTACTAAATATAGCGATACTCGTGGACACGATGGATTTCAAGGCTCCTAGGTTGAAAGTTGCTCGGTCAGTATCTAAATCCCGCCTTTTCGCACAGACATTCGAGTGTTTGTCGTACCAGTGGGACATACTCACTATTTAGTCCCTCTTTAAATCCTTGTCAACTATTGCTAGAAGACACAGATTGGTGTTACGATGGTCAGTGATGGCCCCTGGTAGACAACCTTTGTTATCCAATTGAGCTTCTAATTATTCCGCTTTAGGTAGGAGTTTTATGCCCAGGCGCTGGATCTAGGTCTATACGTGGATTATTTCACCCAATTATATCATAAGAGATAGTAGGGCATAACTATCCGAGTTAGATTAAATACCGATGGCACAAATATGGTCCGAATCTGTTACTGATAGTGCCAAAAAGCTCCAAGTTCTAGTTCGTAGCGAATGATTCAGTGGAAATCTTTAGATTATTAATGATTGCGCTTAGGTACTTCATTTGAGAAACATTTCAGTAGTAAATAGTGAATTAGATCTTCAATTTTATAATAATATATGAAATTCAATAGAAAGGCCCATGGATCTGTCTCAAAACACTTGAAGCCGTGACGGAACCTCCCTCTCCGCTTTGCTTTCTGTAAGGTTATTTCCTCGAGTATTCCCCGAAGTTGTGCACAACGAATACCACTACAAGTAGTAGTACTTCCATATTACTGCTATATTACTGAAGCTCAAAATTTTCTCACGAACAGCCTTTTTGTTCAACGAAAACATAGTATTCACATAGTACTAGTATGTCACAAGGTGGCTGAAGCCTGGCATGTTCGGCTGATGGTTACATTCTGCGGAGTACCTGCGCCATAAACTTAGAGACAACCCGAAATTGATTTTATTGGAGCTCGGGAAAGATAATATGCCAAAGAATTTCTCCAGCGGCATCGGTTGCATCGAATTGCCCAGGCGTATGCAAGCCCCATTCCTCGAGACGGCTGAGTCCTTGTCTTGAGCCCTAGAGAATCACGCTTGGCGTGCACCAGAAAGCCAGAAACAATGCCAATGTCACTATTTGACAAGCGTTTGATTGGGTATTCTCAAATGTATAATCGTGTATATTCAAGTTCTATTATGAGTAGTATGGATAACGAGCTGAGATCCCTCCAAGCCATGCAGCTCTCCTTTCCCCAAATCGGTATAATCCGCCGGGAATCCCTGTTCAATGCGGGAAGAGAGATACCTGACGATGACCTAATTCGATATTCATCAGAATATATTGAATAATCCAGTGGCAATTGCATGCGGAGACTGACCGAATAGTGCTACTGTCTAACTGGGCATTGTCCTCCCAGGTGGCTCTCGGAATCTACTAAAGGTGTTCGTATACTACTAGTATCTAATAAATTTTTAGTTTCCATTTTGTACTGGGCTTTTTATATTTCCTTCAGCTTGCTAAATTAACAAACAGGCTTTAATGTACTGTTGCACTGTACTAGTAGTATCAACTCGAACCAAGCTGGAAGCTAGATGTCACACTAGCAACGATGCTCCAATACACAACCCATGGGCTATACTACAAGTTCATTTACCTAGTATCAGTGCCCGAGCACATAATACTTATCAATTATTACTTGGGATTGATAAATTGACACCAGTCTGGCGTACCTAAAAAACGAGGTCTAGGATAGGTTATTCGTTGACGAATGAGATCTGCAACTGACAGCCTCCTCGGCCTCGGCAGCCTAGAATACGACTAGAATACCGATCACAGCCCACTTCCTTCATGCATACTAATAGTACCAGTACAAACTTAGAGTGAGTAAACTAACTACGAGTAAAATTCAAAGCTACAAGTAATTTAGTACTAACTAATGGTCATTCCTAGTATCTTCAAGCAATCACACCGCTATGGCCATCCCACACTTTGCACACGTGGGAGGCCTATAGTACTAATTAGTTAGTAGCCTTGGTGAATACCCTTAACTACTGGGAGCACGACTGTTAGGTAGTACATATAGAAAATACGAAAGGCTGCCCTTTCCATTTTTATTTAGCACTGTTTAATCCCAAGACTACTCATTATCTCCTATATTCCATTCCCCATCTCCTGGTCTTTACTATCCCAGAATCTCCCATTGATCCAGACCTCGAGATTGCCAGAGGTTTCAATATCTGGTTGTCTCCCAGGGAGACAACAACACCTATAACGATGCTTCGATCTGTGCAACGCTTCTTTTGCTTTGCTTCACCTCAGCCCCTCGATAAACCAGATTCATCACTCAATCCAACTGAATATGTCCCCCGTCGAACCTCAATTCGAAATTCCACTGCCCGGGCCAACTGTCCTCGGCCTCGAGCGCGAGAAGGGGCCCCAACAAGAAGACTGAGACCTCCAGTGTCTTCCATGTACAGCGTTGCCAGTACTCGCACCATTCATACCATTGGCGTGTCCGATCAAGAGAGTCTGGTCACCGCTACAACCTCTGCAACCAGTCAAAGTCCGTCCCAGTCATCCGAGGATCCTGTCAAAATCGCCACAGCGCCATCTTGGGACGATGATGGCACACCGTATATCCCCATCCTGCAGCCGGATGGCACATTGAAACCGCCACAGATCTCATTCGGTGGCTATGGAGCCTTTGGGGGCCAGTTCGTTCCAGAATCAATCATGGGATTCCTCCAAGAGCTGACCTCGGCATTTGAAGTCGCCATCTCAGATCCATCTTTTTGGGCGAACTTCTCCACCATGCAAAGTTCTCAGTATACGCCATTGACCATGGCAACTAAGCTCACTCATTCAGCTGCCGGGGCGTCGATTTGGCTGAAAAGAGAGGATCTGAATGACTATGGAAGTCACAAAACTCGCAACATCATCGGTCAGCTTCTGTTGGCTCGTCGAATGGGCCGTACGGAGATCGTCACAGACTGCGCCGCCGCCAAACACGGTAACTTAACCGCAGCAATGTGCGCACGCATTGGGTTGCGGTGTGTGGTAGTCATGGGCGCAGATGACGCGCGTGCGCAGGAAGAAGATGTCCTCGAGATGAAGATGCTCGGGGCCAAGATCGTGACCGCACGAACCCCATCCGGTATGGGCTCGCTGCGAGCTGCAATCACAGAAGCACTCCGCTATTCGGTCTCCAACCATGAGACTGCGTATTACCTGATGGGAGGCCCAGTGGGCCCGAGTCCGCTACCAACTGTGACTCGCACATTTCAGGCACTTCTAGGCGAGGAGGTCGCGGCCCAGATGCAGAGGGTGGCCGGTTGTCAGCCAGACGCTGTCGTCACCGCAGTTGGTAGTGGTTGCGGTGCAGTTGGTCTTTTCAGACCTTTCCTTCATGACTCTAAGGTTCGGTTGGTTGGAGTCGAAGGTTCGCATGCAGCCGCCTTGACTCAGGGCTCGCTCGGAGTTCTTCAGGGATCACGAACGCTAATGCTCCAGAATGATGACGGACAAATCATTGATTCGTCTTCCATCTCGCCAGATATGAACATCTCCACTGTGGGACCTGAGGTGGCGCATTGGAAGAACATGGGCCGTGTTGAAATCCAGACTGCCACTGATGCAGATGCCCTGGATGGGTTCAAAAGTCTCTTGAACCATGAAGGGATCCTGTCTGGCTTGGACTCGAGTCACGCGGTGAACACAGCGTTGAGCCTGGCAAGGGAACTAGGCCCTGGCAAGAATGTTGTTCTGATGGTGACGGGAGGGGATAACATCAGTGTGCCTCAGGAGATTGTCAAGGATGTTTGACTCAAGGAGACTGGGCATATACTACCTTGCCTTATGGTATTCTCTTTCTTTCTCCGCCTTTTCGGCGAAATTATACCCGATGCCCCGAAGTGTCCAAGGTTGCAAGCCCTGAGCCCTCATTCTGGAATGATGGTACTACCGCTCACTTTTGTTACTGTCTTTTTTTATAATTGCTAGTATTGTTTTCACATACTTTCTTTATATGATTTTCTTGTGTCTGATGCTGATGATATTTACACAATACCCTTGCTAGCTATCTGAGATTTTGTTTTCGGAGTTTGTGTTGTTTCATTCATGACTATCGACTTTTGTACTATCGTGATCCATGATCTCCAATTCACTGTTATTAATTTTACCTTTGAAATTGATAGTACATTTGATGTGCATTTTTATGTACTGGTATTTCATAGTCACTACTACTACCTCGTTAATAGTAGGTACTCTCATGAAGAGGCTCATGCTGCGTTATGTAGGTTCCCTTTTTTATGATAAATAGTAGGAATACAGAGCACACTGGTGCAACACAGCATTTTGTACGACCTCGACTTTCAAGATCGTCAAACAGAGCATTAGGGCCTTGATGGCCAATCAATATTTCCATCGAGATGGTTCTACAAGTCCAGCACGAAATATATTGAAACTTATTTGAAAATAAGCAACAAGTTTTTGCTTTTCTAGCAGTTCATCAGTCGTTTGCAGGGTCATCACTTGTACATGGTATATCCTAGTAGTCGAGAGCACTCAAGTTCTTCACGCAGATTAATCCTCATGCGTCACCGACATATCCAAGACCTCCACTCTGCCCCGTCCACGAGTTTCATTGCCCACGAAATCATTCAATCCTTTGAAAGCTCCTGGCTCAGCAAATCCAACCACCTCCCACTCGTCACCGCTCACTTCTTGAGACTCAACGGATTCAATATAGTTTAGAATCTTGTCCTTGACGGTACCCGGTGCCTTGGGAGCAGAGTCTGCCTCCTCCCCACCAGCTTCAATATCCGAGTCATCACCACCCTTGCCAGACTTCTTCGTTCCCTTCTTATTTTTCTTGTTGGTCTTTGGGTTTCCAGCTGGGGTCTCTTTTTCTTTGCTCGGGGTAGCACTGGGCGCAGCCTTGACGGACTGTTTCAGGAGCGAAACCGGGCAAGTAATGCGAAGTCGCATCCGCGCGCGCATCACAGGGATCGGTTGCCAGGCGATGAGCGCCTTCATAGCATCCAGCGCCTGACTCTTCGCGGACCGAGTAGCAGAAACACCAGTCCAGAGAGGCTTCTTTGGTTGCGCTGGCTTATCATCATCGGCACCGGCAGCATCACCGCTAGATGGTTGTTGTTGCTGTTGCTGGCCACTGGCGGAACTGAGTTGATCTAACGCCTTGGAGATCATTCCGGATGTATAGACACGCTTCGTGTTGGGGTCAACTAGACGACCTGACACTATATCCAGTACCTCCTTCTCCACGCGCTCGAGAATATCTTTTCGCTCCCGTTCGCCGACTTGGACTTCGCCCTTGCGCAGGATTTCTTGTAGGATTTCATCGCGAGGGGTATCGGAGCCGAAAGCCTTGGTGAGTTCGGCAGATGGGGCGGTTTGGGCCTTGGATACGGATAAGAAGACGGTGGGGACTTGGAGGACGTTGTCGAGGTCTTTTTCAGCGCCGGATCGATATTCTAGCAGCTTGTTTTTGTAGCATGCTAGTTCGAATCGTTTCTTGCCTAACGTTGGATTTAAATTAGCGCTGGGTATGATAAGGGTTGGGGTGCCCCAATAAATCAAAACGAAGATATAGGAAGGTATCACGAAAGTAATAGCAGTATCATACCTTTCTTGAGCCGCACGATCGATACGTTGGTAAACTTGATCTGGTTAGAGGGTTGATTGATCGGCATGGTGGGATGATTTCAAATCAGGAAAACGAAAACAAGAACGAGAAAAAAGGAAGTTGGTAAAAAGGTATGGGGGTATCTTCAAAGAGTCGAAAAGTTCAAGTGTCACAGATGAGAGAGAAGAAGAAGAAGAAGAAGAAGAAAGGAAAACAAAGAAGGACAAAACAATCGAGATAATCTAAGAAAAGTAAAGTACTTAAAATTAAGCAGGAACTCGCAAGTTTCCCAGGCAGGCACGATGGTCACTTTTCTGTCATGCCCCACCGCCCTGACTCATCATGAATCACCGCCTTCCACCTTTGGCGAGCGGGGGTCCGAAAGCGGATGCCCGATGACGCCTCCGCAAGGTTCCCAGTTCCAGTTCCACTTGGAGTCCCCTTCCTCCTCCCCAACCTCTCCTCATCCGAGTATCTACCCGGACTTCTCCCCTTCACAATCCCTTTCCCTATCACGAATCATCTTTATCTCCTAGGATTATTATTAGTGTATGTTCATCTCTTCTATATATTCTCATTCTATCCCCCATTCTGGACTCTGTCAACTCCTTCTACCCTGTCTCCACCCATCCCCAGGGTACCTTACTGAGCGGTTACTGATAAGAGCTGCCGCCTAGATCCTAGTACCCGCTCCTCATCGTCAAGCTATTCTATCCATATCATCATTTCCCATCTCTCTTCAACTGAAGATCATTCAGTATGAGAGTCGTTCCCACCGCACTCCTGGTGGGAGCCGCTTCCGCGGCCGCCCCGCCCTTCCAGCAGGTCATCGGCGCTCAGAATGAGCAGCTGGACAACTGGGCCCAGCAGGGCTCTGACTTCTTCAAGCAGGGCCAGGATGCCATCAAGCAGGGCTCCGAATACCTTTCCAAGCCCCTGCAGAACCTTCAGGACCAGTTCAAGACTCTGTCCGGTGAGGCCCGTCAGCTCTGGGAGGAGGTTTCCCACCACTTCCCCAACAGCATGGAGCAGGCCCCCATGCTCTCGCTACCCAAGAAGCACAACCGTCGTCCCGATTCCCACTGGGATCACGTTGTTCGCGGTGAGGAGCTCCAGAGTATCTGGGTGACTGGAACCGACGGCACCAAGGAGCGTGAGGTTGATGGCAAGCTGGAGTCCTATGATCTCCGTGTGAAGAAGGTGGATCCCAGCTCCCTCGGCGTCGATCCCGACGTCAAGCAATACAGTGGTTATCTCGATGATAACGAGAACGACAAGCATCTGTTCTATTGTAAGTTAATGTGACATTCATGCTCCCATTGATTGTGATACTAACTACTTAAAAAAAGGGTTCTTTGAGTCTCGCAACGATCCTGAGAATGACCCCGTCGTCCTCTGGTTGAACGGTGGCCCCGGCTGCTCTTCCCTGACTGGACTCTTCCTGGAGCTTGGACCTAGCTCTATTAACAGCAAGATCAAGACTGTTTACAATGACTACTCCTGGAACTCGAATGCTTCGGTGATTTTCCTGGATCAGCCCGTCAATGTCGGCTACTCCTACAGTGGTAGCGCTGTTAGCAACACTGTTGCCGCCGGCAAGGATATCTATGCTCTCCTGACCCTGTTCTTCAAGCAATTCCCTCAGTACGCCAAGCAGGATTTCCACATCGCTGGCGAGTCCTACGCTGGCCACTACATCCCTGTCTTCGCTTCTGAGATCCTTGCCCACAAGAAGCGCAACATCAACCTGAAGTCCGTTCTGATCGGTAACGGTCTGACCGATGGTCTCACTCAGTACGAGTACTACCGCCCCATGGCTTGTGGTGATGGTGGTTACCCCGCTGTCTTGGATGAGGGTACCTGCCAGTCCATGGACAATGCTCTGCCCCGCTGCCAGCAGATGATCGAGGCTTGCTACAACAGCGAGAGTGCCTGGATCTGTGTCCCCGCTTCCATCTACTGCAACAACGCTCTGCTCGCTCCCTACCAGCAAACTGGCCAGAACGTCTACGATATTCGTGGCAAGTGCGAAGATTCTTCTAACCTCTGCTACAAAGGTATGGGCTACGTCAGCGAGTACCTCAACCAGAAAGATGTGCGCGAAGCCGTTGGTGCCGAGGTCGACAGTTACGACTCGTGCAACTTCGACATCAACCGCAACTTCCTCTTCAACGGTGACTGGATGAAGCCCTACCACCGTCTGGTGCCCGACCTCATTGAGCAGATCCCTGTCCTCATCTACGCCGGTGACGCTGACTTCATCTGCAACTGGCTCGGCAACAAGGCCTGGACCGAGGCTCTTGAGTGGCCTGGCCAGAAGGAGTTTGCCAAGCTTGAGCTGGAGGATCTCGTCATCGAGGATAACGAGCACACTGGCAAGAAGATCGGACAAGTCAAGTCCCACGGCAACTTCACCTTCATGCGTCTTTACGGCGCTGGCCACATGGTCCCCATGGACCAGCCCGAGTCCAGCCTGGAGTTCTACAACCGCTGGCTGGGTGGTGAGTGGTTCTAAGAACCATGTCAATCGCTCTACCCTATTTCCTTTGATTTTCCTATCTTTACATTCGATGGTGTTGTCTTGTTTCACTTCGAGTTGCATACAGGATCTGTCGCAAGATTTGTGAAGGAGGTTTAGTTCGGTAGATAGTAGTAGTGGTATTTTGATGTTTTTGCAACACCTTCAATTAGGCTTGCTCATGCCAAGTATATACAATGTCTAGCATTCAATTTGACTTTCAATTGGAATTTCTATTAGCATTTATGAGTTAGTGTACTCCGAATATCATCTGGCATCATGACCCTGTCACTGCCAACTTTGGAAACTCGTGTGCGAGTGCCGACTGAAGAGTAGTAGTAGATTAACATGATACATCAAATGAATGATCATGATCCAGGTGATAGCAGTAGTCTGTTGTAGTAATAATTATTCAGAGGGGTGCTAGTCTTTCAATAGCACATCCACCAGGGCATGTATACAATAACTCGCCCACGGGGTACTAGTATTTGTGCGTTCAATACTATCAAGTCGCAGTCTGACCCCAGTCCAAGTGGATCTGGTGGCTTTCCAAGTAGTATCTATAGTGTTAGACATGAAATACGGGGCTGATCTCCATGCACACGATGCAGGAACTACTGCAGCAATAGGAGGGAAGGAAAGTCTACAAGGGCTTAGAACAGCGAGGCGAGGCTAGGTCATCCTGAGCCTCCATCCTCATTATACGAGCAAGTAAGAGTGATCGGTTCGTTGCATATTGGTATGATTCATTTTCAATTTTTAGGACCGGCACACCCGGCCCAGCGGGGAAAAGATCCCACGGATGCCCATAGAAACACACCGACAATAAAGGAATCCATCCATAACCCCCCGAAAAACGACGAATAATTTAGCCCTTCTTCTTGCTGACACCGACGGTGCGACCGCGGCGGCCAGTGGTCTTGGTGTGCTGACCGCGGACACGGAGACCCCAGTAGTGACGGAGACCACGGTGGGAGCGGATCTTCTTGAGGCGCTCAAGGTCGTCACGGAGCTTGGAGTCCAGAGCGTTGGAGACGACCTGGGAGTCCTTGCCGTCGGTGATGTCGCGCTGTCTGTTCAGGAACCAAGAGGGGATCTTGTACTGGGTGGGGGTCTGAAGGATGGTGACGATACGCTCGAGCTCTTCGGTGGTGAGCTCACCAGCACTAAATGAAAGAATTTTGATCAGCACTTCTGCGTATTTGTGTGAAATACTCCACAGCGAATCTGCAATGTCTCAAATATCGAATCGTGGTTCAAGTCGGCAATCTCGGTATTCTGATTTCGTGTCGTCGTTTCCCGGTAGGTGTCCGGTGTCCGGGTGGTGAAGAAAAAATTCATTCATCGTCGTCGTCTATTCAACCCATTGATGGCCGCCTCATGGTTTTCCTCTTTTCTTCGCAAATTCGATCGGAGACATTGCAGATTGCTGGTAAAGTCGGAGATTGTAGTCGAAACGTACCGCTTGCTCAGGTCAACATCGGCCTTCTTGCAGACCAGGTTGGAGTAACGACGACCAACACCCTTGATCTGGGTCAGGGCGAACATGATCTTTTTGAAATGGTTAGTCAACAGATATTTTTGCCGTAGAGAAGACTGTGAATATTTACCTTCTCCTTTCCATCGACGTTGGTGTTCAGCAATCGCAGAATGTACTGGAAGTTGCTCTTCTCCCCGGAGACGAGCGCTATTCGTAAAAAGGTCGTGCGTTAGCTTGGATGTTTCCTGATCGAACAAAATGCAGCAATAATCATTTTGCGTGTCGCGAGAATAGGTCGAGAGTGATGAGAGCGCAGGGATATGAACGTACACATGATGGGCGATTGGCGCGATGGGCTCGCGATGTGATGTCGACAGAGGGATGGAGGAGAGAAGTCTCGAGTGACTTTGCTGCCGTTGTGGGATCGGGTAATTGGGACACTAACCATAACTGGACTAGTGCAGTCGAGGGCTCGCTTGATTGACACTAGTCCGAATAGGGTTAGTCGGTCAGGTGATGAGCCAAATCACCTGATTCTGCTTGATCGGGGCACAATACACATCTTGGTATTACAGGCTTTATAATTTGGGCGAGGATTACATGTACTTACGAGGTCCCATGCCCAGTGCTTAATCCCATGACGAGATCCTCTCCAATAACTATTCGATCGACAAATATAGTATGAGGAACCCCTTTGCGAATGGCTCATTGATTCTACTTACAGCACTCAATTTTGAATACCCAACACACTTACCACTCACGTCGCATTGATACTCCTACTCGAATGGCTATGGTTCGCTGTTCTGGACAGCCATTTGCAGTTGCTGGTTTGAGTTTCTAGTGGATATCCTTAACCTCATGATCCGACTGTTTCTCTGAGTCCTCAGTCTCTTTGACAATCAATACCCAAGGCTCATTTCGATAGATATGGAGCTGCTCTTTCTGAAAATGACTCGCTCACATCGAGAGCGAGTCTTTGACCATTGTGTCAAAGAAACCCCAAGGGGAAAATCATACCACAGTTTCCCTTGAAAAGAAGTTCTTTGTGTCGAGGAAACCTTGGACTCGACAGCAAAGAATCCCATACTCCTGATTAAGAGTTTTTTCTAATAATAAGAATAAGACGTGGTCCACTATGTTGCGACGAAAAATAATTACTCTCAGCAGTCTTCCGCGGCCCATTTTGAAACGAAGAAAGACAGATATCTCCTAGTAGAATCATGTCTGATCAACACAATCGCTATGGCCGTGCTGTCATTCCTGCAGGGTTTCCTGAAGCCGTGGCCTACAACCCACCGGCAGCTCCGTTGCCTCACTATGACCTTTGGCTTCTTGAAGATCCCCCGGAAGATGCGTGTGTTCTTTTCAGCCGACCATGGACTGCATTTCGCAATGACCGTGTTTTGACCAAACAAGTCTGCATGACTCTTGCAATGCACCATCTCTGGGGCATGGACTGGACTCACGAATTTAGAAATACAAGAATAACCTATATCAAAGGGCTTTGGAAACTTTTCTACCACATGCCACCTTACAACAGACCCAAGACATTTGCTGAGTTGTTTGATTTGAATCGAGATGCTGGTCCTCGTCTCCTAGGATACGGCGACAGGTTTGCAGATAGCGCGAATGCGTCAAAAGCTAACGTTATGGGGACTGGTCACTATAAAACGGTCGATGAAGCTACCGCGGCATGTGGTAGACCTCTTGTTCCACCCAAACCAGTCAGCATTCAACACCCCGATATGCCTCCTCCGGTGCTCGAGGGAGCAATATACGACCTGTCTTTCGAAATGCCACAGGAAGCACAGAGGCTGAATTTGAATCCAAATGAAGTCCGGCAATATCTCTTCCCACTTTACAGGCAACAACTTCCAGAAGACCCATGGCATATTATGGGCGATCCATATTGGCAACCTACGGAGATTATACCAGAGAATACGGGGGACGTTCCCGAGGCTACTGACAATGATTTGCCCACTCTTGCTGATGGAAACCCCCCTACTTCGGATTTCCCTCCTCTGCCTGAAAGACGACATGCCTCCCAGAATGACATCAACAAGGCGCTTGTGGAGGCTCTGGTCAAGCTGTCTAATTACGAAATTCAGCGTGACCCTGGTGCACCCGAGCGTGGCTCTTATTCTACGAGACATGCCAAAACAATTGAAGATTTGGATACCATAAAAGTTGGTATTTTCCCCTGCACCTCCACGGTGAGCATTAGTACTAGGACTCTTGATGTTGAGCCCTACGGAGAAAAACACGAATATCGAGGAAGAGGGCCCGTAGGTTCTCCCGCCACGGTTGCCGTTGACATCTCCATTGTCCTTGGAATGTTGACGGAAGCTGGTTGCACATTTATTGATCGTTATCTTATGAGACACCTCCTCTTCAATGAATGCGAGAAGGCTTTTATCGAAGCAACTAATATGAACTGGGACTGCTTGAGTCCAGAATTATCCCGGGAGCTTCGCGATTCCTTCTTCCGAAAACTCCATCTCGCATATCCGGTTCTGGGGATGGGTCAAAACCTTCCTCCTTGGGCAGTATGGACGAAACTGATCAGAAACTTCGCACAATTCTCATACGGTTATCGAGATCGTTCTCATTACTGCTCGTGTGAAAACAAAGCCTATGAGGATAAACCTGGCAGGATTGGAAGTTGCGTCTTACCCCCTTTCAATCAAGCAGACCGCAATGGAGTCACTCCAGCTACTCTAATTTCTCGACAATTTGGAATACACCAAAACTGGGGTTGTAATCTATGCCAACATCATCGCGGGACAGGCCGCGTTACAGAACGCTTGATAACAAGACTGCCAAACCGACTCGTTTTATTGCCCCACGTTGAGACGCGGATTCTAAACCATGCGGTCGATTTCAATTTCGAGTACCGGGATGAATACTCTCAGTCCAGGACCGCAACCTATAGATGGCTCGGTGGAATCTATGAATGCGGAGGTCGTTTTCGGGTTTATTGGACTGAAGCAGAGCCTGGTCGTGTAGACCCGGGAACCCTACGTGCATACGACCCCCTCAGCAACGCAGGAATTATCGTTGGGTCAATTTTACCATCTAAAACCGCGACTCGAGTCCCGAATGAGTGGTTGAAGTCAACGCCGTCCGTGTTGATCTATGAAATAGTCATCGATCCTCCGAAAAACTCTTTGCAATATTTCGGTAGTCATGTTTCACATATGCTGAGAAATATGGAAAGAAAACGACCAACACTTCAGGGCCATTATCTTGCCCCACGAAAAGCTGATAAGAAAGAAAGGTTACTGGAAGACGAACCAGTTCCTCAATTGTCTAGCCTCGGCGATCAATTCTTCAACCTCAAGCGACCAGATGCAGGAATTCAGCTCGAGTTTAATCGCAGTGTGGGTAACGCCGAATACAACCTTTACTCCATGATGGCTGTGAATCCATTCCATCGACTCGTCCCATATCTCTTTGAGGATGTCGCGCAATATCCGTTCCCAGAACTGATACCAGGTATCCCCCCGATACTGCCACCTTTCCCCTTACCCGAAGTTCCCAGACTATTTGAGTCAAACTTGACTGGGCCTACTGGGTTCTTCGAATCAAATGATCCCGAGGAATGCCCACTGGGACCATTGGAGCTGACCGACTTGACTGTTCCTCCGAGCCCGGGTGAAATTGAATTGCATCGAATACAGGTTGCTCAATCGGACCAGAGGACCTCGCTACAGGACATGTGGACTGAATGGATCGAATTCAGTCCTGTTCAATCGGACCAAACGAGTATAGGTTCCGCACAGGGGCAGTCTAATCAGTCACAAACTCTCCAGGCGGGTAGCTCTATGGATGTACACATGGCGGGTACTTCTACTGACCCTCGCCGGGAAGTGCCCAGGAGGACTCGGAGTAGGCACGAAGAGGCGGCACGGATAGTCAAAAGAAGGCGACCATGATACGATACTAGTCGGCTTGGGGTTTATAAGTATGTAGATACTTTGCTTGATAGTGGCAGTAGCATTGGCAGTATGTAAATGAGCCTTTCCCCAGTATCTAAAATTCTGAATAGACATTGCTACGATAACTAGTTATAGGGTAGACCAAGTCAATCCATTCCTTAACCAGTAGACATGAACTAGCTATGATTAGTGTAGTATTCACATTATCATTAATAATAGAATGGCAATTGGCGGGAGGATCAAAGCACAAGGGCGATACCTCCACTTTACTAGGGCCTGCGGGGTGTCACCAATCAGCGAGCCGCTATTAGGCAGCGCGGGGACACCTTCAGGTAAATAACTTACCTATACACATTTTCAGGTACTTTCAGGTACTTGTGCAGTACTTTGTAATTAGCTAATTACATGTTTAGTTAAATAGTAATCGCTAACTATTGCAAAGTATGTTTTATGTACCTTTTACTCAGTAAGAGTGGTACTGCGGAGACCCCCGCATACCCCGGACTTCCCCTTGCCTTTCCTCTTCCCTCTTCTCTTTCCTCTTCACTTCTCCCTTTCCTCTCTTCTGTATCTTCCCTTCTTCATCTCCCCTTCTCATTCACCAATATTCCATCCAGTGCGAAACCAGAATTGCATCCATGCCGTGATAGCATAAATCTCATCACATCTTGCTGCCTATTCAAGATTCATGACTGACCACTGGCCACTGACCACTCACCATCACTAACATTCAAGTTACTCAACATACTAGTACTCTACTACTACTGACTCCGCTACTCCTTGTCGCTGCCATAGTATACTAATGGGTGCTGATCAGGTATCTTTCGCTATGGTCTATGGTTTATATACAAGTCTGAACCCTGCCAAAATACCCGCTGCCCAGATCAATTAACACAAAGGGGAATTTATCCAAAGTCACACAAACATCATGAAAAACAGAACAGGGAAAAGAAAGAAACCGTTTGGCCCCCTCTACAGGCGAGCCTGAGGCTTGCCCTTCTTGTTCGGGCCAGTGGCAGTGTTGCTCTTCTTCGGCGCGGAAACATAACCACCCAACTTGTTGTCGGAGTTGGTGATCACACCCTGTGCATCACGCTGGATACCCAGCTCAACCAGCTTCGCAAATGCCTTAGCAAAGTGGTCAAAGAACAAATCCTTGTCCTTGGCATAGCTGTGCACCCAGGGTGCAAAGGCCGGGTCCGTCTTGAGTGCCATGTCTGTTGGCAACATCATGAGGGGCTCCTCATCCTCATCGGCATCGGGGTCCTCATATACAAACTGGCTCATACCGGTTGAGAGCTTGCGGGGCTTCCAGTCCAATGTCAACAACAACTTGAAGAATGAGTTGGAAAAGCGAGTTGGGTTGGTCACCCAAGGACCCTCGAATCCACTACGATCGCCGTGGCATCGGCCAAGATTGTGACCACCAGCCAGCGCGACAATCTCCTGGTCATTGAAACCCATACGATAAAAGATGAAACGCAGGTGATCAGCACCAAGAGCCCCGTCTGGCAAACGACCCCGGGGTGGAACCTTGGAGTCATCTACCAGATCTGTTCGTCCGCCCTGCCAGGGAATCTCTGGGCCGCCCAACTCCTTGATTGCCACTACACCTGCCAGTGTCCACAAGTCTGAATATGTGATCCAAGGGTGCTTCTCCTTGATCGGTTCCAAAAAGGCTCTGCCGTGCTGCAGACCTGCGTTGGCCGGATCGCCACCTTCTGCTTCATAACGCATACCCGCGCCGTTCGAACCGCCAGTGTCGGATTCAAGATCATAAGTACCGGAGGAGTGCCTATCTCGCAGAGTTAGTCAATCAAGATTCTTTGCTATCGCTGCCGCGGTCAATCGTGACCGGGTCTATGCCGACCGAGACCACAACAACTTTTCCCAAAAAATGGACGCTGGGGAACGAACCATGCCAATCGCACAAATACTGGGCCAGCACTTCCATCGTCATAACCAGGCTTCTTCAGTTGAGCGACGATGTCCTTGCGGACCGCCTCATAGTCACGAACAGCACTCATTCTCGGCCGATAGCGTGGTCCGGGGTAAGGTTAAGGTTTGGATGTTCTCGAAGGTGGAATGGAATGATTTGCAAATAAGACTTCACGATGCTATATGATCAACAACAAGAAGAGATGAGGAACAGGAAAGAATGAGGAAAGAAAGAAAATGAAGAGAGAAAAGGGTCCTGGGGTTTGGAGGTTTCCCACATGAAGGTCGAGAAGAAGTGGATCCTCCGACCGAATCAGCCTGCGCGTATTCGGTGGCCACAATGCCGAGGTCCCTCTCGGCCGTCGATAACCCGTCTATCAGCTTCCGCAGTTGCCACGCCTTTCACATTTCCTCGTGCCAGCGAGCGTACCGCAATGGCTCAAAACCAGTGCTAAATTCTCCGATTTCGGCTCGCCCTGAGGAGTTCAAATCTACACTTCATGTCGACCCGTGCGGATGGGGGAACTGACTGACAAGACTGCTGGTTAAGATGAGCTTGGATGAAACCAATTACCCCATTCAAATGCCGTCGGGGGCTTAGTATGAATGCCTCGGAACCTGAAAGCCGATGTCTCGTCGTCCCGTGAGAGTGCTATTACCAACCCTTTCCCACGGGGTTCTTCGGGTTGCGTGGATCCATTTTCGGTCCGGCTTTATCTCTTGGAGACGATCTTCTAATTGACCTCGTTTTATTGCTCAGTTTCTCATTCCCTAGGATTCCACAGAAAAAACGTGGGAGAAGGTACTCCACACTGACGCAGAAATCACCAAACCTGTTCAGATCACCCGAGGTTCCTCTGTCGTGCAACTAATGGATCATTTAGCAATGGATTATAACCTCCTGACAGCGCACCAAATTTTCTAGGTTTCTCATGTCAAATTGGCAGTTTTCATGGCTTTCGCTATGTTCACAATAGCACCTATGAGGGGATAATGTTCTGGCGCAATCAACGCATTGCCTACTAAGAGTTTAAAACTGACCGTCTTTTTGCATACATAGCTCAGCTAGTATTTTGAAATCCAGAAAACTTTATTCAATTCTGATTATTGCACGACAATGAGATTTCCATTCTATATTCTACCCCTTAATTATCCTGGTCTTCTGTTCCACCTGTCACCTCATGCGGACCGCAAGACTCTACACTAGACACCGTCGTGACAATTCCACTACCTTGCCTCGCTGCCCCTTGAGATCCCCCACTCGTAGTATGGACCAAATCATCTCGTTCAAGTGTAGCACGAGATAACCTCATCTCAAGAACCCTCGTATTCCCCTTCAACCTTTTCACTTTAGCCGCATAAGCCTGAGCCAGACCACGAGCTTCAACATGAAGACGCGCATAGTCTCGCTTAATCCATTTCGTCTGAGTCCTTAACCGATGAATCTTATTCTTGAGATTCCTTTGCTGCTCGATATTCCTTTGGCAGATTCCTCGCGCTACTTCGTATATTGGCCTCGTGGTTGATGAATGGAGTGTCCCTGTGCTTAAGTGTCGACCTATGCATGTGAATGTTGACTTGATATCCGCTGCGATTGAGTGGAGAAGACGTTTTTGTTCTTTCTTAGATAGAGATTGGAGATTCTCGAGATGTCTCATATAGAGACCTTCTATTTTTGCCATTTCGGGGTGAGTGTGGGTGTCGTAGTAGTATGGAGTGATGGATTTGGCGATTCTCTCTGGAGTTAGAGCCTGGAATGCAGCCGTCGTGGTATTAATATGAAAATTTCCAAGTTGCTTCTTTGTTTATGCGCAATACGAGAAACTATATTGCAGCATGCAGATACCTACTAGTAGGCATAGCTATGAGTTCCTGGTGTCTCACAAGACATGAAGTAATGTACCGCCCCGTATTCTTTGACGGCAAACATCGCCCTTTGCTTCATGGTTGTCGACGTCTTTGAGCTTCAAAGGGTGACATTGTAAGTACAAATTGGGTGAAACTGAAATTGAAGCTTCTTTTTAGGAATAGAACAATTCATACTGCGTCCGATACATCTTTGGAAATCAATTCTTATTCAATTTCTTCCAGCTATTGCGTGATACTTTGGAACATTCAATTCGCTCCAGTGTCTCAGCATTAGAAAAACTGGATGCTCTCTATACTTGGATAATCTTTACAAAGCAGCTACAATTGCATCACCTAGCTCTTTGGTGCCAACATTGCCCCTAAGATCACGCGTTCGAACCCCCGAATCAAGGACCTTTCGCACGGCATCTTCCACCTGCTTTGCTTCGGCCTCCATCTTCAATGAATAACGGAACATCAAAGCAACGCAAAGAATCATTGCGACGGGATTAGCGATGTTCTTTCCCGCAATACTAGTAGATAACAAATTAGTGGTGTGTGGCTACAATGGAGATATCTCAAACTTACTCCGGAGCTGAGCCATGAGTGGGCTCATATAGTCCGTAAGGTCGCGTCTTCAACGCCTTGTCTCCGGGTAGTCCATTGAGACTAGCACTAGGGAGAACTCCCAAGGATCCAACAATTGAGCCAGCTTGGTCGGAGAGCATATCGCCGAACGTATTGTCTGCCAGAATCACGCCATTGAGCGATCGTGGGTTGGTCGCCATTATAAGTGAGGCCGAGTCGGCTAGTTGGTGAATTAACTTGACCTGCGGATACTCTGTCGTGATGGTCTTCTCCACTACTCGTCTCCAAAGGCGAGAAGAAGCGAGGACATTCGCTTTATCCAAGGAGATGACGGGCCAGGGAGGATCATGGCGCAAGGCAACTTCTGCGGACAGGCGGGCGATACGCTGAATCTCTTCTTCGGTGTAGCCCCATTCGTCCATCGCTGGCAATCGTGAGCACAATGATGAATCTCTTGGAGTTGAAGTAGTACTAGTACCGTAGATATCACATACCATATGTTGGATCTTCAACCTTACGTCCAAAGTAAGCACCTCCACAATTCTCCCTGACAACGACAAAGTCAACGCCCTGGATGATCTCTTCCCGGAACGGACTAAACTCCTTCGCAATGGACGAGCTGGGTGAAGTAGCCGAGCAAGGTCGCAAATTAGCATAGATATCCATTGCCTTGCGCAGCTGAAGTAGTCCTCCTTCAGGCCCATCAAGACCACGACGAGCTCCATCCCATTTCGGACCACCGACAGCGGCAAATAGCACCGCGTCTGAATCCAGAGCAGCCTGTATGACTTCTTCGGTGACTGATTTCCCTGTAGCGTCGATGCTGCAGCCTCCGACGAGCTCGTGTCGGAGCTGGAACTTGCGCTGGGGAGTTTCGAAGGCTTGGAGGACTTTCACGGCTTCGGCCATGACCTCTGGGCCAATGCAATCGCCGGGAAGGATGAGGATTTTGTGTGTCTGTGCCATTTTCTGCTAGAATGTAGTAATCGATGGGACCTTTGGTGAAATGCAAGTTAAGATATGTTCAATAACCCAGAAACATCCTATGATCCACTAGTACCTATAGTATCGACACTCGGTCTTTACCCCGGTAAATGCGGGGTTAACGTGCATCGGGCAGTCTCCGATATTACGACCCTCCGATATAGGAGCACCATTCGGGGAGAAACATTGCTCGTATCAATAAAAGTCCAATAACAGCTTGACTTGATTACTTCGGCACTGATCTAGAAGTCACTATATAGCCGAATTGATTGATTAGATTCGCTACTGCACATGTGGATCTAGTAGATAACAGAGTTGGCAGATCTTAGACTTGAATGTGGCGAGAAACAAAAGATTTTGTAACAGAGCTGTAGCGTAGGCCGGGGTGTTTTAATTTTGGCAGTTCAATGGTACCTAGTAGGTACTACTAGTAGGTATATTCTAGATCCAATATGTATTGTACTGGCGGGCATGTACTGGAAGTAGTATGATTCTAGAACGTTCCGGTCAAAAACTTGAAGATCCATGTCGATGATTTCAGTAGATGAGCCAGGCGGTGGTTGGAAATCATTCATTATTTTCTTCATTTCAAGATATTCAAATTAATCCGATACTCAATAGAGTCTAATTATTTTCAAAATATAGAATTAATTGATACCCTAGTACCCTCTGGTTAGGGCATGGTTAGTGATATGATAAGGGACCCCTCGTGTTTGCACTGTTTGTCTGATGACATTTCGGTTTTCCCCGCAAAAAAAGAAAAAAAAGTCCGCGAATCTTGACAAATCAACACCTCAACTTCACGTTCACTGACATATTCACCATGTCGCGAATCGAGGAACTACCGGACGACTTTGATGAATCGCTCAACCTAAATGAAACCCCTCCCCAGGGTCCACCAGACCTTCCCCAGCCTGGATTCGATGCCTTCGCCGCAACCAACGAGGATGTGCCCTTCCCCATTAATGAGGAGAGACTGAAGGAACTGGAAAATGATCCCTCTGTGCCGAAAATGCCACCGGCCATGGCATCGGTCAAGTCGCAATCAAAGGAGGAATTGCTTAAGATGATGAACCAGACCCCACTGTTCATGACGGACATTGAGAATGCAGGTGACGAGAGTACGTATCAGTATCATCCTTGGGCTCTTGGTATCATGCATAATAGCCTGCTTACATAGGTCTTTTACACGTATAGATGGCGAAAACATCCTCTTGGATGCTATCACGGCTATGCAGAACGAGGGTACCCGTGGCGAGGTTGCGCAGAGCTTCAAGGATCAGGGCAATGAGGCTGTCTCCGAGCTACGCTGGATCGATGCCAAGGAATTTTACACGAAGAGTATCGCCGTTATTTACGCCAAAGAAGACAAGTGGGAGAAACCTGAGGATCTTGCAGAAGAGAAGAAGTTGCTCCGGAAACTGGAGGAGCTGTCCCATATCAACCGGGCACTTTGCAATCTGGAACTTGGTATGTACCGGTGTCTCTCGGATGATCTTGAACCATTCTGATAGAAATTTCTTATAGGAAACTACCGATCTTGCACTTCGGACTGTGCTGCCACTCTTAAGCTCAACCCTACAAATGTCAAGGCCTTCTATCGCTCCGCCATGGCTTTGCTGAAGCTAGATAAGGTCGAAGAAGCCGAGGATGCCGCAGCGCGGGGCTTGATCGTTGGACCCGACAACAAGTCACTCCAGACAGCCTCTCAAAAGATTGCCGACCGCAAGGCCGTCAAGGAGCGTTTAGTTGCCAAGAAGAAGGCCGAGGAA
Source organism: Penicillium paxilli ATCC 26601 (assembly GCA_000347475.1). Lineage (NCBI taxonomy): Eukaryota > Fungi > Ascomycota > Eurotiomycetes > Eurotiales > Aspergillaceae > Penicillium > Penicillium paxilli. Next base: position 412,150 of record KB644842.1, read on the forward strand.
GAACTTATTCGCAAGCAAAACCTGGTTCTCAGCACTGCCCTGCGTGCGCGCCAAATTCGGACCCGCAAAACCGATCAACCCCCGGACATGGAAGATTCTCAGATCAGGCTGGTTCCCGATCCTCTTTCACCGGAGAGCTCGGTCGAGTTCCCGGCTGTTTTCCTTTACCCGATGGATGCTCAGTCTGATTTCATTAAGGGATTCTCGGAGTTGCACTGCATTGCTGATCATTTGGACTACATCTTCCCCTTGCCATGGGATACAAAGAAGGAGTATACTCCTGCAGGCGTTGAATGTTTCATGCAGACTGTTTCAGGTGGTCTGATAAAGGCCGGCAAGAAACTTCCTTTGTTGCAGATTCTTACTGGTGGAAAGGTCGAAGTTGTTGATCAGTTGGTTCGAATCTTCGTGGTCCCCAACTCTAAGACCGCTGCTTTCATTGCCGAGATGAAGGCTCGCAAGGAGGGCTGAAGAAGTTACCTTGATACCCGCACATCTTCAGAAATAAAATCTCAAATCGCCCATCCATCTTCCACTACGCCAAGTCCAATCAACGATGAGATACTACTATCTACTGGAAGTAAATAGTGTCAAATAAGTCCGTCCAGCAAGAGCCTCGGATGCCTCTCGCTGTTATGCAAAGAATGCTGGGTGGGAGGCGGCGTTTCTATAGACAGTGGCACCCACTACAAAAGTTCGATACCCATTACGAAAAGTGCATGTTTAATAGATCAGGCAAGATAGATCCTCGCATGAGAGCTGTGAAATTCTTTGAAGACGAGGAAGTCAACAATAGAACTCAAATCATTCTCCTGGTACAAGAAGCCATCACAGGAAGCTTGGAAAGAATGGATAATCAAAAAAGCCTGGCATGCATCAGTTGGTTAACACTCTATTAACTGGGAGGCGACTACTCTAGTTCGACGCCAGGAGACAACACAGCCAGACAAGAACTCCTGGGAAGATAAGGTACACAGCTACCATGAGAAGTAAGCACTAGGATACCTTTTAGGCTAAACAACACTGTTAAGAAGTCCTAGATGTAATCTTCTACGACGTCACTGCAGAATACCCCTAAAGGCCATTATTATGCCCCTGCGAGACGGAGGCATCTCCGCTCCACCTTAGCCTTACAGCGCAAACTACTCCCGCAAAGCTTCTTCAAGCACTAGTAGCACCTAAAAATATCGGAATTTATTTATAAAAAGTGTCTATTCGCTTATAATACTATTTTATCACAATTTAATCAGAACCGAAGACGTTTTTAGCTTATGGCTGATGTTCAAAATGAGTCTCTGGCCTTAATCTATACCTGAAACAGCCATGGTATGGAAATCATTCCAGGGAGCCTTTCTTGCAGCAAACAGCCTTAGCGCCGAGGCTAATCACTAGTTTCAGTACTATCTAGCTTCATTCAATCCCATAGCCGCGACTTCTACGCCACGGGCTATGGGTCCGAATAAAGGGCCTCATGTGGGCTTATAGCGCCGGAGAAATGGCCTTTCCTCATCCTTTTCTCCATTTAGTATAAGTACTAGAATCACCCCAGCCTCAGGAGCTCAGCTTCCGAGCTGATTTTCCAAGTTGTGTGACTAGGTCAATTTGCAGTCATCAAGCCCTAAAATGGTTCGATTATCTTATGAGGCTTTGGCCCTGGTGGCCAGCATTCTACCGCAACTGTAAGTATCTATCTCATGGATAGTGTTTCTACATTGGGCTAATATCAAGGATCAATTCACAGAGCTCAAGGAGCCGGTCTCCATACTGCAGCTGAGGCGAAGGGATTGGATTATTTTGGAACAGCGACAGATAACCCAGAGTTAACGGATACTGCCTATGTGACGCAACTCAATAACACCGATGATTTCGGCCAGCTTACTCCTGGAAATTCCCAAAAGGTGGCATTCCCACGATTTTTTCCAGAATTCCCATTCCCCGTTTTATCAATAGCACAAAGCTGACGGTCACTTTTCTATCAATAGTGGGATACAATCGAGCCGACACAGAACACATTTTCGTATACGAAAGGAGATGCAATTGCGAACCTTGCAAAGGTAAATGGCCAGAAGCTCCGTTGTCACAATCTAGTCTGGCATAGCCAGCTACCAAGCTGGGGTGGGTTTCTCTTCTACTAGTGTTGCATGGGTTTGATTTTGATACTAATGTTCCCATATAGTCAGCAGTGGTACTTGGACGAATGCAACACTGATTGCAGTACTGAAAAACCACATCACCAATGTAGTTACTCACTACAAGGGAGACTGCTATGCTTGGGATGTTGTCAATGAAGGTAATTCTTCTAGGCCCATTAAGCTTTGAATCCACTTGTTTACTAAACTCGCATAGGTCTCAACGAAGACGGCTCTTACCGTGAGAGTATCTGGTATACTACGATCGGTCCGGCCTACATCCCAATTGCCTTTGCAGCAGCGGCAGCAGCAGACCCAGATGTGAAACTGTATTACAACGACTATAATATCGAATATTCGGGTTCTAAGGCTACAGGTGCCCAGAACATCGTCAAGCTGGTGCAGTCCTACGGCGCTAAAATCGACGGCGTCGGACTGCAAGGCCACTTCATTGTTGGAAGCACACCTAGTCAAAGTGCCCAAGCTAGCACCCTGGCTGCATATACTGCTCTTGGCGTGGAGGTCGCATATACCGAGCTCGATATTCGTATGACGCTCCCATCCACAGATGCTTTGCTTGCGCAGCAGAAGACAGACTACGCCAACACGGTGGCGGCGTGTGTTGCAACCGAGGACTGCGTCGGTGTTACCATCTGGGATTGGACAGACAAATACTCCTGGGTCCCCAACACCTTCTCAGGCCAAGGTGCCGCCTGTCCTTGGGATGAGAATTATGCGAAGAAGCCCGCGTATACGGGTATCCTGACCGCGCTAGGCGGTACTGCGACAACCACTAGCACTACCAGCAGCGGAGGCTCCAGTACTTCATCGACATCGACGACAACAAGTAGTGGTAGCTCTGCTACGGGCGTTGCCCGTTGGGGCCAGTGTGGTGGCAGTGGATGGACTGGAGGAACAACTTGTGCAAGCGGATACACTTGCACTTATTACAATGACTACTACTCACAGTGCTTGTGATTAGCCAGATAGTAGTAAGCTCGGAGAATTTGGCTTGGAAACTTGTCATTCACATTTGGATGAGATATCGAAATCTCGTAGAAACAATACCAATTCCATCATTCGTGTATTTGTCAGTGCTTTCTGATCATGAAACGCTAGTACCAAAAACAAATCCGGCTTGACTTATTTTGAAATTGTTTTGAAACTATTCGTTATACTCGCTTCAAAATACTCAAAAAGGGCTGGCAGTGTAAAACCGCCGAAGTGCTGTCGCACTTTAATCGAACGCTTGGGAGAAAAGAAACTCGTAATCGTGCATAGCGTCAATAAACGCTTCGGATACCCCATATCAATTTTCAAAGTAGTAAGGAAACCCATAGTTTTCCATGGACTCTCTGAAAGGTTCTGGCAAGGGTTGTCCAGGAGGGATGTCTTGGTGTTGGGCGGTTTGTGCCGGGAAGCCTTGCATAGTTGCATAAGGCTGTGTCATAAATGGTTGTGAACCCACAAATATCGGTGAATAATAGCCCATAGTGGTAGGGCTGAGAGTGCTTGGGATATCGGATCCTGAATCTTGACGCTTTCTTTTCACTTGAGGTGAAACAGAACTGGGGGGCTGACCAAATGCGGGGTGTATTGGGAGATCTTGATGTATGTACGTTGTAGGGCTCGGAGTAGGTTGCGAGTGGGAAGGAATTTCTGTGCCGGGTACGAACGCAGTATTAATAGGCTGTGGGATGTTCTCTCTTGGGGCTGCGCTGACTATGGGAGTCTTTTCTGTCTGCAGCTTCGGGCTGCCATTTTCATCGATCGGTGCCGGCTTCAGGTTTTGCTCGCGGCGGTTCACGAGAGCTTCTGCCGCATCGGGGAGATTCGAACGTGAAATGGATATCATTGCTTTTCCATCTGTAACCAGTCAGTCTGGCTGGCTGGAGAGCACCTTTCGTTCAAACGGCATACCGTTCACCCCGTCCAAGAACTTCTCTTCCTCCTCCCTGACCTGGTAGACCTCGTCCAATATCTCCAAACGTTCGACTGGTAGGATCTGTCGGCGGATGGGCTGGTCTGCAGCTTTTAATTTTCGAGCGGTGATGCCGTAACTGGTACGAAGTTTGCAAAGTATGTGGACTAGAAGCCTGATACGTTCTTTTCATCTGATTAGCAGATGTCAGGTAGCAGCAGTGCATGTAGAAGAGAAAAGGAATTGAAGAGAAAGCATTTGCCGAGTACTAGCAGCAATGTTGTTGGTTCCTTACCGGCTTTAGGTAGATGGTCTGGCTCTCGGTGGCTTACGCCAGTCGGCCACCAAGGAGGCTTAGTCTCATCGGGGTCCAATTGCTGCGTCTGTCCAGCCACTATCTTTCGTCCATTATAAGGGAAGTTCACCTGCTTGCGAGGCTCTACCAATTTGACGTAGGCTTTAGCCAGAACACGGCAATTGGTCTGTTGCAGATTCTGAAAGATCTTTTCGTAGTAGCGACGCAAGAAGTCCTTGTCTCTCACTGATATAAATGCCTTTTGGTTACTTCTCATGCTTGGTTCCGCAGTCCAGGGTTTCGCTTGTTGCTGTGGTCGCTGATGGTGATGGTGTTGTTGTTGAATCGGGGGTGGTCCTGACCAACGAGACCATGCTTCTAGCCCCTGTGGCCCGGACCATACTGGAGGCTGGATAGATTGTCTTGCAGTCATAGAGACTTGAGGCTGGTTCTCGGGCGCTCTGCCCTCTGGAGTAGCACGTTGAACGTGGCCAATTTGGGTCGAAACGGGGGTCTGTCCACTGGCGACTCCTTGGTATGAGGGCGAGGCACCCAACTCGACTAGATTGAATCAGCGTTTTTCCTATCATCTACATCTGCATCCTCATAGCAGTTTCTAGTCGGGCTTTTGTCTAGTAAGCCACCTCCATTTAGGTATGTGACACTTACATTGGGAATGTGACAGAGCAGCTCCGCTCGAGCGCTGTACGGCCCGCAAAAACTCATCTGTCACCATCGGAGACAGGATCGTTTCGCGGCTATTAGCGACGGACAAAGATGACTCGTGACGAAGATTGCCCTGACGGTCAATGTAGATCAGGGCAAAATGCGGGTATGCCAGGTCCTCCGGCGAATTCTGTTGGTTTTGCGCCGACATACTCGCTGGGATCTGCGCGGGGTTGGCCATCAGCGAGGGGAACGAGAGCGAAAAACAAGGAACAGCGTAATACCATGGAGCAAAAGCCGATTGCTCGACTGTCGAGCTCGATCTTGCTTGAATATTGAGGAGTCGAGGGGTCCCAGGGAAACAAAGGAGAAGGAAACGATGGCTTACAGCCAGGAAGCATATCTGATGGACTGGCAAATAAACGGTAGTAATAGCACTGGCATTGGGCGGCGAAGCAGTGATGGTCGTCCCACTAGGAAAGGGGCCAACGAGTCCTGGGATCCGGAGATTTATAGACAATCTAAATCTATTCAGCCCACCAGGTCTTCCACCAGCCTTACCCATTCGGTGCAAATTCCCTGCACAGCTGCCATTAGGGATTGTGGAGAACTCCGAGTCACGACAGAGCAAAAGAAAGCACTGGATACCATTCCATTTTCATCCTATAAAATTGGGCCGCTAAGCGCACGCACGGCGGTTCCGTCGTTTTACCCTTACCGCAGAATTGGGGGTGGATCTATACCTATCATTGATTCGTTTCTGTTTCTGTTTTCTGCTTTTTGATTTTTTCGAATGTTTTCTCAAGTCTATTTTCTGATAACCATATCCCTGCCTACTGCATTGTCATAATATCATGTCTATAGTATGTTGATCCTACTACCAGACCCTGTAATTACTACTATTTGGATGAGATGCTGCCTCAAGAAAGGAGACTATTGTGGCGGGTGGGTAAAGGCTTGAGAATGTTCCCCATCTCATTGGAAGCCGACAGACTGGTCTATTTTTACTAGACCATAATTTCCTTGGTGAATGGTACATGAAGCAAAATGGCTGGTCCTAAAGCAAGGTTGACGTGGAAAAGCCATTGCAACTAAGACTTTTCAATGCTCCTCGGGCTTTGGTATGCAGATCAACTTGAAGATGGCAATGACAGAAGTACGGATCGTTCCACCTGTCCGTGTGCTCTGTCAAAAACAATAACCTTTCTCTTTTGAGCCGAGTGCATCGACACCCCTTCAAGGCATCCACAGTGACAGATCGAAGATGCGAACTGCACCTGTTTCAGACTTGAATCCCCAGTTGTCAAATCGACCCCATCACTGTCAACAAAGATGCTGCATCTGCACGGAAGATGGCAGTACCAGGGGCCTGAGCAACTACGTAAAAGTGCCGGTGTGGCGCGGCCACGACAAAATGAAGATCGACCCTCGAACGTTGGGAACTGCGTGGCCCACCCTGTCTCTGTTGCGCCGGCCCGTATCCTCTGTATGCAAGATCCAGATCGCTTCTGTGCGATACCCGAATCCACATGGCTAAAAGGAGGTGCTCTATTTTGGTGATTGGACTCTTTACTTTTTTATTTTCTTTTATTTACTTGTTTTCTGTTGTGCTTTTCTAGTGGGTACTTCCTAGCCCTCGAATGGTTCTGTCGATAGTCTCGGTAAGGCTGGGGCCGACTGGACCGAAACAAGGCACTTCCTTGTGCCATATTTGTGTGGCTTGTAACTAAAATGAACTGCTCCAGATATCACCCACTCACAATTCTTGATGCTGCAGCGCGATTCGTATCGAAAAATTCAAAAGAAAATGCCGGGAGCAAAAGGACTTTTGTTCCCTACGTATTTACTACCTTGTACATGCTATGTTCGAGCACTATTTGAAGTACATCACGATCTGCCAAAAACTTACCTTCTTTCACCGCTATGATGTTGCAATCTAAGTACATAAGTACAGATATTGTGGCCTTTTTGATTACGAGAAGCTTACAGAGAGGGGTATTCAAGCAATAAGTGGACAATCTTGATGCAGAATGACTTCGATGTATGTACCTTGATCCACCGTTCATACATTGGTCCACCGTTCCATGATAGGTGACAAATCGGCATTTTGCACCGGTCAGTTTTAGACTAAAGAGGATGGCGTGCCTTTCTTTTTAGTTCTATTTTTTGTTTCATTTTTATTTTGGAGGGGAACTCCTAGATACCACAACGTGGTTTGTTGAGAGATCTATCTCAATTACACGATGGACCAAAAAGGAAACCAATGTCTGACCCGGGGACCTGGTATACGAATTTGAGAATTAAGGACCAAATCGAAGGGACAGGCAGCAATCGAAATAATACCGAGTCTGAGTTTGCAGGTCATGAATTGGAAGGGGTAGTTGCTCATGATGCGCCATCTCACGGGGATCATGAAGATTGCCACAGCATGTTCCTAGTACAGCCACAGTCCATTGAACCTCGGCGCCTCGCTCGCTGCCGAGTTGCATGCAGTTTGGGAAATTCAAACGATAGTACATGGATGGGCGCCACTTTCTGTGGCTGAGCGTGTCGATCTATTAACCAAAAGAAGAACTGGTAAAAGAGAAAAAGGGAGCTGATCCTTGCAGATATCGTGTGGATGCCGGGTAAACGCCGTTTTCTCCCCCGCGAAGGGCGAGCTGAAACTTTCGATAGCTAAAATCCTATTGTAAGCTTGAAACGAAATCATCAAATGGAGAAATCATAGTTTGCCACCCGCCTACTCGGCCGGCCGGAGCCATCTCGGTGCAACCTTTGCTTTTTACTTAGAGAGGGGGGAAAAGGCCTCAAAATTCTGCCCAGTGAAAATCCAGAGCCTTGGGTCGTAAGCACTCACATTCCAAGTAATTCACCAGTGAAGACTGAGTTCTTAGGACGTTGAACCGTTCATTTTCCGCCACTTGACCCGCTTAGTTCTCCAGAACAGATCCCGAGTCCCGCTAGAGTGCTGTCACTAGACTGTCGATCTAGATGAGACATCGGCAGTCTCGGAGAAACTCGACAATCTAGCGGTAGCCAAGAATTTCGCCGTTCTCTCCTAAACCCAGCGATCGTCGCCTGTATTGTCGCCTAACCTGAGATCATGCCCCCCTCGTTTAGGCCGCACGATCGCGATCAAGATGGTCTGGGCTTCCTTCGCTTGGGCCCATTAACGTGCTTTGCGGGCAGAACGAACAGACAGCTTCAAGAGACTTGGCCATTCGGAGCCCCCGACACTGATGTACCTTAATGTCTATCAATTACTGTACAAACGGAGAACGCAAATCAGAGTTCTCCGAGCTGCAAGACATGCACAATGTGGATCGACAGCCATCATTTAGGGTTGACAAATTCCTGTGCATGGTGGCGGGGTCTGACCTACAGTATTAGGCAGGTTGGATGCCTAAAAGATCCCTGATCCCGCGATCGAATTCATCAGTATGAAGTGCGTCTTATATTTCTCGTACTAGTACTAGTTACTAGTTAACCATTAGTACGCACTTAGGTACGGAGTATATGATCCACTGACAGTTCTGCAATTCGACGGCTGGTCTCCGCCAATAAGCTTATCACCCCTAGGGTACTTCCATCTTCGTACAAGATTAAGTTTGGATGTATCCAGGGTTCGTAGAGGGGAGAAGGGGATGAAAGGCCCGGCCTGGCCTTCACTCGGAGTGATCGCGTGAAAGCGCCGACCGTCCGAGTCGTCCGCGTATGTACATATCTCTAGAAGATACTAGCAGTGACTACTAGTATACCTACTAGTACTTGACTGGATGTTTGAAGTACAGCAGAAAGACAATAAGATTGGGTCAGCAGTGTACGGAGTACAAATGCTTTTTACAGAGGGAATTGGTTAGTGAACACAAAATGGGCCCGAATTATTCCTTCCATCTTAGCTCCACGCATCTTCCCACGATGCATTGGATTCATCAGACAATTTGGGGTTAGCAAGGTAACACAGAGAAGGTGTTCCCCTGATCCGGGCACCGGGATGCTTCACACGGTAGTTTAATGCAGCCCATAAAAGATGCAGCTATTCTGACGTTCTCTTTTGGGGGAGGGGGGTGGCCCCGTACCCGTTTACCCCAGGTCAGGGCAGCAAGGGCTTGTCTTTTCCAGGACCGGAAACGCATCTCCGTCGCTTCATCGAATGTGGCTGGCTGACCGACTCCTGTCATCGAAGAACAAAATGGACAAAACAAAGGAAATAAAAACACCTTTGTCAAAGCGTCATGGTCATAATACTAGTGTATCTTCTGTTGGGTAAAGATCTCCGACTTGCATTTCCTGGAAACTGGAAAAAAATGGATCCCTCCGAAATGGATTAGTCGTGGGGAGTAATTGTTCTTCCTGGTCCACTGCGCCTCCTCCTTAGCGAGCTGCAGGATGCCCGTTCGAGATAATCTCGAAGAATTGGAGGCCTCCGCCGTAGTGGATCCCCGAGATAATTGTGGTGAGGGGCTTTCCTGTGTGTTTTCCGCATATCGATGATATCGATGATACGCCGCTGACTACTCATCGGCATCGGTGCACTGTGAGATCTATGCCCAATTGTGGCTGAAGTACTTAGTTCACATCACATGCCATACGTTCGTATCCTTCCTTTCGATGTAGATCACATCGCAGATCCCAAGGCATGGAGCACAAACTTCTTGCGGTGGATACATTTAGTTCTCGGTGTCGCCGTTCCTGTGTGATAATGTGAGCAAAAGGATCAAAATCAATCTGTTCCATTGGTTTCTTTGTCCCTTGGCGTCCAATTGGAGCCACCATGTCTGGGTGCACTAATTCGAGATCCGGAAAATAACATCGCACTGTACTCCGTTCTGGCATGATACACTCCATCTATGCTCTCGACAGCGTCAGGGCAAGTCCAAACTCTAAATAAAGCCATTCAAATACAGTGTACCTATGAAGTATGAAGATCCCCGAGTGTTCTTTTTCAGCCCTGTACTATACTCGTAGTTGTACTTCTAGTACGAGCATTCATAATTCTCTGGATCCTTCATAGATTACTACATAGTCCTGTATGCAATGTATACATGGGTCAGCTACCAGAGCTCCACGTACCAATATACTTCAATGTTGAAGTATGCACACAGTAACTAGTACCATGAATTATGTACCATGACTAGAGAGCAAAGGGACCCGCATCTTGGCAACTCATCACCAGCCACGATACTGTTTGGGACGAAGCTTTCTTGGTTTCCTCCAAAGACCGATGCCCGCAGACGACCGACGGATTTGAACGAGACGACTGTTGTCTGCGCCACAGTTGGACCCACGATCCACGTCATGGGCCCTCGGCGCGTCGGCGTGCGGCTGAGAAATATGCAAGGGTCTGAACACAAGAGAAACCTCCAACCGCAACGGTTCCATTCCGTTAATTCCAATGGTTGGCTGCGCTATTGAATTGCCGAGAAAGCAAGCACACAAAAGTACAGATGGTGGAGAAAGTTTTTCCGGTTACCCTAAGGTATCCGATTCTCCCTCAACCCTATAGGATCTGGGAATCCAAATGTCACCATATAGTCACGTGGTTAGGGTTCCCACTCTCCATATCCGCCTGAGGCACCAAAGCCACGTTTTTTGTGATGCACATGTAATTTATTCCTGTAATCTCAATACCATTAATACCATCCTTGATTGCTAGACAGCTGGGCGGTCCAAGAAAGTCCAGAAACCGAGGTAAAACACCGCCAATTTTCCGAGGGAAAATTACCATAAAAAACAGGCTGATCCCGTGACATCCACGGGAACGTCTCCCATCATAATGTTTCTTTCCACCACCACCATCAACCCACCACTAACAGCAAAGTCCTGCAGAGAACCCCTGTGAGCAGGTGTTCCCCTCCCTAAAGACCGCTCGATCCTCATCGGTGCGCAATCTCGTCCCGATCCAAATTCACCGAAGAGTCCACACTGTCATCGGGCCCGTGTCCCCACTCCAACCGAAAAGGCTCCGCTGCATTAGCCCGTCCGCCCACGGCTGATCGCTCTGAATCCGGGCCACACCCCCCTCCCAAAATCTGTCCTGCTCCGAGTCCAGCTCTTTCAAAGCAGTGGTCGATCGTGTTCCAGCTTCCCCCCTGCCAGTACTATTCTCTCTGATTGAGCCAATCACCATTCTCCATTCTTTCATTCTTTTGGACAGAGTCCTTGGTGAGCTTCCCAGCCACCGTGCCAATCGCCTGTATCCCTGGATTCACACTTGCGCTCTCCCTTTTTTTGTCTGTGTGCTTTGTCTGTGTGGCGCGTGTGTAATCGACCTTTTGGTTGGCTCCCATCAAGAAAGATTTGCCTAAGAGAGTGTCCAACTAAAGAAGAAAAAAAAAAGAAAATCCAATAAAGGGATTACAGCAAGGCATCTTGATACTGCCTAGGTCTCTCTTTTAACGCCAAAAGGTTGGGTCCGCGATAGTGCCCTTAATACACGATGGACCCCAACGCAGTCTATCCCGCTGGCTTTCCCGTCCCGACACAAAGCCCCCCGAACCCAATGGCTTTCTATCAGAATTCAGTTCCCCAATATCCCCAGTCTAAAACACCCATACAACCTGGTCACCAACAGCATTCCTTCGGCACTATCCAACTGCAGCCAGGCGGTCCCACTGGAGCTATGGTGCCCTCAGGCTTTCCCCAGCAACAAAACGGTACGTGATCAACTCTTTATCCTCCTTTGCCCCCTTTCTTTCTGTGATTAGCCTGTTGCGCTTGTCGCCTTCCCCTGCGGGGTTTTTGTTAGCTCTCCAGTCCCTAGAGAGATATCCAAACCCTATTTGCTTCACCTGTGGGCCAAGACAGAGTCTGCTTCTTTCCAACACATCGCGCTCCCCTGGACGCCCCTACAGCTCTGACCGACCTCACTGTGGACGGAACCTGCAATCGTTATAACGGTCTCTTGGCGACATGGAGTGTTGTAATTCGTTGCCAGTCGTACTCTGTCTGCAGCAGGGCAATCTGGGGTGGCAGGGCTTTCGTTTGATTGATGTGAGCTGACCGCCAATTGTGTTAGCAGCAGCCATGGACAATTTCTCGACGTCGTTCACTCAGCCCCCCGTCCCTGCCGGCATTAACCAATTCTCCCAACCCGGCACATCGACAAATACCCCATCGACCGTCGCACAGACTTTCTCTCAGAATATGGCCTCCCTGTCAGCAAATAATATGCTCCCGAATCAACAAAAGCCTCCTCACATGAACCCGCAAATGAGTGCGCAAATGAACGCACAAGTGAATGCGCAGATGAACCAACATATGAACCAACACATGAACCCGCAAATGAACCACCAGATGCCCCAGATGAATAACTCCCCGCATGTGACCCAACCCGGGACCCCAGTTCAGGCTCAAGGGCAGGGACAAGCTCCTACCGCAGCTCAAATACAGGCACAAATGCAAAGCCAGGGGCAGGGTCAAAACCAAGTCCCTCAGATCCAGAGTCCTGCTCAAGTCCAGGCCCAGGCCCAGGCAGCAGCTCGTGAAAAAGCGCGTGTCACTACGCTTCTTGACATCAACTCTACACTGTTGCAGGAGGTGCTCAACCTGCAGTCGGCTGGCAAGGCAGGTACAGCGGCAAATGCGGATCCGAATACTTCTGGGGAGCAGGGACATCCCCCTGGGCAAAAGCCAAGTCAAGAATATATTGATTGCATGCGCCGACTGCAGGCCAACTTAGCCTACCTTGCGACAATCGCTGACCGTACAAAGAAAGCAAGTGGTGTGACGCCACCAGCTCCGGCGATCATGACGGCTCCCTCCAATGTCCCGGCCGTGAAGGACCTCTATGCCAAGTTGAATGAATTGTTTCCAAACTCTGGCAAAGTCTCGACTCCTCAGAAGCTCAGCCCAGGCACAACACATGGCAACGGAGGGCCCAGTCCATCCCCTGTGTCTGAATCAGTGGTTTGAGGTAAAATAAAAAAGAGAGAACCTATGCCATGCTTTGTATATTCTTTGTCTTCTGGATTCTGGATTTACTGCATTGAAACCTAGCATGGATCATCTCCGCTCTCCTGCTGCTCGTATCGCTCCATTTTCTCTATCTCCTATCCAAATTACCCGAACTATGGAATGATTAGGATCCCTATCTTCCCCATGCCGTAGATCGGTCTGGGGCGGCGCCTCCCGTTCAGCCGGCTTGCGAGCTCCGCACCAACGAATGAGAAAACGTCGAATATATGCAGGAATAGCGAAAGTGTACTGCATGACCCCCCTTCCCCTCCCATCAAACCACACCACCAGACATGGTCAGCTGTGAAAGGGACGCATGATGGGGGGGTGGAACAATACTTTGCAGGATCCATGCACGGTGACGGAGAGGAGCTTCGTATCCTGCATGTATCCCATGTATGCCATCAAATGTTCTTTGGACGATCGCTTTATATCGGCAATAGCATCTTCAGAGTCATGCTCTCGAACTGGAGTGTGATTGTAATATCTACTACTAGTACCATATATGACCATATACATACTACTACATACTCTGCCATCTATCATCTTTTATCTACAAGATCCTATAAAATAATCTAAAAGCTAGATTCTATTCTTATATACTAACTACTATATTTATACTCAATAGTACTAACCCCTCCATCACGATGTTTCACTCATCTCGTCCGCAGATGATCGACACGCGCGTGCTTTGTTCATGGGACCGAAGGACTGAACGGGATTAGCCAACGCCCAATCACAATTGCTCCTCCACTCCGCCTCCGAGTCGCCTTTCACTTTCGCCTCAAAAACGCAAGCTCACAACGTTGAGCTGCGAATGTCTTTGTTGGCGTGTAGAAGGAGCCTGTCTGTCTCTGTCTCTTCGCTTCGGCCCTTCTTTCCTTCAATTCATCATCATCGCCCTTCGCCGTCACTCGCCGCTTCTCAATTTTCACCCTTCATTTCCTACCAACTCCAACCTCCATTCCTTAAAGCTTACCTGCATCAGTCTCACCGGCCGTTCTCGCGATTCACCCACGCCATGGATGCGAATGGGGACATTGGAGCGAAGAGGAAACGCGGCTCTATCGCCGGTGCTGTCGAACGTCCCGCCAAACATCTGAAGCCCGAAGGTTCGGTGCTGACACCCGGCGACTCAACTCCAGCCAACGGAACCGTTTACGATATCGAGGAGGAGGAGGATGATGCTCGTATGCTGGCGGTTGGTCCTGCGCAAGCGGATTCGCCTGAATGGCAGGCTACCATTGAAACAGTGGTGAAAAGTGTTGTGTCGATCCACTTCTGCCAGACTTGCTCTTTCGACACAGAACTGTCAATGAGCAGCCAAGCTACCGGATTTGTTGTCGACGCTGAACGCGGGTACATATTGACCAACCGTCATGTTGTGGGCGCTGGCCCCTTCTGGGGTTATTGTATCTTTGATAATCATGAAGAGGTATATATCTTCCCTCCCCAAGCCCCGGAAAAGGAACCTTGGAACCATATGAAGATCGGTCACTAACGAGATTTTTTCTCTTCTTGCTTCGTTCTCTATAGTGCGATGTTCGTCCTGTATACCGAGACCCTGTCCACGACTTTGGAATTCTCCAGTTCGACCCGAAGGCGATTAAATACATGAATCTCACCGAGCTCAAGCTCCAACCGGCCGCAGCCCGTGTAGGCGAGGAGATTCGAGTTGTGGGTAATGATGCCGGTGAGAAGCTGAGCATTTTATCTGGTGTGATTAGTCGACTCGATCGTAATGCCCCGGAATATGGAGAGGGCTATAGCGACTTCAACACAAACTATATCCAGGCTGCAGCCGCCGCCAGTGGTGGTAGTTCTGGCAGTCCCGTCGTCAATCTTGATGGCCATGCAGTAGCTTTGCAAGCAGGTGGACGAGCCGACGGCGCTGCCACAGACTACTTCTTACCCCTGGACCGCCCACTGCGGGCTTTGGAGTGTATTCGTCAAAAGAAACCTGTCACGCGAGGCACAATTCAAACCCAGTGGATTCTCAAACCCTTTGACGAATGTCGCCGCCTAGGTTTGACTCCTGAGTGGGAGGCAGCCGTTCGTAAAGCGGCACCATCCGAAACCAACATGCTTGCGGCTGAAATCATCCTACCGGAGGGTCCTGCGGATGGAAAGGTGCAAGAGGGAGACGTATTGCTACAGGTGAATGGGGAACTTCTTACTCAATTCGTTCGTCTTGATGATATCCTAGACTCCAGTGTGGGTAAAAAGATTCGACTATTGGTGCAGCGTGGAGGAGAAGATATGGAAGTTGAGTGTGAAGTCGGTGATCTCCATGCCATTACGCCTGATCGATTCGTCACGGTTGCTGGCGGGACATTCCATGATCTCTCGTATCAGCAGTCTCGGCTTTATGCCATTGCTACTCGTGGCGTCTATGTTTGCGAAGCTGCCGGGTCTTTCAAGTTGGAGAACACTCTGGCAGGCTGGATTATTGATTCAGTTGATAAAAGACCAACCCGAAACCTGGAAGAGTTCGTAGAGGTAATGAAGTCGATTCCTGACCGCTCGCGAGTGGTCATCTCCTATCGTCATATCCGTGACCTACATACCAAGGGCACTAGTATCATTTATGTCGACCGTCACTGGCATCCGAAGATGCGCTTGGCAGTCCGCAACGATGAATCCGGTATCTGGGATTTCTCTGATCTCGCCGATCCCATCCCTGCAGAAAAGCCTGTCCCTCGCAAGGCTGATTTCATTCAGCTCGATGGCGTGAGTCAACCTGCGGCGGCAGAGATCGTGCGCAGCTTTGTTCGAGTCTCCTGCACCATGCCCTTGAAACTGGATGGCTATCCACAGGCCAAGAAAACAGGGTTCGGTCTCGTAATCGATGCCGAGAAGGGTCTGGTCGTTGTCTCCCGCGCGATTGTACCCTACGATCTCTGCGACATCAACATTACAGTCGCCGATTCTGTTATTGTTACCGCCAAGGTCGTATTCCTGCACCCTCTCCAGAACTACACTATCATCCAATATGACCCCAGCCTTGTCCAGGCACCAGTACAGAGCGCCCGACTCAGCACTGAGTACATCAAACAAGGCCAGGACACCATTTTCGTCGGTTTCAACCAAAACTTCCGCATTGTGGTCGCTAAGACTGCAGTTACTGACATCACGACTGTGTCGATCCCTGCCAATGCGTCCGCTCCTCGGTATCGGGCAATCAACTTAGACGCCATTACGGTGGATACTGGGCTCAGTGGGCAATGCACAAACGGTGTATTAATCGGCGAAGACGGCGTGGTCCAGGCTTTATGGCTCAACTACCTCGGTGAGCGCACCCCGAGCTCACACAAGGACGTCGAATATCACCTTGGATTTGCCACACCGTCATTGCTTCCTGTCACTTCCAAGATTCAGGAAGGCGTTGTCCCCAAGCTTCGCATCTTGAACATGGAGAGCTATGTGGTGCAGATGAGCCAGGCACGGATCATGGGTGTCTCGGAGGAGTGGATTCAAAAGGTCGCTCAGGCCAACCCTTCGCGTCATCAGCTGTTCATGGTGCGCAAAGTGGACTGCCCACCAGCGAACTTCACTTCCGAAGTCGACAGTTTCCAAGAAGCCGATATCATTCTTACTCTCGATGGTCAACTCATCACTCGTGTTTCTGAACTGGATGTCATGTATGAGAAGGAGGTTTTGGATGCATTGATCGTCCGCAATGGTCAGGAAATGCGCATTCGTGTTCCTACGGTCCCGACTGAGGATCTTGAGACTGATCGTGCTGTGGTCTTTTGCGGTGCTGTTCTCCAGAAGCCCCATCACGCTGTCCGGCAGCAAATCTCCAAGCTTCATAGCGAAATCTATGTGAGCGCCAGGGTAAGTAGATACTGAGTTTTTTCTCAACCTTTGCTGTTTTCTGGGTATAACTAACACTGCCTGCAGAGTCGTGGTTCACCTGCCTATCATTATGGCCTTGCTCCTACCAATTTCCTGACTGCTGTCAACGGCGTTCCCACGCCTGATATTGATAGCTTCGTCAAGGAAGTACGTAAAATCCCAGATAACACGTACTTCCGCCTTCGTGCCGTTACTTTCGATAATGTTCCCTGGGTGGTCACGATGAAGAAGAACGATCATTATGTGAGTAAAATCTGGTCATTTATGTGAATATAATTCCGACAGTGCTAATTATTCGCGCCCTAGTTCCCTATGTCCGAGTACATCAAAGATCCGTCAGCTGAGGCTGGTTGGAGCACCGTTTCTCACGGCAAGTCTGAGACTAAGAAGGGTGTTTCTTCAGATGCCGCCAATCTTAATCCCGATGCTATGGATGAAGGTATGGAAGGGGGACCGAGCGATGTTGAGCCTGATATGGAGTGAGCATCATATATAAACGTGAATACAGATTCATGTCTTCTTGTATATTATTCAGTATCGGTGGCGCGGACCAACTTGTCAGGCTGGGAACGGGGTTTCTTTCGTTGATGGTTGTTTTTGTTTGTTTTAACACTAAAGTTTCTGTACATTCCTATCTGCAGCTTTTGAAGTGACTGCACTAGTGTAGTGACACATACGATAAAAGAAGAGAATGGTTTTTTCTGCTGTGAGTAGTGTTCAAGATTTCAAGATTTCAAGCTCTTAGGGACTAGATACTGCCAGTGATACTCGGAGTCAGTGACTTACGAGGCACAACGTCTGGCAGAGTTGCATCGCCATTCTGGATTATCAGAAGTGCCCAGGCGCGGCTCAACTGGGTGAGTCACTGTGTTTGGGGGCGTTTGTCAAATGCTGACCTCCCTAAGGTACTCTAACTAGTACTAACATATTAGTATTGGTACTAGGTACCTAAACATGGCACGGCTGCAACTCCGCCGCTGCAGCCTAGATGCTTTTAATTTGTCCTAAATACCAGTACCACTGGCAGGTCCTTGAGATGCACATCGACTGGGCTCTCCAGCAACACAAGGATGGGTCATATTTCCTTACTACCCCCCGAAATCGTGGGACTCATCATCGAATACCTCGAGTACGCCTCCGAGGTAAATGCACTCGCGCAGACATCTCGGCACCTATTCAACATCGCCAATTCTCCATTCCTTTATCCTCGATATGCCAAACTTTGCTCTCCGCACGGCGTGGATCGTTTAGTCGCAAATGGTGATGCGCAAAGTTTGCGCAGACTTGCAGCTTGCGGAGTTGACTTGAAAAAGTATCTTGATTACGGCCGAGGTCTCGAGAAACCGAATCGTCGGTCCCCAGTGGAGGTGGCTGCATCGAATGGATTCACGGATGTCTTACAGGCCTTCCGGGACCTTTGTGGACATGATATCGTGCGGCCTGACGATCTAAATATTGCGATCGAAAAAGGAGATCTTGACGTTCTGATTCCATTTTTCAATGGCGAGGTTTCCGCTGAAGTGAGCAAGAAATTATTCGACCTGTTCATTGACCATGCGGCTAGTCATGGAAGTGTTGCCTCGATAAAATGCATGATTGATGGAGGCCTTGATGTTGATTTGCAGACACCAGGGCGACGACTAACTCCACTCATAAGCGCTGCAGCAGCCTCCCGTTTGGATATTGTGGAATGTTTGCTCAAGGCTGGAGCCGATTGTAATCGTGGGATACCAATGTCACTTTTACCTGGCCGCATTAGACAGGGTCGTAGAGCCCCACCCGATACACCACTCTATCATGCTGCGATATCCCGTACTACATCAGGGAACTCGGAGACATTGGTACGATATCTACTGGATCACGGTGCGCGTCTGATCGAATCGGAAATGGATTTCTTTGGTCCGATTCCGGAAGCACTGATTGGAGGGAACTCGCTCGAGCAGAAATCGACATCGAACTTGAAGGAACAGAAGGCTCTAGAGAATTTAGAAGGGTTTGAAAAGGCAAGGGCGAGAGAAACATTGGCTTTGGCGCATATATCCATCTGTAGGGCAGAAGATATTACAAAATTTCTCATGAATGAGAGTGATTTCGACTTCGAGACAAGAATTTCTTCAAGTTCCAACCTTGAGAAGAGGGAAGAGGAACGAGATGACCTACCATGCTTTGCCATTGGAATTAACGATGAGGGTCTCGTTCGACGCCTACTCGGACTTGGCAAACTGCATTCATACTCCTCGTACCGAGTATCGCCTACAATCAAAGAAGCTGCAAAGCGCGGCAATTCCACTATTTTGAAGTTGCTACTTGACAAACTTGTTGAGGATATGGATCGCCACCTTCTAGAAACGGGGTATAAGGAGGCCGTATCAGTTGCTGTTTGCAATAACCAGATACAAACTTTGATAATGATACTCGACCACGGTGGAGACGATTTGCTTGCATTGATAGCAAATCACCTGGTCCCTAATCAACACAGATTCAAGTTTGGGGCGAAAATATCACCTCAATTCTTGTGGAGAGAGGGATGTTGAACTTCATGTATGAAGATTATCCTGTTGATCGCACCTTACAGGGGGCTATGAGTAGCGGTAATTACAGGTTTACGACTCAGATCATGCGTCACTTCGACTTGCGGCCTTCCTACACGCCGCGCATCGGGTGCCGAGATGGTACAAGTTTGTTTGAACTTGCCGCTCAATTTGGCCCTATCGAAGGATTCGAAGCAATCGTTTCATTGGGTGTTGATATTAAAGTTGATGACATAGCATGTACTTCTGCTTTGTTTCATGCTGCAAGTGGGCTTCAACCTTTGATTATTCAGGCTTTTCTGGATAAAGGCTTCTCAGTAAATGCCGTTCATACAACTGACGCGACTGAAAGTCGACCTGAGCCTTTTACGGAGCCGCTGATTGTCCGGGTAGCCAACACGGTCCTCTCATCAAAAGACGATGAGCGCCTGGGACGCCTTCAATCAACAATACGTCTTCTTCTGGAACGAGGTGTTGATATTGACGCGGTCACCTCAAAGGGGGATACAGCACTTAGCAAAGCGGTTGACAAAAGCTTTGCTAGTATAGAGTGCGTTCAACAGCTGTTAATCGGTGGTGCAAATCCATTTTTGAAGTGCGGAAAAGGTCGAAGCGCTCTAGGCCGGGCTATCAGTTATCATCACTGCGAGCTTGTCAAAGCATGTCTGGATATCGCGGTCGCTAGTGGTTACCAACACAATCCCTTTCTCAGTCTTATCTCTACTCAGAGCATCAGCGAATACGGTTGGCAGAAGGCATTCTGGCGTGCACCGGACGATACGATGCCAGGACGCATTCATGATGAGAACATTTTATCAGAAAAGAGCTTGAATAAATTGCCCTCGGAGTCATGGGCTGATGTGAACCGACGCATCGAGGCAAGCGGAGACCTTCTTCAATATCCCACTTACTGGGAGAGACTTTTCATTATCAAAGAGATGAGAAGATACTATTGGCGAGCCCGGTGCCCGATTACAGAAGATTCCAGTGGTAGTCGTACTGGTACTACTATATGTGTTTCATGAATTTCAACCATTGTTTGGGGAAATTAGTATCGCAGTCTCATTGTGTCAGTGAACATCCAGTATCAGTGTAAGCTACCTAGGTAATGGGGACTGATGAGTTTTACTAGGGACCACTGGCAGTCTTTACAATACCTGGCAATTCAGTGATTGGAGCTGAGACACTCCGAGTCCAAGTCCGACTCGTCTGGAAATTGATACAGTAGTAGGTAATTAGTAGCACTACCGCTACGAGTAGGTATGTATGATTCAAGATCATCGAATCCTCCAGGGCTGTTCAAGATTTGTTGACATGGGAAACCCATGGATGGATTCAAGTTCAGGAGACATTGCGAATTTGAATTTGATATTGTATCACATCTTGAGAGTGTTATTGTTACTTCTTTTTTTTTTTTTTTTTTTTTTTTTTTTGCTGAAAACTGGCCAATTTACCTAGCCCTGGAGGTACCTAGATACTCAGCCGATTCAGCCGAGCTGATTCCAAAGTGTGCTATAGGGCTAGTACTACTAAGTACTACATACCTAGGTAGTAGTACTACAGGGCTACCTAATACTACAATTTTATTTGAACATTATATAAAACACGTTGCCCCCGGGCCGTGGACTCCACCTGGGCAGGGCTTCAAGCTTCTTGAACCAACTTGAACTCCATTGTGCAAGTAACGACGTTGCGATATTTAAATTGAAACCACATCTCAGACATTCAGCGACCTCGGGAATTATAAGAGAAGAATAAATTGCCATACAAAAATAGTGTAAAAAGTTGAGTTACAGCAGAAGAAAAAAGCAAAAAAGAATGCATCATCCGTGAATCGAACACGGGCCTCGTCGATGGCAACGACGAATTCTACCACTAGACCAATGATGCTAGTTGATGTTATTTCGGCCAGTTCTGTCGTTATGATTGAACAAGTTAGTAGTACTAGAGCTAATATATGCGGCAATTTGCACCGAACCCTAACCAGCTCGAACACGGTATTTGACTGGATACAGTACTCAAAGAAATACGATATTTGAATGAATACAGTATTTTATCGAATAATCCTACTAGTAGCCCCGGTACGAGTACACTGCTGCCCATCAAGGTCACTTTAACCTTAGAAACCTGAAGTGTAGGCAGCAGTGGCAGTACAACAATTTGAATAATTAAAATTATTGATACTAGCCCTGCAGTATATCCACTGAGTTCCCTGCAACTTCAACCTCGGGAAGTCTGGCTCGGAACTTGCAACCTTATACACTATTGATCAAACTTGAATGTACCACTGCTACCTACTAGTTACTAGTACTACTACAATTGTAGTTCTCTACTAGTACTATTAATTTCAGAGTTCATCAATCAAACTTGAATGAGTCAATTAACAGCCATATACACCAATGGATGCTTCCGATGTGTCTGCAGTCTAAATGTACAGCGACTTGATGAGTTTGAGAAAAAATAATAACTAAGAGCCACGCCAATAAAATTAATGCCCCCCGTCCTAAACCTGAACGCCATGAACCTTGCTTTCAAGCAAACGTCAATTGCCGCTATCCCCAAATAAATACAACCAAGGTTGTGAAAGAACTGAATGCTGTCATGGTACCATCTGCGGCACAGCCGCCTAGGTCTGGAAAGACCACCCACCGTTGAGACGAAGACGCTGGCGCTCGGCGCGATCTTTGCGAATTTCCTCCTGGGTAAGACCGTCGGGCCCAGACCAGTTGGCACTGCTAGTGCGATCACGGAATTTCTTGATCTTCTTATCTGCCTTGAAGGTTTCTTCAAGAGAGAAAGGCGCTATCGGACCGAAGATAGAATCGGCCTCCATTCTATCCTGTTCCACAAGGAGTTCATGCAGCTCCTTGGCCTGGGCCCATTTGGGAACAGGGAACATTTCCGAGTCGGAATCATCTTCGTCTTCGCTGTCGGTGGCGATCTCTGGAAGGTGGATACTCTCACCGCTTGGGTACTTGGGAGATGGCTTAACGGGAGGTTGGGCCTGGACACGTTGAGCAGAGCTGGGAGCAGGCTTGGCTGAGTTGACCGGTGGTACCCCTTGATTTGGATCGGCAAAGGGGATCTTTCCGCTGGCATATTGGTACATGTTTGGCCCAGCACGCGGAGCCTGCCCGGGCTTGAAGATGCTAGATCCAGACGAGCTTGCCATACCGGGCTGATTGAGGGTCGAGTGCTGTGGCTGAAAGGACACGGCAATGTTAGTTTTATTTCTTCTTCTTTATATGTCGCATATAGGACCAAAAGGAAACACAAAAGTAGACATACCTGGCGCATATTCGAGACACGCTTAGGCGGGCCGATTGGAGGTCGAACGGATTGCCGGGTTGAAGGTTGCTCCTCTTCACCCTTGTTCCACTTGTCTCCAATAGCAGAGTGCACATTGCTGATCTTCTTGACTGGAGGTCTATTGCTCGCTTCCTCATTCATGGGCCTCTTAGGAGGTCTGGCAGGGTTAGTCGGAGGAGGGTTGATCCGACCATACTGCTGGCCTGGAGCTGGACCCGCACGAGACTGCGGCCTCGTTGCTCCCAAATCATTTCTTTGAGAGGATTGCAGCACAGGAGCCTGATCGTGATTAGCGTGATTCTGAAATGGTTGGAATGAATAGATTGGAAATACCTCATTGGTGATCTGCTGGCTTCCCGTTCGGCCGTGTTGTCGGCGCGCATTTTCTTGCCTGCGTCTCTCAATTGCTGCTTTGTTTGACTCCTCCTGGGCGGATAGTTCTCGCCGGCCCCGATCTGCCTCTGCGCGGCTCTCTGCACGGCTCTCTGCACGACTCTGCGCCTCCTGACGACGAGTCTCTTCTTGCTGTTGTTGAGCTGCCTTCTTGCGATCCTGCTCGCGCTTTCGTTCACTCGCTAGCTGGGCTTTACGCTGCGCTTGTGTCTGGCTAGAGGTACTGCTCTTGAGGCTGCTCACTGAAGAGGCTGTTTGAAGTGATTGGTTGCTGCCCTTCTTCTTCAAGGTTGGTTGCTTGGGTGCCGGGGCTGGAGCGGGAGCACTTGTCTCCTGGACGCTCGAGGAAACTGAGGTAGCCACAGGAATTTGACGAGTAGACATGGTGCTTCCCACACGGATCGAGACGGGTCGTGGTTCGGGCTTCTGAGCCGCCTCACGAGTTGGTGGCCTGGGTCGTCGGTCAGATTGCTTTGGCTGTGGAATTCCATATTTCGAGCTACCGTGGGTCGACTCGGGCTCACGCGACTGCTGTCGCAGTGTTTGTGATGATTTTTGTGATGTTCGCTCTTCTGGTTCAACGGAGGATTTATCTTGAGCCGCCTTGAGCTGTGCCATCCGCAGTTTCTCCTGCTCCCGAGCCTTCTCCAAACGAGCCTCCTCCTGTCGGATCCGTTCTTGACGCGCTTCTGCCTCGCGTTGACGATCCTCCTCTTCCTTTCGCTGGCGTTTCCCTTCCTTCTCAGTGGAGCTTCGAGTACGGCGGCCCTCCTGTGGCGCAGGACTAGAGATGTGACGTGGCTCGGGAACTTGAGCTTCATCCTTTTCGTTGATATCGACGCTCATTCGATCCTGTAATTGACTGCGCTGAATCTCAGGGGAAGAGTTTTCGACTCTGGTAGGGCTGCCAGTGCTTGTGAACAATCCCTTTGCAGATTTCATGATTGACTGCAGCCTTATCTTCGAAGCACTCAATGGCCCTTCAAACCGCCTAGGGGACCCAACAGGAGTTGTAGATCCGATAACGGAAGTAGATGCACTCTGCTGATGACCATGTGGACGAGGGGAAGAAAAGATCGAAGCGGATGATTTTGGGCGTTGGGGCTCCCCAGACGGCTGGTGCTTGGTCGCTGGTCCCCGTTTCTTCTCAGGAGACTGGAGATTTTCAGTGTCAAAGAGTTTCTCCATGACATCGGTGGTTTTGCTCTTGAGGAGATTTGGCCGTTGAGGGGAGCTGGGAGCCTTGGTCCAATCATCATCACCAGTTGTGTCGGTCTCTGTAGCACGCACTTTGTTGGTATTCTGACTCGAGGAGTCCGGTTTTGGTGCAGGCTTGGCAGCTGGCAGTTCAGGATAGGCAATTTGACCGGTAGGCAGGCCCGTCGCCGCTGGGATAGATTTGTTGGGACGTGCTTGAGGCTTTCCGAGCATGCTGATCCTATCATGTAAGCTCTGGGTGGACTTCTTGTTGTGCATCTTGCTGGCTTGGTCCATATCGGCCTCGTCCCCAGCCTTCTTATCATCGTCCACGTCCATGGCATTGTCGACTATATTGTCATCCGAAGTGGGCTGAGTTGATTTGTGGCCACTTGTCTGCCTACCAAGGTAGTTCGAATTCCTCTTGTGGCTCAATTTCGCGAGATCAATGTGGCTAGTACGAGAAATCCTAGCGCCTCCCATGCTCTTCTTCGTCAGAGGTTCCCGAGCGGGTAAGGAGGCAAAGCTCAGACTGCTCTTGCGAACGGGTAGGCGTTCAGGTGTAGAGCCGTCGGAGGGTGAACCGATGTCATCAAAATTGTCATCCAGAATGGTATCCTCCTTTGCGTCTTCTTGTTCCATCTGCACATCTTGCGTCTGGAAATCTTCCTCCTTGGATAGATTTGCAGGCGAAGACTTTTCATTTGTAGAACGTAGGCTTGAAATGGCGTTCTCACGATCTTGTGTCTCTGTTTTTTCTTGAGCGCGCGGTTTTTCTTTCTCGCTTTGTTCCGAGATCGTGACTTTCTGACGTGATTCTTTAGTCTGGGGCTTGACCTTCGGTGTGATTTCCATATCATGCTCAGTCTCCGTTTGTTTTTTCTCCGTCGGGCGAAGAGTTCGCTCTTGCGTTGGCGTGGGATCCAGATTCATTGGTTCAATAGTCTCTCCGCGAGCGCGCATATTTTCCTGAGCTGAGACAAATGAGTCCTCGGTTGTTCGTTGACTGGCAGAAAGATCGGGCTGAGAGTCTAATCCTGCGGGTTCATTGGTTTCGACTTGTTGTGTGGCAGGCTCTGATTCCGGCTGCGTGTCGGGTAGCACCATTTCATCCACGCCCGCTTCATCATCATCATCATCATCTTCTTCTTCACCATCCTCCATTCCATGGTAGCCAGAGTCGGTGTTATATTTCTGGAAAGAGTTCAGGTTCTGGCTCAGATCTGGGTATTGGGGCTGCGATGGAGCCTCGGTTTCCTTGGGGCGGGGAGGCACTGCCGCAGCAGGTGCGGCGGATTTCGAGATGACACGATGAACAAATGGACTAGGACTTGCGGCTTTGTTTTCCACTTGTTTATGCGAGGATGAGAATATTTCACTGAGTGGCTATCGGGCTGTTAGAGTTGTACTATAGACGCGAAGAAAACCAACAGGTCCATGTAGAGCTTACCACGCGGTCATCTTCAATATTCCGCTTGCGAGCGGTGCGGGGAGTCTTCCCACGCATTTTGCCCGGAGTTTTGAATACATCGGTAAAGTTCCTGAGCTACCAGTCAGCGCGTGGCTGGTTTGCCAGTTTGGTGAGTGGTCGCAACTTACGCTTGACCTTTAGAAAAGATCTCAGCCATGTGCTCATTCAACCAGTCCATTTCATGCCGAACAGGGTATTCCACCTCCTCCATCTCTTGATCAACCAGCTCTGCGACATTTTCTTTCTCTGTCGCAATCCAGGCAGCAGAGCCAACGGGCTTCTGTGCTCTCGCGCCGGCGGCGGCCATGATGTAAACAAACGCGTGTGTGCGCTTGCCAGCTGAGGGGAGTCAAGAGCGCCAAACAAAGAAGGTAAGTGAAAGAGGCTTCTCGCACTGTGATGAGTTATTGGCGAAGCATCGGAGCGAGACAAGCGGTTGAAGGGTTGTTGTGTCGTTATGTCGAGGTGTCGAGGTGTCGGGAATGAAGAGAGGGACATGGAGATAAACAGACGTCCCGAAGGGGTAACGTGTGGATCTAGTCACGTGTTGTCAAGAAGCCCGCAGATCCACTTTTATAGTTAGTATAGAGCACATAACAGGGATGATGGGGGGAATTGATTAGAAATTCTTATTGCGAAAAGGCTAACATAGTAGTAAACAAGCTACAAAGCATCTGAATGATCTGGCGCATCATATGGTACTAGTGTTCCAATGTTAATGACTGTGAACGTGATTTACTAGCATCTCCTCCATCATTCCAAGTCGTCCAGTGACCCCTCACAGAAGATACCAATGAAGTCATCTCACGGCTACTAGTGTCAGTATTTGAATATTCTATATTATACTGGCAGTATTAATCTTATTTTCTAGATATTTGTAACATCCGGAGATCGCCACAGAGTATCCTATACAATTCCAAATGCTTCACAGCAGCGTCTTGGGCTTTGGTATCGAACTTAGCGCCGTGTCTCAAGAGACGACGAGCTATTCTCTCTCTGTTTGATCGACATGCAGCCAACATTGCAGATTCCAACCAGTAATTAAGAGTGTTTAGTTGGACCCCGTGTTTGAGCAAAATACGAACAACACCTTCGTGTCCATTGCCCGCAGCTTTGAATAAAGCAGTATTGTCCTGCTCATCTTCTGCATTGATTTTATCTGCATCGACTCCACGATCGAGAAGCAATTGCACAATTATCTCATGGCCGTGCTCAGCAGCCGCACCCAATGCCATGTGATATTGAGAATCATCAATCGATTCCGCGTGAGACATGAGAATATTGAGAATCTCATGTTGACCATTTTTAGCAGCTTGGACGAGGGCACTCTCTCGGTTTGAATTCATCGCCCCAACATAGGCTCCCTTGGTGAACAAGATCAGCACGATTTCTTTATGCCCTCTAGCTGCAGCTAATGAAAGGGCACTGTCGCCATCCTTATTTGAGGCATTGATATCTGCGCCTTCTTGCAACTTTCGCATAACAGATTGCAAATCCCCCCTTTCAGAGCAGGAAGCGAGGTCGTCTATTCCGGGGAAGGCTTTGGGTGAGATAGGATTGGTTCTCAATGGTTTCATTTCCGAGAATGACTGCAGCTGTCTTTGGAAGCCACTAGCAGTAGATTCGCCAGAACTGATATTCATAGATAGGGACTCGGACATCCTTTCCATTTCTGGCACCGGAGATTCCGTTGAATTCAGGTTGATAGAGTGTCGAGTGATACTGTCAAGATCAGGCATATCATCCTCAAGACCAGACCTTTTGAATATTGCGACAATCAGATCCAAGTTGTCGCAGAAACTTTCGGCAGTGATTCCTGCAGCTTCAAGCTCCTTCCTCAGATTTCTCCAGTTCTCTCGATCGTCACTTGATATTGACCGACTAGACACAATTGACCTTGCTCGGACCAAATTGTCTCCCTGCTGTAGGAATCGATCCAGCCTTTCCTCAATGTGCTTCTGAGATGATCTAAAATGTGTGAGGAACAGCACTTATATGCCGATCATATGCCATCTATATTGACCTTATTGCATTGATGTTGATAAGACTTAAAGTTGTTGTGAAGGAAGATAGCTGACGTTTGATGCCTTGCAATTCCTCGATTGCTCTGTCCTCCAGGTCCGCAAAGTCTGTCGTATCGCAGCCACTGGCATGACTATCATGGTCAACCTTCATTATGCGAAGACGCCTCAAGCTTTGGTGACATTCTTGCAGCTCCTCTTGCATTGACAAGTGTATATCGTTGATGATCTGCGAGCCCGGGCTGTGTGCTATGTCAAGTGCGGCTAGGAGAAGCGCGAGCTCATTTTGAATTTGCTTGAATGGATCAGATGCGGTGGATAGCGACCGGTGTAGGGAGTGCACGAGATATCGGATGGCAGAGATATCTAAAATAAAATCACTCATTAGAGACGGAGGGACCAGGCATGACGCATTCAACCTGTTCATTGCATGTCCAACCTGATTTGTAGAAGTTTGCCGTGATTGTTCCATAGTTAGATTCTAACTGTACACCGGAATTGATACCGGAGTTTATTGTTGACGACATTATAATTGACAGCAAAAGCTTCAAATTTCAAGTGATCCGAAGAAAAGTGCAAGATGCTTCGCAATCGCTGGCAGATCAAGGAGGAGGCTTCAGCCTCATTATCAGGTGACTCGAGTGTGCTGATTGGGTGCCCTGCTTGAGCATGGTCTTGCATTGTGCATAAACACAGTCGAAAGAGATCAAGAATTATATAGTAGATTGGGAACCGCTGTAAACTTCAAGTTTGAAGTATCACTAGAAGCCTCGAGGGATCCTTGGAATTCATCATAAAAAAAAGTTAAATTTTTGTAACAAGAGGGAGTGTAACTGGCAGCTTGTACCGCAGCCTACATAGTACTAATTAACCGTGACTGGCGGTACTATGTACTAAAATTGTGGTAGTAGGATCAAACATTCAAATCAAATAATCTTTTAGCATATACTATGAGATTATTGATCAAAATTTATATTACGAGGCTCAGTGTAAGTTAAAATCAAGGGAAGAGAAGAAGAGAGACCATTTACGAAACGCCTATATGCCCAGGTCTCCCCCATAATGAGTGTTAGAACTTGACGAGCAATCGAGCTTTCAATGGATTGGGTCTATACCTAGGAAAATCAGGGATAAGAGCCAATTTGAGTTGTTTACTAGTATATCCTAGAGCACCTCAAGGCAACTTGATGTACTCGGACAATCCACTAGAGCAGCTCCATCTCAAGATTATCATACTAGTACACTGTGGTGTATGTACTAGGTTACGGTAGTTGCATTAAGGTACTCGAGTACTACTAACTTTAGATAACTGATACCTAGTATGAACTACAAACTAGTAGTATTTTATTCCATCAATTGTAAGATTGTTATTGTTGATAGAATCACATTGTCCATTGGATTTGCTGCTAGCTAATCTAGGATAGTACATGTATAGACTGTAATTGATAGAAATAATTTAGGATTCTTAGGTAGGGTTACCCTAAGTATCTAATTCATTTGGAAGGTGCTCCTCCAAATAGCTGAATACTATTCGCTCCTTCCCAAAGCTATCACCTCGAGGCCAATGTGCTCCTTCCCTTCCATTCATAGTAGGTCTGCCTCGCTCTCACTCTCACTTCCACTCCCACCTCTCCCCCCATCTTCACCTTTCATTCTCCACCTTTCATCCTTCACCTGTCATCTCAAACCTTCTAACATCTTGCAAACCCAACTCGGACTTGCCATTGGCTTTGTCCATCTTTTCTTTCTTTCTTTTTTTTACTCCGACTCGACTCTTGGCATG
The DNA here is from genome assembly GCA_000347475.1 of Penicillium paxilli ATCC 26601. Classification (NCBI taxonomy): domain Eukaryota; kingdom Fungi; phylum Ascomycota; class Eurotiomycetes; order Eurotiales; family Aspergillaceae; genus Penicillium; species Penicillium paxilli. Next base: position 441,680 of record KB644842.1, read on the forward strand.
AAATGCAATCCTCCAAGCTGCCATCGACGTGTAACGAGAGCAATATGTCGAATTTACCAGGCATTTTAACTGAGGCATCCCGTCTTCACTCGGGTATGAGATGCCGATTGATCCAAGAAGGACCCCTTAAAGGTGCATCTCACGACGTCTTCAAGATCGAGTTCTCCGACTCCGTCCAATGGGCCGTTCGAATCTGCCGTGACGCTCATGACTGGCCCGCTGAATTACGAGCTGTGAGCACGCTACAACACATCAAACGACACTGCCCTAATATCAAAGCACCTGCCGTCCACGGGACGAAACATCCAGTATGGTTCTTGGATTGGGTCAATGGTACACTCATGTGCAGATGGAAACTGGAAATTCCAGTACAGATTCGACATAACTTTCTTGGTGACCTGGCAGATTTCCTCTTGCAGCTCTGGTCGATCCCGGCTCCAAACTTGCCTTACCCCTCGCCGGTGAAACCATATTCTGCCTGGCTGTATCATGCTATCGACCGAAGCCTCCATCGGAGGCTTTCTGGGGATGCCCAATGGGGTGATCCAGTGGAATATCTCATCATGAGATCAATGGTTCCTTATTACTCTGTTGCTGTGGATGAATATAGGAACATCGGCATTGCCCACGGCGATCTGAGCACTCATAACATTATGGTAGACAAGAATCTCCGTTTGGTTGGGTAAGTTCAACCCCTTTGGTGCTGCAAATTTTGTTCTGCCATCCTGTTCCCTCTTTCTTCTTCTTCCCATCCTTCTCCTACTGCTGCTTCTGCTTCCAAATTTTAACGAATATTATTTCAGAGTGATCGATTGGGACTGGCTTTATCTTGCACCTCTACCGGCCGTGATTCATCATCCGTGGTTCCTGGCCGATGTCCCAGGATGGAGCAATGACTGGGTCCAGGGAGGCCAAACCTTTGAACAGGACCGGGAGTATCTGGAGCGTGTGATCAAGAGCAAGGAAAGAGAGAGAAGACTGGACAATACTGTGTCCACTTTACTCCGTGGGTCCAAAGATCGGATCTTCTTCCAGTCTGCAATCAACATTCGTGGGATCCATGAGCATTTTGTCGAGCAACACTGTGCTCGCACTGATGCGAATCTGGCAATCGCAAGTAAACAGCTTGATATTGTCCTTTCACTTTATCCCCAATGGGAGGATGAGAAAGGCGTGCAGAGAGTCCGTCAGATGCTGAAGGAGGAAAAACCATTCTGATTCGGGAGTGCTCGGATTTTATTTTTCTGAAGGAGAAAGAGGTTGAAATTCATCCATGAACAGAGCTGAATTATCCCAAACGGGAGGATGAGAAATGCGTGCAGAGAGTCCGTCAGATGCTGAAGGAGGAAAAACCATTCTGATTCGGGAGTGCTCGGATTTTATTTTTCTGAAGGAGAAAGAGGTTGAAATTCATCCATGAACAGAGCTGAATTATCCCAAACGGGAGGATGAGAAATGCGTGCAGAGA
>KB644843.1:0-83008 GCA_000347475.1 Penicillium paxilli ATCC 26601
GTGGAAGGAAACAGGTGATGTTCAAGTTATCGATATTGACGACTTTTGACGCAGTCCACATATCTACGCACTAAAGGGGGAAGTGGCCCGCCTTTGGCTTTTTTTGCGGCAACGCGAGACGCGTCGAGGGCGCGTCGAGGACTCCGGATTATATAATATTCCGACAGAGTAACGCGTTAAGTGGTTTCCTAATTGGGTCGGTCATGGCTAATTTGTAATTTTAGTTTTGCAGGGTGGCAGTTTCCCTCTCCGCCTTATCCTCTCTCCAGTCTGTACCCTCGCACCTTCCGAACTAAGGCCGGCTGAAGACCGCCCTTTCCCTGTTCCCGACCAAAATGGACCAAAATGGACCAATCACGGGACTGAACTGAATGCTTCACACTTGCTTCACCACTTCCTACCATGTCCACTCGTCCACTCCTGCTTCTGTCCCTCTTGTCCCTCTTGTCCCTCTTGTCCCCCTCTGTCCCTCCACCTCTTCCATCCAATCATCATCCCTTAATCCAACTTCAACCTTCAACTGTCCCCTTTTTTGTACGGAGCTCAGTTACTCAGTTACGCAGTTACGCAGTGACCCACTTCTTTCTAACCTCTATCAGGAAATAGTCAAATCTCTCCCTCCCTCCCCCCTCTAACCTAACTCGGTCATTGGAGGTGCACACTTTTGACTGGCCCCAACTTCGTGTTGCTCGTTAACATCGTGTTACCAAGTACAATCTCCTCTTCCAATTTCCATGTCCACTTTTAGCCCCTCTTGCCTAATCTCTCTCTCCCCTCCCTTCGGACATTTGTGATCTGACACAGACAATCTTTGTTCTCTTTCTTACCTTGCATTACCAACTCCGACTATAACTTATCTTACCCACTTCAACCCGGCTCTAGTTTCTCACTCCTACGCTCCTACCGTTAGGTGAACCCGTCCCTCCCTTTTTCCTTTTCCTTTTGCTGGGATCGCCCCTCGAGGGAGCCTGCGATGCTTCCCACCAAATCCCGAGCAAGTTGGAGGAATTTTGGTATCGGTGATCGTAGGTTCGGCATGCTGTAGCAGATGATTCTCTGCGTCGACGACTATTCTTGTCTACCACTGCGAGATGTCTGGCAAAACTTCAACATTAGAAGATTCGACACCGGCTTCTACAGCCTCTGGCTTGTCTGAACCTTCGAATTCGGATGCCCCCGGTAAGCGAATGGCTTGAACGGTTGAGCTCGTTATGTGGCATGCACCATGGCTAATGTGGATTTCTTTAGGGCTGCCAAACGAAACGGCTCTGCCTGGGAAGGCAAGGCGACGACGACGTCCTGCTGACTCCGGGGCTCAGCCGAAGAACCAATTCTACTTTGTAGATTCGACCTCATCATCGAAAGAGAAACGCGCCCATGTCATGCGCCACCATGTCCAAGAAAAACGAAAGCAGCGCAAATTATCTCATGAGTCCCTACAATCAGACCAGATCCGAGACGCTCTCTCCTGGCAGACTCAAAATCAATCGGCAAATGAGCAGGACACGCAAATAGCAAATGCATTGCCTGGTGCCCAGGGTCCTCCCCTTGACCCGGATTCTTCGGTATGGACAACCAAGTCTGGCTTCCATGTGCATTTGCAATATTCCACTACGCAAGCTGCAAGCATGTTACCGTCGAAAAGTATATACTGATGTTGGTCCACACTCACAGCTCCGGGTCAGGTTTTCAACGGTCAAATCGTCTGCCCAGCCGGCCGTACCAATGCAGCTGGGCTCACCCATCACGATGCTCGACGCATCACGAAAAGATCCCTTTTCTAGCCTACCAATCACTGAGGACCCTGAGAACTTGGAATTGGTTGATTACTGGACTACCAAGCTGACGTACTGGTCCGGTCAGAACCCTTACGTGAAAAACCAGATCTTCCGAACTGCCATGAATCACCCAGTCACTTTCCAGGCGGTCATCTTAACCTATTGTGCTCGATGGAAAGCTCAGCTATATGGAATTAAAGACAGCCCAGAAGTCCTCCGACACGTCGGCCAGGCACGCAAGAACATTGAAGATGCTAGGAGAGGTATCATACAGGTTCCACCCGATCAATTGGCCATGGCGCTCTCTGGAATGGCTCTCGCAGAAGAACGGTTCGGAGATAGACCAGAGGGACAAAGATGTCTTGATCAGGCCGTTCAACTAATGCGACCGCGTCCTGGGTTTAATCCGTCTGTGGAGGTCTTCCTCCATTATGTTCGATTCATTATACTACCACAAAACACGGAGATCTACCCACCAGACCAGAAATGGCTGATGGCGTTTCTGCGGGGAGCAGAAGACTTGATGCAAAAGCAAAACTCCCCAGAATACCTCGCTCGTACACCCTCAAGGAGAGATGAGTTCCAAATGGGGACTCCGTTATTCTCCCTTTTGTCCAGTGGACCACGACCCTCCCAGGTACCGGAGGCGGCTCGGATATATGTGGTCCGTGATGCTCAGACACTGGAAATTAGTCGGACGGCAGCGTTGATCTACATCACTGCCGCTCTCTGGGACTTCAAGGACTCGGCTAGCAAATGTGGTCGATTCATGAAATATTTAAGTGCGATCGTTGCAAGTCATGAGCTTGATCGACAGCCGGCTTGTGAGACTTTACTTTGGTTGCTGCTTGAACAAGGTTGCGACCCGGATCTACAGGTTCACGAACGAGCTTGGTCTACCGGGGAGCTGCTAATCACGCATAAACTCCTCCGGCCTGATCAACAATTCCATTTCAACGAAATTCTAATGAGCTTTCTTACCCTCCGGACCCCTGTACGGGGCATTGACATATTCGAAAAGGAGCTCACGCAGGGCGGACTTTATTAGTCAAACCAGTCCAGGGAGGAAATAAGGGACCTCTTATTATTTACAGTGTTGCATATTCTTTTTTTGAAGATCTGTCAATTTAGCCTCATATTTATCATCATACTCCATTCGCATTATTTTTTTATTCTATGACACCAAAGAACATCACATTATCTTTATGATTTCCTTGCCGAGTCTTTCCCCCATCCTCCTTGAGAGAATTATCATTAGAGCTTGAATTTCTACCTTCAATTTGATTGATGGGCACCCTCTGGGCTGGTTGAATTGTACGAATGCGGCGTTGCAACTTCAACTTCAACTTCAATTTAAACCAGGCCAGGCACGAGGGTGGGCTTGGCAGGACCCGACTACCAGGTGTGGGAAGTGTAAGCGTCATCTCCGGCGGGTCGGTGGAGGCACCTTCATCTCAGCCTCGGCTCCTAACGCGACGCATTTGATATCAGAAAACAAATGCGTGACCTGTCGGTGTCGATCGTGGTTCATGCTGAACACGGTATGCGGTGGGGGTCGTCGAGCGGAGCCCCGAGACAAGGTATTCCGAGGTTACTTGCAACACAAAATCACCGGAGAAGATACCTGAAGTTACTCCGGGCCCAGGAGCAGACGAGGAGATTCGTGTGCTTCTCCTTGTACAAAAAGGATTGTCGATCGCTATGCTACTACAGTATGTATACTGTATGTACATAGTAGCCTCAACAATGATGACGATATCATCTCATCCCTACCAATGGACTGTGGCTACCCACATTCCAGGGGCCCTGTGACAGCGAGTCTGAAATGCAATTCAATCTGGGGTGCGCCGGGAAGCATCTGATGCGCACTTCTGGAGCTACCATAGGGTAGGAGAATTTCGCCGGTAGGACTCCATAATTGCGATAATACGGAGTACACAGTACGGAGTACAGCCCTATCGCGTGTGTTCACGCGTCCCCGGTCCCAGAACCAAGTCCAATCTATCGAAGCTGACCTTGGTCGTGCAAATTTTGATAGTCAAAAGGGCGGCCCATGGGTAGCAAGATACTAGGCAATAGTGCAGTCCACTAGCTACCACTAGCGTCTCCCGGCCGCTCGATCCATTGGGTCCAACTCAGCAATGCATCAAATTGCCCCTGCTGGCGATCGTGGTGATGAGACTCTGTATTAATTGATCACTTTATTATTTGTCTGGACCTCGTCATCTCAGCTCACTAATCCCGAGATCAACACACGAAACAAAGAGCCGGACAGCAGGAAACCATGTCGGTAATTCGTGCCCCACGAAAGCTCTGGCCACAATGTGTACAGCAGGCCCGAGCTTAAAGGAGGAGAGAGAGAAAATGGGCAAACAACAAACCCCCTGGATTCCCGCAGTTTCAGATCGTACGGGATATTGGTTGTCACACTTCATTACTGCATTTTTATCTACAGCTCTCTCACAGGGCACAAAGAGGTTTCGAATTGAACGAGGGGATGATGAGGAGGAGGTGAAGGAAGAGGAGGAATGACGATGATGATGTACATTTGTTATTGAAGATCGACACGGTCGTTTAGCTTGGGCCTCTATGCCCAGCCCTCAGTCGTACGGCCGAGATTTCAAATTCAATTTATTTCGAAACGCAGACTGTGGCTTGACGTGGCTGGGCGCGGTCTTCTCCGAGATCTCCCTTACCTTTTACCGCCGACAAAAACAGCCGAGAGAGAGAGAGAGAGAGAGAGATTGAGAGAGATGAAACGAATCCTGAATCGATCTATCACATGAAGCATGGCAATGCAGAACATCCACCAGAGACAACGATGGATGTTGTATTATGTCTATCTCTGATGCTACAGAGTTAATCTCATCGAGTCATCGATTCCCTAAATGGACAGGGATCCAAGGAACTTGACGATCATAGGGAGAGCCATCGCGGGTGAAAGTGTGGATCGATCGCTCACTCGCCACTTTCCAAGTGGAGTCGACAGGGGGGGAGTTTGGTTTTGGTTTTGAAGGAGACGCTATTTACTGAGCTCTGAGAGAGATCCCTGCCAAAGAGCAAGCAAAAAAAAAAGAAGAGGGAAAAAAGAGAGAAAAAAAGAAAGATGCACCTATTACGTAGCCCTAGATCGCAGATCGCTAATACTCAAGATGGCCCCTCTGTAAAGCTTAAACCCGCCCTACTTTCTTTTTTCTTCACGGATTTCCTCCTTTCTTTCCTCTCTCTCCCTCTTCCTCCCCTCTCTTCTTCCTCAATATCATCAGGGTGACATCGTGCCCCTTCGACATACACGTGCCCAGCTACTTCCAACCTCTAGACGCCTGAGGTTTCTAGAATCCGATCTCGATTTCGATCTCGTGTCGGTTATTCTACGCCCACCATGGCGGATCACGGTGGTTTGAACCGGCTGTTCAGCCGTGCGGTATGTGTTGTGATGTCTATCTCGAGCTGGAAGAGCTTGCTAATTCGCAACAGGATGACCCCTCCGCGACCTCAAACTCCTTGTCCGGCTTCCTGTCCACTCTGGTCGTCAACCTGATCATCTTCGGTGTGATGGTCGCGATCTTTATCATTCTGCGCAAGAGTCAACGCCGCCAGTATATGCCTCGTACCTACATTGGCTACCTGAAGCCTTGGCAGCGAACTCCGGAATCCCCGACCGGCTTGTGGAGCTGGATCAGCGCGATGTACCAGCTTCCCGATACCTACGTTCTCCAGCATCACTCCATGGACGCCTACCTTCTGCTGCGATTCCTGAAGCTTATCGCTACTATCATGCTCGTTGGTTGCTTCATTACCTGGCCCATCCTGTTCCCTGTCAATGCTACTGGCGGCGGCGGTAAAGAGCAATTGGATCTTCTAAGCTTCACCAATGTTGGTCCTGATAGCTATGGCCGATACTTCGCTCACGCCCTTCTCGCGTGGATTTTCGTTGGTATGGCCATTTGATTCCTTTGAAAATAAAATATTATGGATTCGGCATTAACTTGCAGCTAGGCTTCATCTTCTTTTTGATCACCCGCGAGCACATCTTCTATATCAACTTGCGCCAGGCTTACTCTTTCTCCCCCGCCTACGCTAGCCGTATTTCTTCGCGCACAGTTCTCTTCAGCGCTGTGAGCGAGAACTACTTGAAGTCCGACAAGATTCGTGCTATGTTCGGTGTCGAGAAGGTCAAGAACGTCTGGATTGCTACTGACACCAAGGAGCTTGAAGAAAAGGTCAAGGATCGCGACGATGCTGCTATGAAACTGGAAGGCGCTGAGACCAAGCTTATTATTATGGCAAACAAGGCCCGCAATAAGGCACTCAAGAAGAATGGCGCTGTTGAGGAAGAGGAAGCCTCCGGAGAAAATGCCACCATGGGCCAGATCGATGAGGAGTCTGGCTCCGTTGCCGCTCGCTGGGTGCAAGCTAAGGACCGCCCAACTCACCGTCTTAAGATGCTTATTGGCAAGAAGGTTGACACAATCAACTGGGCTCGCTCTGAGATCGAACGCTTGACCCCTGAGATCGAGGAACTTCAGGCTAAGCACCGTTCTGGTGACGCTAAGCTTGTCTCATCTGTGTTCGTGGAGTTTTACAAACAGGCCGATGCTCAGGCGTCTTACCAGTCCGTCGCTCACAACCTCCCCCTGCACATGGCTCCCCGCTACATTGGTTTGGACCCTACCCAGGTTATCTGGGCCAACCTTCGCATCAAGTGGTGGGAGCGCATAATCCGACACACCGTTACCGTTTCCTTTATTGTGGCTCTTATTATCTTCTGGGCTATTCCTACCGCAGCTGTTGGTGCTATCTCTAACATCAACTACCTGACTTCGAAGGTGCCTTTCTTGAAGTTCATCAACAACTGCCCCGACGTTATTCTTGGTCTTATCACTGGTCTTCTGCCATCTATCCTGATGGCCGTTCTTATGGCCTTGGTCCCTATTATTATGCGACGTACGTACCCCCGTCACCCTTGTTCATTTGCATTTTATACTAATATGAATTTTCTAGTCTGTGCTAAATGGGGTGGAGACCCCAGTGTGGCCTCTATCGAGCTCACCACTCAGAACTTCTTCTTTGCCTTCCAAGTCGTTCAGGTGTTCCTAGTCATCACTGTGGCATCTGCTGCTACCTCCGTGGTTACCCAGATTATCGACGACCCTACTAGTGCCGCTAGTTTGCTTGCCAACAACATCCCCAAGGCTTCTAACTTCTACATTTCCTACATTATTCTCCAGGGTCTGTCTTTCAGCGCCGGTGCACTTCTCCAAATTGCCGGTCTGATTGTTGGCAAGATTCTGGGCAAATTCTTGGACAACACCCCCCGCAAGATGTACAAGCGTTGGTCTAGCTTGGCTGGTCTCGGATGGGGTACCGTCTACCCTGTCTTCACTCTGCTGGCTGTCATTGGTATCATTTACTCTTGCATTGCACCGCTTGTTCTGGGGTTCGCCTCAATTGGTCTTTATCTCTTCTATTTCGCCTACCGCTACAACTTGCTCTACGTCTCGAACGCCGATATCGATACACAGGGTCGCGCCTACACTCGTGGTCTCCAGCATCTGACCGTCGGTGTCTATCTCATGATCGTGTGCTTGATTGGCTTGTTCGCGATGGCTTCTGGCGATAACCAGATCGCTGTTGGTCCATTGGCTCTGATGATTATTCTTTTGATTTTCGTCGTCCTGTACCACATCTCGATGAACTCCGCTATGCAGCCCCTTCTGGACTACCTGCCCAAGAACATGGAACATGAGGAAGAGTCGCTCTTGGCCGAGGAGCGTGCGCTTGGCAATGGCGCGCAGTCGAAGAGCGTGGACAATGGTGTCAGCAATGTCGACAGCGGCGTCGGTGCTGTCGACTCTGCCGAGGCAGAGAAGGGACTCACCAATGGCTCGGCGTCCACCCCGAAGCCAAAGGCTAACATGTTCACCAAGTTCCTCCGCCCGGATATCTATGCCGATTACGCCACACTCCGCCGTCTGGTTCCCAGCCCTGACGACATCCCACCCTACCCGGTCGAAGCTGAGCGCAACGCCTATTTCAACCCTGCCATCAACGCACAGGCCCCTCTTCTTTGGATCCCTCGCGACCCGCTTGGTATCAGTCGCCAAGAAGTTGCTCACACTTCGCGCGTCATTTCCATCACTGACGAGGATGCCTGGGTGGATGATAACGCCAAGATCACCTGGGACATGCAGAAGGGCCAGCCCCCTGTCTACGAGGAAAAGATTGCCTGGTAAACGGATCATCGTGACACTACTTTTGTGATGCACGGTTTCCATTACCGATAATCTCCACCCCCCATGTAAAACCGCAATTGTTCCAGGTTCTTTGCCTTTTGGTCTACTTTGATACCCAGCCAACCAAATCTCCTCGGCCATAGATTTTGGATCTCCTACTTTAACCATAGGACTAGATCTTGGTCGACTTCGATTGGGCCGTTGGTTCTATTTTTTCATTTTTTCATTTGTTTTGAATGTTTCGGGGTCCCCTTGCTTTGCGTCTGGTGTACATGTTCCAGGTGGAAGATTTGAGGGGGATTTACCCTTGTTTTCTATACCTCTTATCTTTATTTTTTATTCGTAATTGAGGCTGATGTCTATGCGTCATGTCACTTAATGGTTGAGAATATTTTCATGAGACTGGGATTTATGGGCCCATGTCGGTTTATGAACATGATTGGTGATTTAAATTAGTGAGCTATCTACATAGCAGCTGTACTAGTTTATGGATGTGAATGTGAATGTGAATTGGAATGTTGCCAAAAACTTTGAATTACATGTAGTACCTAGGTAGTAGCCATTTTGACAACAGAATCATATTGTAACACCTTCATGGTGAATATAGTACTACATAAGGGCATTCTGACTTGGACTCAATACTAATCCTTCACTTGGGCAGGTTCTTCCAAAATGATAGAAAGATGAACATGTCTTGAACTTGAATCTGGCGAACTTCAATAGTCAGTCGTACCTGCCATATAGTATAACTAAACACTCACTCCGAGTCCTATCGTACTTTCCTTTGGACCTTGTAATAGCCGGAACTTCTTGAACTTGAAGGGCTCGAACTTACACCAACTGAGAATCTACTGTTTCTAGATGTAGTATCAAGCAGCCTTGGTTGAATCCGCAAATAATACACAGCTTGTTGAAGTCACTTCAATTTCGCTTCTGATACCTTGCAACAAGTCCGTGTCTCGCTCTATCAAATCCAAGGGGTAGAAACGAAATTCTCTTGCCTGCCCAGGCGAGTGCTACGACTACAAAATCGCACAAGAAGACTTACTGGGTTTACTAGTATATCCTGTGCTGCCGGAGGATGGATGGATACTCAGATGTCGCCAGGCGTACAAATCCTGCTCAGAAACCTCGGAACTTTCCAAACTCAATTTGCTGCCTTAGATGATTTTGTCCTAGAAAGCTTCACCCATATGGTATACTGGTACGGCTGAAACATGATCGCAATGACAGGTGCAACCTTGGAAGCTTCGAAATCAAATACAACCTTTGCATGAAGATTTCCAAGGTTGATTTCCAAGAGGGACTCAAAGCCAGTGTCTGATACAATCGAGGAACGAGATGAAGAATACCAGCAAATCCGAGGAGAACTCCAGTGAAGTACATCACGCAAAACTACCCACGCATCACTGGTAAAACCACTGTCCTATGAACTCGCTACGAAACTCAATTTGTATAGTGTGCAAAAGCAGCTGCACACATAAACAAGACTCTCTGCCTCCAGGCTTGGACAAGGAACTAGTATTGTTCCGAGGTCTCTGATTGCATCTTGGAGTACGGAGGTGCTATGTAGATGTCGAAATCCAATGCTAGTATTGGCTCTTGATTGGATTGGGACGAAAGGTGTCCAAACTTCCTATTCTCACCGAGATGCTTCCAACTCCTCCTCATTTGTAATTCTACTAAGAAGAGGCACTTTAAGGTGGTCTTGGAGCTTCGAAGCCACCGGCATCATGGAGACGTGTGGCGATGTATTACTGGTTGTTTATTAGTCCGTTACAGACTGTACTACTTGTACTGCTAGTTTAGTGTGCTGTCACTAAACAATCTTCAGAAGTACTCTAATGTACTGTATGCAGTATGAGTGTTGTGTACCATAGGTAGTATATGGACGGTATGATGTCAGGACTTAGATTATACCCCGTGCACTATCGTGATGCTGTATGCATTCTGTGGTCCGTACCACTCTAGCCACACTTCATTTCAATGCACACACCTTATCATGGTCCATGCACTCTCACCCTCCTAGGTACAATTGAATCTTAGCATGAAGAAAAAAGGAAACAAGGAGAGGATACACATTGGATCTCCTAACTACAAACCTCCTTATTCGAAAAGGACACCAATTTCCCATCACGATACGCCACGACCATCCTCAACTTGAAGAACTTGAATGGTGCAGAGCCTTAGCCCAGCAGAACCCCTCTCTTCCTCTCCTCCTCTCTTCCTCCTGCAGCGTACTTCTGTCTGCTCCGTCCATCGCGGTTGGAATCAGTTTCCGGAACTTCCAAACTGGGAAGGATATTGCGACTCCACCTTATTTCAGCCAATAACATCAACGATAAAGTCCCAGAGAAGTGGAACGCGGGACCAGGATGGGGACATCATGAATTACATACTGCTATTACAGAGTACATACAGAGTACATGTACTCTGTATAGTTACAGCACTGTCGTTCTCTCTGTTGCTGGCTGTATTGACTGTACGACTGTATTAATGCAGTATTGTATTTACACGTCGAAGACTCTCTAAGCCGAGTCGTTCAAGTCTACTTTTGAATACAACCACAAACTTCCAAAGTGCACTGACAGTGTGATAGCCAATTGTGATTGTACTTCTATCAGGTGACTCAACTTTCAGGATACAGTTATATTAACTAGTGGGGAATAAAGTGCCTAGAAATGTCATTTCATTTGCCCACTGGCATCTGTTGGTCGAGCTACTACTGTATGTGTTGTGCTCTGCCAATTCCACTTGGCACTGGCATCCAATGCACTCGAAACAAGGAAACTTGAACAGAAAGCATCGCACTTCCTTCTCCATTCTAGTTAGCAGCACCTGGGCACTTACAGCATGGTACACATAGTGTACATACTTGACCTCCTAGACTCACTTACTTACGACTGGGTACGCAAACCCTGAATTCATGCAGATAACTAATCTTCAAGCAAGAACCCTGCGGCTGCATCTTCTCCGACCTGACAGGGCAACTGAAGTGCAAGTTGCAAAAGTTCTCATCAAAACAGCCTCCAATATAGTGCTGTACTCCGTACTTACTCTGACATTTGATACTCCTCACACTCCCCGATCGACAAGAAAGCCACACCTTTTCGACCAGCGACCCCGTGTCTGGACCCGCCATCGCGCCCTGCCGAGGCTGGCTGCCTCGTGGGAATCACCACGCTATGGTTTGCACAAACAAGACTGGCGAAGATCAATCCCGTTGCGTTCCTCTTGTCAGTATCTTCCAAGTTCTTCAGTAGCCCCGGAGTTCCATACTTCACTCCGTATGTACGGAGTAGGTACTACACTATACAGTACCCACTTATTCCCACGGACAGTACTATTAGTCCAAGACAACCCTTGTACGGCCTCTTCCAAGCGTCTATACAAGCGCGACAAGGGCAGGGTAGGGTGCCCAGGTGCAGGGAAGACTCTGAAAGATAGAGAGAGAAAGAAGTGGACTCAATAGGAACCCGAACCCATTTTTCTCCTTTTCCACTTCGAAGTTTCTTGGCTTTTCCTTTTCCTTTTTCTCTCTTCGCTCCAGGGCTGTTTCAATATACGATGTCTGCAGCAGTCATCATTATTTGACTCCACCATTGCACTCCTCCCCCCCACCACCCGATGCATCGCGGGCCGCAGCCTCGGACACGTACCTTACCATTTCCATTTTCATGTTTGCTTCTCCCCCAGAAACTTACAGGTCTACCCCTCGATCGCCCTGTTTCACGTTTGTTGGGGTAGCACTGGAACTGGAGAGTGAATAGTTGGCGTGGGGGGGGGGAGACAGAATGAACTTGAATGTAACAGGAAACCCCTGAGCAAAGATTCTCAAACAAAGGAAGGGCTTCAGCCTAAGGGCTTGCGTAGTATGGCGAGATCTTGGAAGTTGCAACGGTTTTATTTTTGAGGGCTGGGAAGATTTTGAGAGGCTAAGGTAAGGTAACTTATGCATGAAATGAATGACCCCATGCACCCTTCAAGTTCAAGTTCTTGGAAGGATCCCATCCATTGCCCAACTTCGGAAGGATTCTAGTAATACTAGTGCGAGTACAATACTGTGCTGTACAGTAGCTACTTACTTACAAAGTTCGATTTATTATTAATTCCCTTCGAACGGAGTCAACATACATACTCCGTACAGTAGAGGAATACCTCGCCGAATCCCTCTTCAAATCCTTTCGTGGCGATCCTCATCATTCTCGTTGCCCAGGACAAACGTGAATGGGTACTGCGCCAACACCACTATCAGCTCCACTACTGTAGTAGTGTATCAAATGTAGGTATTGTATACCTGGTGCATTGGCCATTGACCATACCAATTGGCATCAAATTCTCTCGCTTCCCAGTGCTTGGCAAATCATTACCCTGACAAGGAAAGGGGGGGAGGCAAATCTCGTACTCCGCTTGGAAGAGAGACGGTGACAACGGTCGTGCATTGCGAGCCGTCCGCGCAGGTCAGAATTAATTAAGGCAGTACTAGCACTTGAACTAGGAACTAGTATTATGGGACTGGGACTGGGGGGTCCACCACCAAGTTCAATTGTGGAGTTTTGGGTGGTTCATCTTCAATTTCAAGTTTTCCGAGTCTTTCAAGACAGAGTCTCATGAGGGGTGAAATTTTGGGTGATACTGGAATGGATCTTGTACGGACTCGTACATGTACATGATGGGGAACTTCAATATGCAGATGGATCTCGCTTGGGATGCCGGAGAATGTCTTACATATCATCTGTGTTGGCCTGTTCGAGTATTGTTGGCGTGGCTTGCAGGAGTTCTACAGAGACTCGGACGCGTCTAACGTATCGATTCCAAGATGATTTCCATGAACAACACTCGAAATTTTTCAAAACTGGTGTAGATACAGGTTAAGGAGCAGTAGATGTATTGAGAATGTTCCCCAAGGTAGAAAGATAGACGAAAAAAAGAAGAAGAAAAAGAATATCCATATAGAAGATAGACATAAACATAAACAGAAAAAGAATCAAAACGCCGTTACCGTTGCCAACGCCATGCTTGTCCGGGCAAATGAGATACTCATGAACCGATGCAGAATGATAGACAGGAGATGGAAAGAATTTCAAGCCCGGTTATTCAAATCAATGCCGCCCAAAAACAAACAATCCAAGTATCAGAAAAAAAAGAAAAGAAAAAGAAACAAGTCAATAATAATGAACGTTGAAATGAGGGGGGAAAAGTCGATGCAAAAAAGAGACGGATTGATGTAATCCAAGGTAAGCAGCCGCAAAGAAAAAGGGCTTAAATCAATGGGCAAAAAGACCAATAGATCAAGAAGACGTGTTAGGAGAAATAGAAAATAACCCTGGTATCAACCGGCGGTAATGCTTTTGCTGGAAAATGGGAAAATGGCTTCACACGCTAAATCGCAAAATCGTGACCGAGATCGGCCTCGACGAAAAAAAGGAAAACTCCCCTTGCAACGGTCTTTTCAAGCCTCACTTTTACACTCGGATGCGCGATGATCGAAATGCGGATAGGTCAATGGACTCGGCCGATATAGAAGATGTATCGTCGACTTCGATCATGCCGGGGTTTTCCGAGGAGCAGCCGGGTTTGTTGACGCTGCTTGAGATGGCAGCGATTCTGGCAAGACGAGCAGCAGCAGGGTTGGGAGGCGGTTTCGCGACAGGTTCTTCGGTCGATTCAGGTGGCGATTTGGCCTGTTCTTCCTCTTGTTTTTGTTTTTCCTCCTTCAGTCGATCGACTTCTTTACCAACCATTTCCAAAAGCATCTTGAATTTCTCCTCCACGCCATCAAGTTCGGTGCCGCAGTCACCTGATCGCAGGACCTGATACGCGGCTGTTTCGCAAAGCCCATGCGCCAGCTCTAGTTGCTTGTCGGTATAATCGAAAGGTGACTCTTTCCGAAGAGTAGAGGTCGATCCAGTCACACCGACTAGACCAGCGCCCGTGCGGGTGCTGCGCACACAGGCCAGTGAGGAGAGGGCCGAGGGTTCACCACCCGCCGCCGTATTACCCGTGATGGCCGCGGAGCGGTTAAGGAGGCCCGCGCGTAACCCAGCTCCTGGCATCGTAGACATTTTCCCTCGACGAATGTAATTCCTAGCAATACCGACATCTTTGACAATTTCATCTAGCGCTCGTTGTGTGTGGCCGTCGTATTCGATAATCACGTTGTGGCGGGTGCTGACGAAGGTGTGTCGGTCTCCGGAGTCAATAGAGGGGGCTTCATCGGTGCCGCGTTTGCGACCGGCTTGTTGATTCGGCGTGGGCGTGTCTCGAGTCTCTGGGGCGGTTTCTTCTACAGCTTCCTCCTGTTTAGGTTCCTCTCTTTGACCAAGCGGGACGAAGTCGTCGGTGTGAATGGAGCAGACGGAGCTATTCTTTCGGCGGCGAGGTTTGTATGATGCGTGTCGGCGATAAGCCTCGGAATATTCAGCGTGTCTGGCGGCCGCATGATCGGCGAGCTCTGATACACGAGTGATCCAGGTTGGTAGATTTGTGTGAAGGTGGGAGAAAGCTCCCAGCGCATCCATCGATGATGCCATGGCCATGTCGGGACGGGGGAAGCTTTTCAATTCAGGAGTTTCAACAGAGGCCCAACGGATGGCTTAAAATGATCCGATGGGCTTCCACGAGTAATAGGAAAGTAGCGGGATATAATCCTGAGAGTAGTTGGCGAGTCGAAAGGGGGTTTCTTTTCCTATATGGCTAGATGGCCACTATTATTTTTTTTGGTCCTGGGTGGGCGTGGCGTTTCGTTTCGTCGTGAGCACGTCTGGGGGTCCAAGGAACGAGAAAATCAGGGTGGGCTGGAGGGGGATCTGCGGCGGTCGCAGTATTATAATAGAATGCGACTCTTTCTTTTCCAAAAGACAGCAAATATGCGCAATGAGACGGTGTAGGACGGGGTTGAGGGGTTGCGAAGAAGAGGATGGGGGAAGGATCGAGAAAAGAGCAGCGCAACGCAGCGTCACGCATGATGGAGGGTACGATACAAGGTACTTCGTGTTTGGTGTGAAGTCCCAGCTAAACGCATGTACCTCCGATACATTCATCCATAATTACAGTTCTTTTGTATGTACATGTAATGTATGTAATGTATAGAGTGGAAGGAGGGGGAGGCCCCTGCGCAGAGGTATTGTCACCGTATGGTAATATGTCCCGTCACGGGAGTACTTTTGCTGCATCTGTAGCGTATACTCTGAACACGCGAAAGGGAAGCAAAAACAAAATAACAAAATAACAAAATAAAACCAAAAATCATATTATGGTCAACTGCATGGCTGCGGCCCTACGGAGCTGTACTACATGTTCCACTAACTCAGACATAAAAGAATCTAGTATCAAAACGTCAAACTGTCAAAAGAGGTGCACTCCGCAAGGAGCGGTGAGAAGAAAGTCATGCATGGCCCCCTCCTTCTACTCTTAAAGAGGAGAGAAGTATGACGCTCACTCATTTATCCTACAGTAGTCTTCAAGGATGAGGATCTTCTCAGGAAAGACCTGGATCATGCAACTACAGTATGCAAGCCCATAGCAATAACAAGAACCATAACACACTCGCTACTCATCGAAACCATCCATTGGCCATCATTCCCTGTTACAGTGTTGTCCTCGCTTATGTACAGGTGAAGGCGTCGGCTATGTATGCAATATACAGACACGGAATACGGAGTAAATCCTCCGTAGCAAGGTCAAGAATCTGCAGGCGAGCCTCGGGATTGGATGCACGTCGGAGACAGAATGGGACCATCAAGTCAAGTCAAGTCAAAACAAAGAATTAGTCGAGCAGGGGGCGGACGCTTTTCCTAAGGGAGACATGACACGTAACGGTCATGGATTATTCGGGGACTCGGGGATCATCCAAGGGGCTGTCTGGAGGGCGATTCTGTGCATTTAGTGGGGGATCTTGTCTATAAGATGATTCAAAACATAGTACAACCTTGGAACTAGTAGTTGGTAATAATTACTAGTATCTACTGTAACTGTTGGCTAGCACACAGTAAGTACTTAGGTACAAGAGCCTTTCTACTTATGTAACTAGTACAAAACAAATCCAAATTATAAGTCCAACAACCACTGTGACTAGCTTCCAGGTAAATTGTAAACGCGTATGGTTGAGCGCGGAAGACCGGGACAGCCCGTGGAGGAGCTGGGCGGGTGGCCCCGTCGTGGCGATTGAATGCCCTCATAAGTTCATCGGGCTTCATCTCCCCTCGGCGGTCCCCCAGTGGCTCCCCGTCGAGCTGCGGAAACCGTATTGCCGCAGTGTACTAAGTACCCATACCAACGCCGTAGCTGTGTTACATTCTGCAGGTACCTGGTACGAATCTATGTCCATCTCCGTATACTTGCATGTTTGTTGAATAACCACAAAGGAGGCCCGTGAAACCAGCTAGTCAGATCTACGATCGTTGCCTCGTGGGAGTTAAAGGAGGCCAACTTGCCTGATCGACTGTGTTGTTTTGTTTTTCTTACGGAGATAGATCATCGCCCGCGCAGTGGTGCAGTACAACATCAAATCATTTCTCGAAGAATCTTAAGGTTTAGGACATCTCTTCCACGATCAATATCAGCCAATCGAGATAATATTGATGTGCCCAAGGGATAGACAAGCGTAGTATGAGTTCAAGTGAGTGGTACCTAGTACTCCGTACTCGTAGATGGTCCTCTCGTCGGCCTATCTAGACTCTCAATAACAGCCCGAGATCGAGACCAATCCGTTCTTTTGGATGTACCGACTACATGCAGGAAAAAGCAAATCTGTATAGCGCAGTCACGCTCTCCTGGAGATATTCGGCATGTACTGTACAAGATCTATTGCGACCGAAAGAATCGAATCTAAGAATTTCTTTCGCGAAAAATCTCTTCCAGCATGCATGATGATCATCGACGATCACGCAAAGTTGACCAATGCTATCAGTACAATCTTCTGAGACTTACAGACAACGGCTTCATCAAGACGAGATCGAGTACTCCGTAAACGCAGTGCTATTAACATAGTGCTTTGGTCTGTTTTTGTTCACTTATACTGTGGTTCGCAACGATGTCGTATCAAACTTGACTCGACTTGTCAAGTAATGACAGGGATGATCCTTTGAAGTAGCACTTGAGGTCTATCATGGATGCATCAAGTATTGGATATTAATATTAGACGAGATTACCTACCACTGGCGCATTGGAGGTGTTCCATCGAGCAACCTGGAGTTCAGACTTCAGCTGTGCCTTTGTAGCCAAAGCTGTTTCCCATCGAAGAGATGAGTTGATCACAGTATGACCTCCAGGGCTACTACTGGGTATTTAACTTGAGAATACTACTAGTAGTTGTAGATAACAGTTTCAAGTTGATATGCCGACTACTGGGCGACTCGAACCCTCTGTCTGAGGTCGGGTCATCGAGGAAATTGCGACTACTTTGGTTTCGGACTGGCTGGCGTTCAAATAAACACTAACAAATCTATGGATGGACTTTAAGATCAAATGTGCAGCATAATTTCCAAGTTGACCGAATATTATCTTGTTGGCTGCGTTCAGTATGGAACAACCTGTTTGAGCTGCATTTCCCCATCCGGGGATCATTTGGATGTGGCGGGAACTACCTTTGCGGAGGGAAAAAAGGCACATAATTACTGAGTGCGAGGGTGCTCGAGAATAGATAGAAATAATATCAGAAGATCCGAATTCAATACATGTAATGCCCATGGGAGAAAAAATGAGGCGAGGCTTGGTGCGCTACATCGCTTGGCCCCAGGCCTCAATAGAGAATCTTGCACGAAGCAGGCGCAAACGAAACGTAAAAAAAGACAGCAGCATATTGCAACTCGCTTTGAGTCCCGATCTATCCAGATTGCTTAGTGAGTCATATTCCACTTATGAAGCTCCCGAGTTCCCATCCACTGAATGCATGTTCGATTGGCTTTTCTGGCAGACTCCATGATCTTCCCAGTCGCCTCTTTCATAGATGCGATGGCCTCTTTGAAAGAGTCAATATCGTAACTTGTAATATCCACGTCAGAGTTGTTGACTGGTGAGACGCCGGAGCCATTGACACGGGTCTGTGTGAGCTCGAGATTACCATTGCGACGGGCGGAATTGGGAACAGATGAGCGGAGAGGCGTAGAGCTCGAGGAATCAAGAGACGTTTGGGTATCTCCGGACCCGGCAATATTCTGATGGGATTCCAGATCAGTGGAGCTAGAGCTACTCCTGTCTTTAGAGCTGGCGGTAGGATAGATCGCAGCAGATGCACATATATCGGTCTCGGTCTCGGTCTTGATCTTGATCTCGTTCAAATTCTTTATGAGGTTTTAGCTCAAATCCTCATGGTGTAAAGCATCGGAAGAAGATTAGATCTAAATTGCCATACCTTGATACCCCCGACCGTTGCTTCGTTCGGAACAGGGTGAGAAATAGTAGAGCTGGAAGTTGCCGTGGATGCAGTTCTTTTATGACTACTTCCGCAATTCGATCGGATCCCATGCGTGCATTTTATCTTCCTCTTCCGACAACGCGAACATGCCGAGCCTCGAATTCGCTTTTTGGACACATGGGTAGCCTTAGAGACAGAAGGTGTCTCTGGTGTAAAGCTGGTTAGGATCTTTTGAGCCATGGATGCGAAGGTTGAGGGATGCGTACTGGGAGAATCGATTTGAGCCTTCTTCTGGGGCGTAATAGTAGGAGTATCGCCTTGAGCCTTTTTCTGAGACTGTCTGGTGAGCATTGCCATGATTATCGATGAGAAAGATGGATGAAGATGGAATAGACCGCGGGGTGTTGTTGGGGAAGGTGTTCATTGACTGTAAGAGTTCAAGTTAAGAACGACCTGGAGTCAGGTTCAAGGATGCCTCAAGGAACATGATGCAATGGATGCTCATTTTGATGGAGGTCAAAACAATTGGAAGAGGATTGCCGTTGCACCCGACTCGTAAGTACCTTGGAAAACTGTAGTCTTCTCCACACAAAACCATAGTACTAAGTATGTTTAAACTGTAGAATTACTAGCAGTGCCTAGTAAACTACATTCTATGATCAGATACTAGTACGATTGTCGGATACTGCTACTACTAGTAACTAGCATTCGAGATACTATTTACAGATTGGTTATACTAGAATTGAAATGCAGTGTTGAACCAGCGATGCCTAAATAGCACTTGAAAGCATTCACTTGCCACTGGAATTGCCTCCTACTACTATTTGCGGGTGAGTATTGCGAAGACGCTTAGCCAGCGCGAAGGCTGGAATCGACAATGAAGAATCATCATGCCGCAGGCAACATGTCCAGTGATATTAGTCGAGGAGGTAAAAGGCTTGGTCAGTAGAGATGGCCCCAGAAGGAGGAACCATTTGAAGCTATCCAACCATCTAAACCATCCAATACGACTCGGATAATCCCAGAGGCTAGTATGGAATTCCACAAGGCCTAGTATGCATTCAGGTGCAACGACCCCGGATAAGGTAGAGTTAGGGCACACGTAGTCTCTGAAATGAAAAATTTCCTTGTTGGGTTAATCCAAGTGAAGAATGATTAAGAAAACAAACCAACACGTATGTACACCCATGAAGCAGATGCAGTTCAAGTTGTATACTCAAACCCCAGGGCTTGAACCTTGATAGCCCTGGAGGAACTTATCTAGGTGGAGAGACGGTGTAGCAGCTGTCCGAGTCTTTGGTGGATGGGCACCAAGGTTGCAGTACTCAACGTGATAACAGCTTGAATGAGGTTTCATTGAATTGTGCCCTTTGAAAAAGCAACATCTCGGAAGTTCTATGGCCAAACTTCTGTTTCAATCCAAGCAGACTGGTTTCCTTTGTGGTCACCGCTATCCAAAGTCCACTTCCATCGCCGCATATCCTCCTGATTTGAAAGATCCAGTCGTTCGACTTCATCAGGTCGAATGACCACAACACGGAAATTCTCTCGGGCTACTGGATCATGTAGATCTGTCACCTTCTGACCCATCCGTAGAGCTGGGCTCTCGAGAATTTGGGATCTAGGAAGCCCGGGTGCTGGATTTTTAAACGATCCTTGAATCGAGATTAGAGACAAAGACCACAAAAGCACATAGCGATGATAAAAAGAAACTTACCTCTTGCGATAGGCGAATGATTGGCAAAATACTTCGTCACTGCCCTTTCCCAGGTCCAATCCGCCACAGAATCTTCTTGGTTATCTTTCACTCTCAATGAAGAACCAATCTCTTCGCGGGACATCTTTTCTCCCTCGAATTTTTCTTCTCTTGGATCCCCAATCGCAAATGCTTTCCCCTTAATTCGCCATTGCGTCATCAAGTCCTTCAACCAGAAGATGGCTTCAATGGCGTTCCCAGAATTTTCAAGCTGATCTAACTTTTCCATTCTGATATCAGTGGTGAAGCATAGCATGTCACTCTCGTACGTTGCCGGATTGCCGCCATCTTTGACTTGCTCTCGCATTTCAACTTGGGATTTCGGGTGAATCTCTAGCTCTGGGAAGAACCCGCGACAGCCGCAGGTCCGTACACGAGGTACTGGACGGTGATTTTCGTCATG
The DNA here is from genome assembly GCA_000347475.1 of Penicillium paxilli ATCC 26601. Classification (NCBI taxonomy): domain Eukaryota; kingdom Fungi; phylum Ascomycota; class Eurotiomycetes; order Eurotiales; family Aspergillaceae; genus Penicillium; species Penicillium paxilli. The sequence goes on from KB644843.1 coordinate 20,531, forward strand.
TCCGACCGTCGCAATGGTGAATTCGTAACCTGGGGTTTGCTTCAAATGGGAATTAAGCAAATCGCGCCAGGGTGCTTTCAACTGCGTTTCGGCAGCCATTGTTGACGTGGTTGAAATATGCTGTGCTCTTCGAGTTTGAATTGGTTTGAATTGACGAGTGATAGATTGTAGTCTGTTGAGGTTCTTAGAAAGAACAAGGTTGGATGTCATGAAGGCCTGGGGAAATTTCCTGATGCATATGTAAGCAGATCAGAAGCATAATCTCGATCTAGAGGACTGAAAATACCAAAAGGTCCCAAAATGGGGCTGGTATGGTACAGAAGTGCGTATTATATGAAAAGAGCACAGTAGGAGAAAGGAAAGTGATATTGGTGATGATGGTGGGCGGTAGATAACTAGTCAGAGATGATGTCGAGAAGGAGGAGGACGTGACATCAAAGTGGTCCGTGCCCTCCAAGGCTGGTGGTCCTGGACTTTCTCCCCACAACTTTGGGAGAGCAATACTCCACAACAACCACTCGGAATATCAAACTGCCTGCAATTGTTTACAGTTTGTCTGAATTGCAGCGTGTAAACTGGCAATTGATTACGAAGCCGGGTGAGTACCCGACCGAGTCTCCAACATCATGCAGCCAATTTGGGGGGCATTAACCAGACGCGTGATGTGCAATGGGATTCGTATACCTGAGAGAAGTCTCAATGGCTTAAAACCAAACAATCCCCTCAAAATCCCTCCACTGGCCTGCCGAAAATATTCCACAACTCGAGAGAGCTCGACATCCTGGCTCGCAGATTTCCCTCCAACCCGCCTGGAATTGAAGTCACATCCATTAGGATGGGAAGCCATCCAAAACCGAGTGGAGCCATACTTTGAGGAGAACTGGGCATTTGCGAGCGAAAAAGAGAAGAATGGTTTCTTTGCTTGCGGCTTTTCCCGCGCATTTAGCGAGTGGTATCCGCTTGTTCTAAATGATCGAGTTGAGTTGACTGGGAAAATGCATTACCTGATTCTCTTAATAGATGGTGCGAAGTCCAAAATCCTACCAATCTCCGAGTTTGACTAACGTTGCCGTGACACAGATCAATTGGACAAGATGGACATTGCAGAGATGTTGCAGTACCAGCAGCGAGTCATGCATATAGCGCGGGGCAAAGCAGTCCCTAAACGAGAATCCTGTTTGGAGCGAATGCTTTACGATACGATTGAATCCATGAAAAGCATTGATGAATCTTTGACGAGTGACCTTATTGAAGGATTATGCACCCTGATCCAAGGCCAAACAACTGATAACCGGCTGACGGTGAAGCACTTGGGTCCATACCTTCAATACAGAGAGACGGACGTTGGAAGGGAGTGAGTATATCCAAGTCCTCAAGGCAATGGCGCAAGTTGAAAAATGTTGACTGACAATTGGCGTCATAAAGCTTTTATACAAAACTTATTCGGTTTGGAGCGGACTTACACTTGACACCAGCGGAGCTTAAGCAGACTGCTGTTCTTGAAAGCCATGCCTTCAGATTCTTCGGTATTTTTAATGATGTTTATAGCTGGGAGAAAGAATGGAAAGCCTATCAAGAAAACAAGACTGACGGGGCTCATCCTTTCTCTTCGATCTTAATATTGGCACAAGAGACAGGGTTATCGTACTCGGCTTGCCGGAGGATGATGCTCACCCTCTGCAGGGAATTGGAGCTGGCCTTCAAACAGGCCGAGGAAGAACTACATCAGAATCATCATGAGACCCTCCGGCCAGAGTTGCTTAAGTACATTAAAAGCTTGGAGTATTTTATGAGTGGAGTTGAGTCATGGACGAGATGGACGCCGCGTTACCGAACATGATATTCTTTGTCAATGTTCCTGACATTGCAACAATACTATTAACCAGAAATGAATATGTAAATCAACTATCACTAGACGAGGACTGTCCATTGACAACAGCGGTCTCTTCTTTCTTCGCCTGGATACCGCTGGCACCATATACGGAGATAAATGCCATTCCGAGGAACGCAGACACGCACGAAAACACCAACGCCACAATACCCTTGGTTGTAAAACCGGCCGGAAGCCAATCCACCTGTCTATTTTGACCACTCAGGTCCAGCCAGTCCTCGGTATTGGCTGCAGCATTGCCCTCGTAAGCCATGCCCTGGGCTCGGCAGTTATCATAAGCCTGTGACGAGACCTGTTCTTGCTCCTGAAGTTGCTGCGGCGCCTCAATGAGTACCATGGCTAAACCCTGGGACAAGTGCCAGTCGACGTGGCAGTGGAAGATCCAGACACCGGGATTATCTGCCACGAAACGAAGCACGAGGTAACCCTGGGGTGGAAGGACAATTGTATCACGACGCAGCGGGTACTGAGGAAAGGCGTCGTGGCTGGATGGGTCGTATGGCACAGGATCTCCATTGAGATAGTCATAGAAATGTTCTCCATATGCCGGGGCCCGGTTGATGACTTGGAAGTTGTGTCCGTGCAAATGGAAAGGGTGAGAACCGGTATCACCATTATTCAAAATGATTTCAACGACCTGGTTCTTTTCCAGGATGGTAGGGTGGACGAACTCTCCGTAGATTTCGTCATTGTCAGAGTAATTCCCCGAAGATAGAACAGAGTAAAGTGTCGGGACCTTTGGCTTGGTGTAAGAGATGTTGTTCAAGAACGCGTAGCCAGCACCGTCGGCAAGGTTTTGCATGATGACGGTCACATCAATAGTGATGTCGGGGTCTGTCAAAAGCTCCATACGATCGTAAGGCACAAGGCTCATATCATCGATTGGATCTAATGCAGATGACTGGTCCACCTTAATAACTGCCTGGGGGTGATCGGCTGTCTTGTTATACTCTAGCCAGCTGGTACTGTTGAGCTGAAGATCAGAGGGGATTGTGTCAAGAAGCTCTGAATCGGCAATCATAACAATCGGGTAGTTCTTGGCCGTCGAATTTTTGGTCTCTATCAAAATGGTGTAGCGCTGCGCAACGGCGATGTACAGCATATCAGTCTCGGTAGGGTCGGTGTATACACCGTCGATCTCGACAATCTTGAACGTATGGCCCTCGATGTAGAAATACTGGGCTACGAATGCCCCGACGTTGATCAAATGCAGTAGATATGTCTCTCCCGGGTCTACTGCCAGGGTTGTGGATAGCGTATCGTTGATGAGGAAAGCTTGAGGAATAGGCTCTGCGCCAGTGGGGTTGGTGCGAGTAATCCATTTGATATCCTCAACAAGTTGATGGTACCAATCACTCATCGTCAAGGTGAACTCCTTTTTGTACATATCATTGTAATAGGCATCTTTGTCGTGCACGATCAAGGCCTGTCGATAGCCATCAGGGTAGCAGTTGTTGGTGTGGCAGTGGTACCAGTATGTACCGTTCTGATTGATGGTGAAGTTGTATGTGAAAGAGTGACCTGGCGGGACTGGGCATTGGGTCACCATAGATGCACCGTCCATCCCATTAGTGCCATTTTGGAACATGCCATGCCAATGAATAGAGGTGTCCTTGTCTCCAAGACCGTTGTACATATTGACAACGAGGCGGTCACCCTTGTCAACTTCAACCACTGGCAAGGGCCATTGGCCATTGATGCCGATAACTTTGCGATCTGTCATGCCATCCGGGTTCGCAGTGACCCAAGTGACATTCCAATCATATGTGACCGTTTTAGCTTGAACGCACTGGAAAAGGCATACCAAGGCCGTAATGCGGAGGAGCAAGCCCCCCAACGAAATCGCCATTGTCATCGAGAACTGCAGACAAGTTGGCAGATGGGAGGGAAACAAGGGAGAGACGCGCGAGAGGAAGAACTGAGCAGCGACCCAACAACCCAAAGGAAAGCGAATAAAAATAAGATCAAGTAGTAGAACCCACCCAAGGAAAAGGATTTAGCATTCCGGCTGGGAGCGTCGCGCGATAAGATTATCGATCTTACCTTCGTACCGTGACCAAAGTTGACATTCAGTAGAGACCCTTGGATGAGGTGGAGACGATTGAAACTGCAAATTACTAGTACAAGCAAATACGAACACGAAACCAGGGCTCGAGCCGTCAGTCCCAGACTGAGCGGTGGGCCCATTGCTTCTGTGCTATCATGATGTACCGGAGAGATGCAGATCCGTGTGGGCTGCCGCGGAGATGCATACATTCCACAGGTACCGAGCAGAATCCCGGGGCGGCAGAGAGTGTTCTATCACTGCTAGTTAGTGTCTTTGTATGGACCTCGCGGTATGGACGATGAATGGGGATCAACAGCACGCGGGACGATGTGGACTGCGATCAGCTTGTAAATTGGGGGAGCCTTTAACCAGGGAAAGAGAGGGGCAGTGGCCCAATCAATAAGGGGGACCACCTTGGGACAAGCCCTTGCAACGGGGCCAACCCCCGCTAAGCTTTGCTAAGCCTCCCCAGCCCAGGCGCTAACCACCTGCCTCTTCTAGTATGGAGAAAAATTACATGTTTTTGCAATCCTTGTACGGAGTATACATGGATTTAATCTTTCCGTGTCTACCGCACAAAATTAGTTTTGAATGTGAGTTTCTTTTGGGTTTTTCTTTTTTTCTTTCTTCGTCTAATTTACTGAGACATAGCTAGCGTGTTTCAGAAGATCTTTGAACATGAAAGTAGATTCTGCTCTAGTAAATGGTAGCCTAGGTCAAAATACACAAGGGCAAAGAAACATGCTGTCTTGCTTTTTTCAAGCCTCGGCTGGTGTTGCCTTGGTAGACACCTCTGCGCCCGAAGCTTTCTCCGGTTCTAGAATACTATGATTAAGGGCGCCACTGCCAGCCACAGACTCGGAGCCATTGTCTCTCTCGTAAGGCCGCCGAAGGACAAAGGCTTTACCCCGGGCCTTGAAATCCGTGACCTTCTTCATAGCAGGGTCGATGTATGGCAGAGGTCCTCGGCGTTCACGGTACATCATGCAGGCGTAGACAACCATCACGCAAATCCAATAAAGATTGTATCCGATCACTGATCCATAAGTCGCGGAATTAGTCCACCCTAGCAGGGCGTTGAAGATACCCCATCCACCACCACCGCCTATCTCGGGATTGCAGCAGTTGACATGCCAAACACTCTTGGTGATGTCGTAGGACCCTGCACCAGAACCGGTTTCAGAGGTATCACCACCGACTAGCTTGTTCCATGCGTTGTTTTCAAAGTACCAGATACCTCGCGAGAATAGACCTCCAGCGACGAGATAAAGGAAGCAAGTGGAGATGATAAGGAAGATTTGCATCGACGTTTCTCTCCCACCCCTAGACATATAGTTAATACTAAGATTCTCGCAAATAACTTTTTCTCATAGATCGGAAGCTTACCGGTAGATCAGATAGCCAACAAGGATACCAGCGGCCAGACCACAGAACACTGCCAAAGGGAAGGAAGAAGCTGGGAGTCCCAGACCGACACCACCAACGTAAACAACAGCCTCTAGACCTTCGCGCAAGACGGTGATGAAAGGAAGCGTAAACATAGCGTATTTCTCTAGCCATCGCTTGAAACGACCCCTGCGCGACATGTCTCCATCATTTTCATGTGCGAGAGCTTTAGCAAGCTTAACGCGCCATTTGTCTTGTAGTTTCGATACGCGCAGTAAGGCTGCGCCCATGATGGTGATAATCAATGAGGCGAGAACTCCCAGTACGCCTTCCCAGATATCTTCTGTCTGGGAGAAAGTGTCGGTTCCAAGACCATAAAAGGCTCCGATCATGCCGCATCCGACTGCCAGGCAGAGGAATAGACCCAGACCACATCCAAGCCAGACTTGTTTGACGAGCCTCTTGTAGGTGGATTTATCCTCACTGCCGCCCAATGTTTGCTTGAGGAAGGCGAGAAGAACGGACACAACGACAGTTGTCTCCAAACATTCTCGAAAGCAAATGAAAAAGACTGCGCGGTCATCCGGAGTTAGTCCGGAATATCCCTTGATAAGGACCTAGATATCATGAACTTGAAGCTCACCGGTGACAGCGAAAACTGGATTGTTGCCCATAATGACCTAGGACACCGTCGTAAAGTTGGGAATAATTGACAATTCAAGCAAGGGAATTCATGAGAAAGGGAAGAGTATCACGAGGGGAAGTGACTGATTGATAAGGTAAAAAGAGAGTGAAGGTTCACCACTGGAATTACCACAATACAGCAATCCTAGTTTGAAAATTACTAGCGCAGCCCCGCTTACCGGTATCTGATCAAAGTCCGACGATCGCCTCGTGTTTCTCTCTTTTGGCAAACTAAATCTAATAGATTCTGCGTTTTTCACACACAGAAAAATTGCCTCGTGCTATCGTTCTTCCAGTCTGCGAATAGGTTTCATTCGATAACGAGGCAATAAAAAGCAAAAAACGAATCTAAAGAGAGACGGAGGCTATAGGATGCCGCGGCAAATCACGATCTCCGGGGTATCCTGCATTGGACAAATAGGGGTGCGAGCGCCAGGAAGGGATGCATATTGGAACCGGTGAAAAAGCTTTTCTTTTTTTTTTCTCGCAGTCCCCGCAACTGCCGCGATGTGATGGTCCCATGGAAATTCACCAATCCTGTCAATGCAGCTCACACGTGCACCCGAGCTGTCAAGACACCAGGTTGCGGTTAGAGTGGAGAATGGCGCTGGTCTCGAAGGGCTCCAGTTTTGCGACTTGGTCTGGTCGTTGCTGGTTTTTTTTTTTTTGGTGCAGTAAATGGAATTGCGTGGGATATTGTGTTGAAATTGTGAGCTGTGACAAGGTTAGGTGGCTTATGGTTCGTATGATTATCTGATCGATAAAATGAACGTTCCCATGGTATAGGGAGGCAAGCATGGCCCGAGTCCCGGGATAATACCTAGGTAAAACCTAAACAGTGGACTGGTAAAAGTCTAAACACCGCAGTGACAGTGTGGCGGGAGGGTGGAACCGTGGACTTTGTCATGAGACCATCTCGTTGCCGCTCTTTTAATTGTTCTATGTACGGAAGATCATGCTATTATGATGACTAGTTCAAGTGAGTATAAGATATCTAGCTCGATTTGTTTGGCGAGGCCCAGCCCATCGCACTTTTATGATATTTGCATTTGATTAGGGTTTGTTTCCGTGTGCATATGACAGTACTATGCAGGGAGTTTTAGCTCATACATGTGTAGTATTGAGCTTGACAGAGGGTCATGGCTTGATCGACGGAGTTTCGCCTGAGTCTTCGACTGCCAGTGCATCATCTGGCTTGGGTCTCCTTTCTTCCCAATAACATTTTGCCGTAAAAATCACACTCAGAAATATGCCTGAACTCCCAAGACCCGTTGCAAAGTACAGGGCTCCGCGGTAACCTTTCAGGACATCCTCAGGCGTAGTTCCTCCGTTACTGACATGTGTTTCCACAGTACCAGCAAAACCGAGACTCAGGGAAATGCTATAATTGATAACCGTCGTCACCAGCGAAGCGGCAATTCCTTGATGTTTCCTTTCCACTGAATTGGACAGCATCAATGTGGCCGCAGGGAAGGACATGTCCATGCCCCATGGGATAACAAAAAGACAGACAAAGGTCAAAGCCCAGTATGTCTGGTTGACTGGCGCGATAGCCGTGAGGACATTGCCCATAGTGAATGCAGTCATTGACATGATCATAATCAAACCTGGGCGCATTCGAGCAATCAAAAATCCTGTCACAAAACAGGCAGCAATACCAATTGGGGAGACAGGAACAAACTCCGCAACTGCTAGAAGTGGACTCTTCTTCCGAAACTCCATTTCGAATCGCCAGAAATACCAGATCCAGGCACCGAAGGCACCCCAGCCACATGCAATACAGCCCAGGACGAATGAGACATCGCGGCTAAAAGCATGAAATGGAATAAGAGGGTGCTCGGCAAACCGGAATTCAACGACGAAAAATGCAATAAGGCATAAAATTCCCAGAATCAATAGGACATAGACATATGGTGTACCCCAACCAGCAACGGGTGCTTGATTCCAGGCAATGTTGACCAGAACTAGTCCAGCGATTCCGCAGACTGCTCCAACAGCATCCATGGCCTTGAGAAGGTCGACAAAAGATTTGATATCGTCGTTATTTCCGTGATGAATCGAGGGTAGAATGACAAGTCCCAAGCCGGCACAAATGAAGGAAACAATGGTCTGGGTCCAGAAAGTCCACGGCCACCAGGCAAGCTCTGCAAATATGGCTCCAAAGACGGCCCCGAGGAGAGCGCTATTCGGAGCCACTGCCCCGAACAATGCGAAGATCATCGCCTTCTTTTTACCCGGTGCATATGTAGCACCCAAGATTGCCAGACCATTGGGCAACAGCATGGCGCTGCCGATACCCTGCAGAACACGCGCGATGATAAATAGAATGTGATTCGAATAAACGCTGAATCCAGCTACAAGAGACCAGACAGCGAGCCATATGAATCCGAAAATAAACATTCTTCGATATCCGAAAAGATCACCGCATCGTCCAAAAATAATGATGAAGGTGCCGACAGTCAAGGAATAACCTGCTAAGAACCAGCTGAGGACTCCAGCATCGTCGATTCCAAAACTTTGTCCCATGATATTAAGGCTGGGAAGACAAACGCCGAGGTTTGTTTGCGTCATGAACTGTGCCATGCAGACCAGTGTAATGAACAATGCCTCGCGGAGAGGTGAAACCCCCTTCGATATCGATGGCGTAGGGTTTGAACCAGATGGAGGAATGAACGAGCAGGCCAAGGGGGAGGGAGGAGAAGCAGAACGTGTGCTTGATGACATTTGGAGAACTTTGGCCCAAGCCTGAAATGAGGTTTCACATATTAATATATGCAAGCAGATCTAAATGAGGGAAGAAGAACTCGAAATTGGAAGCCCTTACGATAGAGCTGACAGTGATTATCAAGGCTGCGGTAATCACAAGAGCGATGGGAATCTCGTCTTGCGCCAGGAAGTTGAAGTTGAAGTGTGAAGTTTTGATTGCTGGGAAAAAGAAGAGTCAAAAGGCTGGAGACGGAGAGGGGATGAAAAGGTGCAAAGGTCAAAGTGAGAGATGTGGGTGGGATGTTCCTTCCTTGGTAGCTGCCTTATTCTCTACTTCGACCCTCTGTAAAGGGAAGGTACGATACTCTTAATTCTAGAACTAAATCCGGCTTAGCTCAGCATTGAAGTACATAATGAAGTACACACTTAGGTAGACTGAATTCCTTCATATTAGCTATTAAGAATTTTAAGAATTCAGTGTCTCAGAGTCTCGACCAAGAATACTGTGCATGACCTGTCGCAACTTTGCTGCACACTGAGTCTCATCCCCCAAAACATCATTGCATCGCCAGGAAACAAACCGGTCTGGACGAGCAAGTACGCACCCTGTTTCATCAACGCCACGAACACGAGCCCAGTCAAAGTAGACGTCTTCGTAATCCTGGCGGAATCCGATTGAATAAGAATGTATGGTGACGCCTAGCTCGCAGCCAACTTGAACTGCAGCCGATTTCCAAGCTTCACCTCCAATTCCAGTATAAATCGTGTAAGCTCCAGCCCCGGCCAAATCAATGCTAGAAATACGCTGTGTAGGAGTAGCATTGTTGAGCCATACATGTGGCACGCGACATCCAGGGTACGTACTTCGAGTCAGAACCAAGTCTGGATCGGTTGCAACAACTTCAGGTGAGAAAAACGAGAGCTTCTCATCTGTTGAATGCACAGCCATACTTTTATAGAATTGACCCATTTCCGTTCCAAGGGCGTGATACTCATGTTCCGTTTCTTCAATGGCAGCCTGCAGAGCAGCACGGCGAGCGCGACCTTCGGGGGTTGCTTGTGTCAATTCATCCATTGCAGCTTTACGCTCGGCGGGGTTTGGTAGTGAAACGCCAAGGGCATCCCAGACTGGACCGTGATGCCTGAAAGATTGATTTGCACGGGTGACAACTCCACGACCGACAGGTTGGCGTTCCTCAGTGTATGTTTCAAGAATCGAAGGGGATGCTTGACCTGCAGTGTTGTATTAGTGACATGTCACTTGATGAGTTCGAGTTCGGATGTCCAACTAACCTTTCAGAACGTAAGCAACTTTCCAAGCAAGATTGTAAGCATCCTGAATGCAGGTATTCGAGCCAAGGCCATTGGAAGGCGGGTGTCGATGCACTGCATCTCCGAGGCAAAAGCTGTTGACGGATTAGTGATTCTGTAGTGTTTGCTCGGAATAAGTGAGACGTACACTCTGCCATTTGAGAATTTCTCTGCCACTACGTCATTAATGCGCCATTTGGAGACACCCAGTATCTCCGTATGAATTGAATCGTCACCAATAAACTCTTTCATCCGAGAAAGCCATTCCTCGTTTGTAGGATTACACTCCAGCTCTTTGCCCCGTTCCGGAAGAACGATGAATAGCCATTCATCCCATGGCTTCACCATTCTTGCGATACATGCCCATCCAAACAGTGGATGTTCTTTGTCCGGCTGAAGAAGCCAGTGCAGATTTCCAGTACGGTATTGCATGTGACTTGAAAGATCCGCCTTGAGATGAACATTAAAGGCAAGCCCTTGATCAGGCCGGATGTCCAAGGGGAGGTCTGCTTGTCGAAACACTTCACTCCGAGCTCCATCTGCTCCAAACAAGTATTTTGATCGGACCTTGTATTCCGCCCCAGTAACATTGTCACGCAGAGTTGATGTCGTGCCGTTTTTGTCTTGGTGGAATTCAACGAAGGTGGTATCGAAGCGACATTTGAAGCCATTGAGCGTGGCGTATCGAACGAGGATGGGCTCCAAGAGTGTTTGAGGAAGATCAACGGGATCGCAAGGGCTGGCGGTTTCGTAGTCGCCCTGCAAAATACTCGAATATGTCAATTATCCATTTTTCAATTTCCTATACTTGTCATTTCGTTTCGTTGTCTGGACATACCTTGCGCTTCGGATCATGTCCCCAGGAGTGGATACGTGCAAATTCCTCGCCCGCCATACTGTATGCCCACCGTGTGTGCATCATATTCATGCTGTTGGTGGCAAGGCGGTTGCATTCAACATCCAAGCCAATGTCACGAAGACACTCTGGAAAGTACCATGTTAGCCATCTAGAATTGCTTGGCGAATTGAGATTAATTTACCCATCGCAGCCATGTTGGTGATGTGCGCCCTCGGAGTATCAGCGTTTGTTGAACAAGAGCTGACCATGATCCCTTGGATTCCTGTATCATAATGAGAAGCTGATAAAAGGGGTTGAAGTCAGTTCAAGACCGGAAGAACACACCATACGACGCCAGAAAGCATGCTAAGGAGGCACCGGCTGGTCCAGTGCCAATAATGAGGACATCCGTTGAAACGACAGGCGTTGTTTTCTGATCTCCATCTCCGCGACTTAAATCAACGATCGTCATTTTTTGAGTACAGAGATCAATACCAAGCTCAAAGATGATGGGGCAAATCACAATTGAGACAGGTTCTAATGCAAAAAGACCAGAGGACTTGGGATCCCTTGGAGCGTATGGGGGAGCCCCATAACTTATACTCCTTATGTCAAATGCCAGGCATCGTTTGATTAACTCCATAGGTCAAGGTAGACCGGGTCTGGTCTGAAACGTGTCACATTCATACATACAAATGAATGAAACACGAGTCTAAACCGATCAAGATTTCCACGTATCCCTGTATTTATGCTCAAACAGGCAGGGATCAACAAGATTGGCTGACGAAGATTTTATTCGGCGGCAAAGTGCTGATCATTCATCTTATCAGATGGTATGGCTCAAGACGGCAAGAAAGGTTTGTCGGCAAAAGCTTAGAATGACTATCCCGATACCCACGGTCGGCAGTTCTTTCATGATCCCCGCGATCTACATACATTCTATGCTTATATGCTAGCTAAGCCGTGTTGTGTGCAGTAGCGTCTCCACCATGATGTAGTAGTTATTGTTGAACATGCTTGTGAAAGGAGGGGAGGGGAAAGATTCCAAGGTTGTTGTCTAGTGCTTGTTCTCATTTGCTGGCAATCATATCGATGGGGACTAGAATAAGTATAAAGACGTTGAATTCTATCACGGTGGTCCTTTTTCAAGGTTGCTAGAAGCCTGCAAAAGTCTCCGTCTGAAAGAATGTTTGACACGAAGATAGGGCTCTTAATTGCTCACAGGTCAACACCCGACAAAGTTCACGAGCATCCGGTATACAAAAGCTTTCTCTCTATGGTAATAGAAAGGGGGTTTGATTGCTGACAGTATCTAGAAATCATCTCGAACAGCGCCTTCAGACGCACAAATAGCGTCTTATCCATACCTGAGCACCTTGTTTCTTCGTGAATTAAGAGACACCCATCTCAAGCCCTCCGTGGACTTTTTTATGAATCATATAAGCGCTCATACTTCTCATAACGGGGAAGTCAATGAAGCATCGAGAACCCAGAGTACTGCCTCTAGATGAGAGCGTTTCAGCAAGTGGGTATCCATGAACGATCTGTTGAATAAGCCATGACTTGGTGTATTGAGGGGAAGCTAAAACATTTGAATGTCACATATAGGTTATTTTCTAGAAGACGAATGAACAAAGACTCGAAAGAGTTGTATTCAGATTGATTGAATCAATCTCTCTTAATGATTACTATGAACATCAAACTTAAGCCAATATGGGGTACCACCTGAACAGCCCTACGATCACTAGCAGCATAAATCCAACTTAACCTCGGGAACCTTGAAAATTGAAGTTCTAGGTAGTTCCACCTCTATTATAACCGATCAATTTATTTCTACAGCCGCTGTTATAGTAGTACTAGTGTAGTTACTAGTAACCTGAAATTCTCCCCAATTCAATTCAAGTCAAGTCACATACTAGTATTCTGTCGATCTCGAGAAGCAGGCCTTTGGCAAATCTCATTGCGGTCGGGCCCATTCAATGACATGCTCAATCTCAGCGTACGAGATCATCACCGCAGGCCCTTTTTGGGATAAATGCTTGCTTATGAGGTGAACGCCTTGGGGCGATTTTTGGGTATATCCGCGTCTAACCCGTAGAAGGGAGGCATGTGCAAATCTCTCTCCACTTACAAATAAGACCACTCGGATCGTGGAGCCTAGAAAGGCTTGTTGGCTAAAAGTTTAAATTCCTGGCTGTGATATTGTTTGCGGAAATAATCTTATCAGATCCTCATTTATCTCTTTCCAAAATGGGTTACTTCTTGTATTTCACCAGTCTGCATGTATTTCTTTCTGATACAAGTAGTAACAATGTCTTCCAATGTTGTGCAAGGAATCCGACCCTTCCCTTCCAAACACTTCGTCTATCTGGCCAGTACCTTTTTTTTAATGACAGGCGTCTCAGGTTTAGTGGTTAATTGGCAGGTGTCTTGTCTCATGCTTATTTACCTCTTTTGAGATATCGGTGAAATGATAATTGGACAGTTTCTCCACACATGCAGTTACGCCGACCGGACAAATCCGTTATGGTGGGTGCATGCCGACCATTCTCCGTCACGGTGCCGATCTTCTATCGGCCATCCAGTTTCCCGTGCCGTGTTTGTCGAGGTAGCCGTGCTAACCTCCCCAAAAAATTCGACAACCTTTTACACGGCTGTAGGTGTCTTCAGATTATTCAAATTTTGAGCCCAGCGATGGGATGCATATGTGATGTATGTGTAATACTAGTATTTTTTGTCACCGAGCGGTAAATTGAATTTAAACACGTCTTTTCAGCTTGGTCTCTGGAGGTTGCGGGAATGCTAATAATTTTCAATTTTTAACCTGCCAACGTGCGTCCTGACCAAAGATGGCTAACCAACATGTAGGAATGGAGTTGAACAGGTAGTAGATCTGAAAGGAACGACGCCAATGTTCAAGTTTGATCAGTTTGCTACCTAATAGTCTTACTAGTCCTAGATACTTGAAATGTTCCTGTTCAGTTTCTTCTCGGCTGTGCGATACCGGATGTTTCGACTTCGAGGTCTGACGATTGACCCTGTCGATCACATTATTGAGGAGCTGTTTTATGCGCCTAAGACCTTAGGAGTGGGTCTCAAATCTGAATCAATTTCCGAATTAGATCTTTTCATCTACTCATGAGTGCTTTCTAATGATTTGTGATGCTCTCTTCGATGACGAGTGGGTTCGAAGAGTCAAGGCTTCCAAGGTTCTCTCTAGTAGTACTCCGTAATACTGTGTGTACATAATCCAAAGGCCAAAAAGGCATAAATAAATTCCGGCTGAGCCGGCTCTACCTTCGAATAGTGCTCAATAAATTCCATTCTTTTCGATTGCGTTTCAATATGCGCAGCCTCGCAGGTCTCGCGTTGCTCCCTTTGGCAATTGCCGTCCCTCACTTTTCTCGCTCGTCCGAGCCTACCTACGACTACATCGTTGTCGGGGGTGGTACTAGTGGCTTGGTTGTCGCAAACCGTCTGTCTGAGCTTGATAACATCAATGTGCTCGTCATTGAAGCAGGAGGCTCGGCCCGAAACAATATCAATGTGACCGATACTGGGGGATATGGAAATGCGTTCGGCACTGAAATCGATTGGGCATACCAAACAAAAGATCAGGAATACGGTGGCGGTGCCCCTCAAACTGTTCGAGCTGGAAAAGCCCTAGGAGGAACTTCTCTTATCAATGGCATGGTTTATACCCGAGCCCAGAGCTCCCAGATCGATGCCTGGGAGACTGTGGGCAACAAAGGATGGAACTGGAAAACACTTCTACCTTACTATAAAAAGGGCGAGGAGCTTCAGATCCCCAGCGATTACTCTTGGCTGGAAGGATCGGGTGTTGCTTATGATCCTGCTGTTCATGGCTACAAGGGACCCCTCAAGGTAGGCTGGTCCTCTGACCAACTGAACGATGGTCTAGCCCAGAAGTTGAACACCACATATCAAAACATGGATGTCCCTATTCCATACAACAAGGACGCCAATGGCGGCCAGATGGTCGGATATACTCTTTACCCCAAAACAGTCGACTCGAAGTTGAACATCCGCGAAGATGCTGCCCGGGCATACTACTATCCGTACCAATCCAGAAGCAATCTGCACGTCTGGCTCAACACTCACGCCAACAAGCTGACATGGAAGGACGAAGATGCAGTCACCGCGGATGGTGTCGAGGTTACATTGGCAAATGGAACCACCACTGTTGTGAAGGCTTCTCGAGAGGTTATACTAGCAGCTGGGTCTTTGAAGTCCCCTCTCTTGCTTGAGCTGTCTGGTGTTGGTAATCCAGAGTAAGTGTATCTTCCAAGTTTACTAATTCATTCGCCGTGAATCTATGCTTATTTAAACAGTGTTCTCTCAAAGTATGACATTGAGACTAAGGTCAACCTGCCGACTGTTGGCGAGAACCTCCAGGACCAGATGAACAATGGCCTCGCTTATGACTCGCATACCAACTACTCCAAGGCGGCAGACTATGTAGCCTACCCATCTGTTAGCCAAGTCTTCTCCAACGCATCCGCTGTGGGTACTCAGCTCCTTGCCGATCTCCCTCGATACGCAGCCCAAGTCGCTTCGGCCAATGGAAATGTGACGAAGGCGAAGGACATTCAGCGGTTCTTCAAGATCCAGTGGGATCTTATCTTCAAATCCCACATTCCGGTCGCAGAAATCCTACTCGAGCCATCAGGACTTACCTATGACACCGAGTATTGGGCAACTGTTCCGTTTGCGCGCGGCAACGTGCATATTGCGTCCGCGAATCCCACGGCCCCCGCGTCTATCGACCCCAAATACTTCATGCTGGAATTCGATCTTCAAGCACAGGTGCAGGCTGCTCGTTTTATCCGTCAACTCTTCAAGACCCAGCCGTTTGCCGATATGGCTGGTTCCGAGACCAAGCCCGGTCTTTCATCTGTCGCTGCCGATGCCGATGATCAGGGCTGGACATCATTTATTAAGAACAACTGTATGTGTTTTCAAGAGGAACAAGGCTCCAATATGATGAAACTAACAATATAACAGACCGATCCAACTTCCATCCCATCAGTACCGCTGCTATGATGCCAAAGGAAGTGGGTGGAGTTGTTGACACCTCCCTGAAAGTATACGGTGTCTCCAACGTTCGCGTAGTAGATGCGTCCGTCATGCCTTTCCAGGTCTGCGGACATCTGCAGAGTACTGTTTATGCTGTTGCTGAGCGTGCAGCCGATATTATCAAAAATGAGATGTAAGCCCTACTATTACCTAGGTATGCCATGTCTTAGTCATCTGGGTAACTAGGTATTTATAGTACTTCATTAACTACTATGTACTTCCATATCCTAGTACTATATTCCAGTAACTATCTACCTATTCCAGTATCTACTTCAGTAACTAGTACATACTAATAAAGTAATACTGACTCAGAGCTAAGCCCGACTTAGTTCTAGAATCAAGAGTATCGTTATGATCAAACGGGAACCTCAGGTGGGATGGCGAGACTAAGGTTGATAGTGCATGAAGGATGATGGTGATAGAAGGCTGTAAATATGTAGTACTACATAGTACAATCAAAAGGAATAAAGAAATTCATAAATCATAGACGGTGTGTAAAATCAAATAAACCAGTAATTTATGCGCAGTGATGAAGTCAAACTTGCGGTGCTGCCTGCTCCTCGGTGCGAACTTGCTCCGCGCCAGCTTGCTCCCATGCACTAGCTTACTCTTCATCATCAGGTCGATTTGCGTAGCGGAAATTTCGCAGAATCGTTAGTGCCTTGGCCACCGGAGCATCGTCGCACTCGGAGACTGCGCGTCTGAACCCGTGGACTCCTTCCGGGCTTCACTGACTGCCGCAACGTATTCAGGCTTGGTGGCTACACTCGTAGTTTGGAGCACTCTTCCAACGGACGGGGTAGTAGTAGCTATCTGCATGTCTTTCATTGCGATTTCACAGGAAAGTAGGTCCTCGAGATCGTCCCAGTTCTGCGCTGGTAGCTTCCGGATAAACGACTGGACTCTGCTGTCAAGTTCCAAGCTGGTCATGAAGTCATACTAGTAGGTAGTATGACCTGCACTGCGAAGCGAAAGCCTACCAGTGTACTACTCGGCTTCGAACCTGAAGTCTCCATCACCTAATGAAAATGGCCCATTTCCTCCGCTACAACGACTAAGATAACCAGTAGCAGATAAATTCGATCGCGCCAGTGAATTTGAAAGTGCGTTCCAATGGAGCCAGAGCCATGGAGCCGGTGCCAGAGCCAGAGCCAGTGAAGCATGCAAACAGTAGCATTGAGCCCACCTCAAAGGGCATAGGACAGAGGAGCGGAAAGATGGTAGTATCTAATTCTACACATCCGAGCCCACGGTTAGCCATAGTCTTTACGTTCAAAAAAGATCCATATTACTTCACTTACGGCAGAGGGGGAGGGCAAGTGCACTAGCAACCCGGAATAGAGGACTCATTGTTCGACATAGCAACGTCGATTGAATTTTTGCCCAAACACCCCTGAAGTGAAGTTTCGCAGATTAGTATAGAGAAGACCAGTCCGGATTTATCGTAGATTATACCACGAACATAATCATCAAAGTCCACCGATAAATCGAACGACGAGTTTAAGTTGTCTAATAATTCCATTTGCTGCTGACGGAAATCCGCCCATCATGGTGGAAGAGCCGGTAGAGCTGATGCGGAGGGTGCGGATGAGATAACAACTGTATGGAAATAAATTGGTGGCGTCAATACGCAGAAGGACCAAAATGATCATGCCGTGAGATCGAGGATTTCTCTGCATTTCATAGAAAAAGAATTGTTTTAGATTGTTGCAGAAAAGAAGAGAAAAGAATAGTAGAAAAGGGGCGGGGACTCGGATGGAATCAAAAAGTGGGCGATATACTAGGTGGGTGGCTCCTTCCTTGGTATTGATACTTCCTCTTATGGTAACTACCTTATTCTCTAAAACTAATACTAATATCTACATAGGGAAGGAACGCTAGAAAGTATCGTGGATTCTAGAAAAATAGACTTCAAGTTGTATGGTATACTAGGGTAGTGCCAGTAGTAGTATTATCACTGTTATGATACAAGACTATAAAGCGTACCTGAATTTCCTGTCTTCTTTATCTGTGAAATCAGTTCTTGGTAGTCCATTTTCATCGAGCTGAACCTCCGAATCAGATCTTTCAAGACTTGAGCTCATTTCAGAGTCGCGTTTCCTGTTATCGGATGCACACAAGAAGCGATAGGATGTTACAGCCAGAGCTAGAAGGCACCATGTCACAATAGATGTGATGACACCCTCAGTATAACGAGGTTTTTGGGTCCACAGTTGCGGCGAGCCAATGCAGCCTGCGCAATATCCGATAAAGAACATGGTGTTGACAATTGCACGTTTCGTGTTTCCCTTAACATTAGATGCCGACAAGGATAGAAGTATAGACATGCATGCGGTGATGCAAGATGACTTGATAATAAACGTCAGTTTGGTGGTCTGGAGTTGTCAAATTTGGTAGACTTACCATCCAAGCAGCTACGATAAGTCCCCACTCAGCAGTCACATCTAGTTTCAGCAAGAATATGGTACCGATGAATGGTGGAATCATCAGGATAAGAGCTATGATGTTTCTCTGGCGTGGGAACATGTAAACGAGAGCAGTGCCAATCCATAGTAGGCAGACCTGTACTGCGCCCGATGGAGCAGTGTATAGCATAGTGTCTAACTTGCTATACCCAATGGATTCAATGACGAGTGATGCAAATGTTAGGACTGGGGATTGCATTGTTACCAAGACACCAAACCAGAATACTGCCCAGGCTTTGGGATCCAAGAGGGTTTCTCGAAGCTGGGGCATTGAAAATGAGGTTTTATCACCACCCTCACGATCCTCTGCCATGCGCAGAGACAGTACCTTCTTTTCGCGGGCATTGAGAAACCAGGCATTCTTGGGACCGCTGGGCATCAGCAAGAAAAAGCCAATACCAGCTGCGACTGTGAGTGCACCACAGATGATAAACAGTACTCGCCATGGCGCAAGTGCCAAAGAAGTATTCTTGCCGATTCCGTACATCAGAAGACATCCAATGACTTGTGCCAGGCCGTTCATGCTGACCCAAAGAGCAGTCCTCACTGTATGCTCCTTTTTCCGATACCATATACCCGTGATTGTAACGAAAGCTGGTGACACGGCACCCTCACTGAAGCCAAGGAGAAAGCGAACTGTCGCAAATCCTGCAAAATTTGTAGGCGCGGCTAGGCACATACAGATGGCTCCCCAAATGATGCTTGAAAATGTCACTCGGTCAGAAAAAGGGTTCGTGATATTGCCAGGATCCATGAGAAGTCAACATACACAGTTGCGCCAACAAACTTGGTAAGTGGGAGTCGGCTCATCAGATAAATAAAGGGATATTCTGCGACAAGCTGGCCCACGTAGAATATAGAGCTAGACCATGAATATTGTGAATTGGTCAAATTCAGATCATCGATCAAGCCAAAGACAGCCGCGTAGCTAAGGCTTTGCTTGTCAAGATATTGTAGGAAGAACACGAAGCACATCTGCAAATTGCTTGAATGATGAGTCTCTCATAGCCTAGTAAGCTCCGAGTCTTCAATCAGAGAAACTTACAAATGGTAAAATAACCATATCAATTTTCCGCAATACTGCCTTTTCCTCCTCGGCAGTATAGCCTTCGGAGGCTGCGACAATATCGCTACTTCTGCGATGATCGTCTTCTTTTTTCGAATCTTCCATAGCAACGGTTCTTGCAACAGCTTGGCTTTTGGGTTAAAAAAAAAGAAGAACAGATATGGATAATATAGACGAAAACCTCGGAAGCAAGGCTCGTTCAGAGGACTTCAAGGAGCGCTGAGGAGCTTCTATTTCAAAGGAGTATCAACAAGGGATGATACATCGCCAGTTGTAAACCCCGGTTTTTTTGAGGAGCTGGAGACTCCTATCTTTGTATAATTCGGAAGTGATCAACTGGCGGTATTGATAAATATGACGAATGATGTGAGGCGGGGGTCGTCGATCCGATGCCACATCGGCTATCTGCACGGCCAGCTTCCCGACCAAGTCATTCTGCAGTGCACCCATTTTTCGGCCACGATTGCCATCTTGACCTAGGATTAATTTCAACTGATAAAGCCCCATAAAATCCTCTTCTAAGCACCGGGAAAATCCGATAATTGTTGTCTTGTACACTTTCTTATCCTCCGCCATGCCTGATCATCCACCCGTTCCAGGCTCTGACATCAGACCTTGGGCCCGACCTGCACCACTGGACTATCTCTTTCTCAACGCCAATATTGTGGATGTGAAAGAGGGAAGCATCTTGCAAAATGCAAGCTTAATTACTCGCCAAGGGAAGATTGAATCGGTCTCTGCTTCTTCCCCGGAATCTCCCTTTCCTCCGGATTTAACAGTCATCGACTGTAAAGGAAATTATTTATGCCCAGGTCTCTTTGATGCCCATGTGCATCTTTGCGCAGTGCCTGGCTTCCAGGATCTTTCAAAGGCTTTCGGAAACTCCGATCATGCATCTCTTTTAAGACAACCATTTGTGGCTGCTCAGATGCTTCATCGCGGGTTCACCAGTGTTCGTGACTGTGGTGGGGCCCAACTTCCCCTCAAAGAAGCAATCGACGATGTATTCCCAGGCCCACGCCTTTTTATATCTGGCCATGCGCTTTCCCAGTTTGGAGGCCATGGAGACCTTCGAAGCTCCCATGATCAGGCTGAATGTTGTGGGGGTCTGCACAGCAATAACCATTTGGGTCGGCTTTGTAACGGCGTGCCCGAATGTATGGCAGCAGTTCGAGAAGAGATAAGATGCGGTGCCGACTTCATCAAAATTATGGGATCTGGCGGAGTCGCATCGCCAACTGATAAGCTTGAGCATTTGCAATTCACAGATTCCGAGCTGCAAGCCATGGTCGAATGTGCAGAGAATGCCGGTACTTTTGTTACAGCTCATGCGTACACCGTGAAGGCAATTCGACACTGCATCGATAATGGTGTTAAGGGAATTGAACATGGAAATTTTGTTGACTCCCCAACTGCGAAATTGATGGCAGAGAAGGGGGTTTACCTTACACCCACATTGATCGCCTATGCTCAGATGGCATCTGATCAGTGGAAGGGCTACCTGCCGCCAGAATCACAGGAAAAGAACTCTCAAGTGCTCAAGTCAGGCCTTCAAGCATTGAAAATTGCATCAGAAGCAGGTGTCAATATGTGCTATGGCTCGGATTTACTTGGCCCACTGGGATCCGCACAAACACAGGAATTTGCTCTGCGTTCGCAAGTCCTCTCCGCAATTGAGATCCTTCGTAGTGCGACTATCAACCCAGCTAAGATGATGGGGTGGGAAGATTCAATTGGCCAAATAAACAGTGGGTTCCAGGCGGACATAGTTTTCCTAAACAAAAACCCGCTTGATGATGTGACTGTGTTTGACCGTCCAGAGGAACACGTTCTGAGTGTCATGAAAGATGGCCGCGTATGCAAGAGCCGCTGGGAAGATTTGAGAGAAGATTCTGAAATTCCTGTTAGAGTCAAATACAACTAAGCATCCTTATCGAAAGTTGAGGGTAGCAACTCCCAATAAATCGCTGATCTATAGCCAATATAAATGCTAGGAATTTTCAAGCATAGTTGAAGCTTTAATCCGAGTCATATGCCAGTGTGGAACCAGGCTCGGAATGACTTGGATCCCTGCACCGTTATTTGAATTTGATTCGAAGTTATTTATGGTAATTGGATTGTAAGATCCGAAAAGTCTAGAGCATCCAACCCCGTCAGACCCATCAAGAACGATTGCTCGTCATTGTGTAGCATCGAAAGAATGTCATATGATTGAAAATGTTCTGGAGAGTCATCCGAAGAGCCGTGGGGAATAAAAGATATGGTTGGGTTCTCATCTTCATGCATTTCTTGGTTAGCCGTGCCACTGAGACGCGACGATGCTAATGACCAAGGATCCTGAATGGCCTTTTCTCTGTTTACAGCGATTTCTTGCTGCGCAACATTTTCCCATTCTTGTCTTTCAGAGTCATCTTGCCTGGTAAGCCATTCCGTCCACTGATAGTAGCCAGACTGGGGATTCGAAGCTAGGTCGTCATGGGGAAAGGTATTACTATGCAGCTGTAGCTTGCTGGCTGCTTCATTTGTGATCGATCGAACTGCTTCAACAAACGTCACTCCTAATTTGGCAGTCATATTTCCGGTGGCCATTTTCCGTAGGCAGTTTATTCCGAATTCGACTCGATGATCATATGCCGAGTCTCGCTCCAATATCCCAGACACTAGAGTCACTATGGTCGCAATGCTGCAGCCTTGAAAATCCGTGAAAGAGAATCTGGTGGTTTTTCGATTTGCCGTCAAGCTTTCAAACAATCCAAGTGTTTTTTTGGCAGCTTTCGCACAGCGGCTTGCCAATATTTTGGCATTATCATTGATGCTTGGCGTCTCACAGTCGGTTTGTTTCAATTTCATTCTTACGATAGTCACTAGTGCAACTTTTCCCATCGTGATGAAAGCGTAATAATAATTCAAATAAAGGTGGAGAACTGCTCGGTATTTGAAATCTTCCGGGCGCATTTGATCGAGTTTCCAATCCGAGGGAAGGGAACGCTTCCAAGCCTTAAGGTCAGTTTCCCACTTTGACTCGGATAAGTGGGCTGATTCTGGAGGACCATCCCTTCTATTTGTTAATGCATGACTTCGGTGAAGGGCTAAACGTGACATACATGAGACCGGCTATTCCATCAAGTATCTTAATCAAATGAATGTATGCCATCTGACATCTCAGATTTCCAAATGGCTGCGCCTGATCAAGAGCTGGACAGTGGGAAGGAAATGGTACTGTGATAATTTGAGTATCAATAGAGCGGGGTCTGTTCAGTTTGACGGTAGTGCACCTATACTCTTAGAGAATGAGCAGAATTTTGGTAAAGATGTACTAGCAGTACTACTGACCGTTCAAGTGAATATATCGACCACCAAAGGCGAGATCTTATCTCCTTTTCTCGCTCATCCATTGCTGTGTCTTCTGGGCTAAGATGAAGATCCGATGCTAAGGCTTTTCTCAATGCTAGCCCTAGAAAAACATAGGACGTCCCTATCGCACTGGCGGGCATAAAATAGACCCCAAGGACGAAAGGAGCCTGCACCGACCGAAGACATGACCGTTCCATAATGTCAGGTATCAGGGTCTTGGCATGAACAGAAAATCCACGTCCGATTTCGGCATTCTCTTTCTGCTGACTAGATTCAAACCCTTCGGGTTTTTCCAGTGGTGTCCATTGGCTTCCAAGCGCAAATGTAGCCATGGCAAGGCAGATAAAAGCTGGATCCAACCTCAGAGAAGAGTGCGGGTCTGTATAGAACTCATCAATATCTGCGAGTAGCTGAGCTTGATCAAAGTAGAAAAACACATCGGTTGCGTGTTTCATGAAAACCAAGAGCAGAAAATCGGCAACAGGCCGTGGAGGAAAGGCTGCGATGGCTGCATGTATTCTCGACAGTTCAGATGGTTGCAAAGTTTTGGGGCGAATCATTCGCTTTTATATTTTCAGCCACGAGATCTGCTATGTTCAGTCTTAGGGAGCGGGACATACAGCTTGCATTGCAACCATCTCTCTCTCCTCAGGAATATGCTGGGGGTCAAGTGAGAGGGCTTCTCGAAGCCGAGACAAGATATTCGGCCATAGAACTCGCTTCGATTGATCCGCAATTACATGCTTTGACAATCCCTGGGATAGAATAGAAGCTGGCGATAAATTTTCGGAATCCTCAGGTGTTCTATTCTCTGTGAAATTACCCGTGCCATCGCCAGGTGTGGTCGCTGATTGGTTTTCTGTTTGACAAAGAGGCGGAGTCGAAATTTGAACTCTTGCAAAGGGCTCTCTAATATGGAAATTAGCAAATGAGAATAAAAAAAGCTTAAGAAATTCTTACTCCTCGAACTTGCAATCTAATTTCTTCGTTGAGCACCGTTGGCATTTGTTGTGAGCCCCTGCAAGGGAGCCACTCCTTGTTGGAACGCATTTGCTTTTTCTCCGTTTGCATAGGGCACACCTGTCATATCTGTCATTACCCACTCGTTTGTAAGCTGAATCGCCCTAACTTACGCTCGGGGTGCTCTCTTTCGATCCACATCTGCAATGCGCCGGCGTTGCCTCCGTCGCTCTGCAGCAGCCGGATCCATTGCCGCAAGAGTCGTAAGCTATATTAAGCGGTCGAGCATTCAAAGGGAACCTATAACTGCTCCGTTTGGCCTTATGGACTTTCTGCTTGTAGATTGGCTCGCATTGAGAGAAGAAAGCCATCCAGCCGATGGGATTCGGGAATTTGTCGAGGACAGTTATCCGAACAACGCTATCTTCCCCGCATTTCAGCGCGGAGCTGTGCCGAGCCAAGAGAATATATCCACTTAATTTATTGGCCAACAAGTCAGAGAGATAAGCGAGGAATTCCGCTCCTTTTTAGATAGTGCATGCCGTTACAAGAGTACTTGTGTTGACGAAAAGCGCGCCAAGAAAATGGTAGGCATCGCA
This sequence comes from Penicillium paxilli ATCC 26601, assembly GCA_000347475.1. Taxonomy (NCBI): domain Eukaryota; kingdom Fungi; phylum Ascomycota; class Eurotiomycetes; order Eurotiales; family Aspergillaceae; genus Penicillium; species Penicillium paxilli. The sequence goes on from KB644843.1 coordinate 44,935, forward strand.
AAGTGAAAGCTTCTCTGGTTGAGAAAAATGACCTTGCACTCAGCAAATCGAGCTCTCAAGAGCCCTCGCTAACCACCAACTCCCTCACTCGGTCTAGACACCACTTTTGTAAGAACCATGACATGGCTTTCCAGCTACTTTGATCCCATGATTGAGATTCGCCCTCGGATCGATAGACGAGTGCCTCTCTCATATATATGTCTAATTTTAGATCCCAGAGATCGAAGATCTGTGGCATGGAAAAAGACATCATGATGACTCGATCGCGGACGAGAGGCAGCGGGATCAGATCGAGACTCGCGTGATGTGGGATTAGAATCTGGGCCATCGTTGGCTGAAGATGGACCGGTATTGTGGTATCGAGTGTAGATGCCACTAGGTCCCGAGGCTCATCACCTGCTTTTATTGATCTGTAGAATGGGGATATGTATGATTGACGGCAGTCTGAAAGTCGAGTCAAATCGAAGCCAAGACACACAGCATTGTTGAGAACTGCTTCCAAGATGGTGTCTCGTGTGCTCCGCAGATTGTTCATCCGCGGATCTGCCAGGCCAAACTGGGGAGGCTCTTTCATAATCTCCAGGCCTGTCTCATATAGTCGTGGATCTCTACATTTGGCTGCCCCAATACTGTAATCGGGAGAGATTCCCTGGGAGGCTCCTGATGGCCGAGGGACCAATTTTTTCATCAGCCCTCGCTGTGAGATTGCTTGGGATTTGCGCTCCTTTTGTCGATCCCCTATAATTGTGAGACTCTTGCAATGTGTGTCAAAAGATCTGGTAAAACATACTGTAGGCTTGCTGTGCGGCTCGGTTCTGTGCTTTGCGGGCGGGCGTAATGACCCGCTTCCTCGGCGTGTTGGACGAGTGGCGGACACCCGGGGCATTCTCGGTGACTGGAGAAGACATTCTCAAACCAAGAGGTCTTCCGGAACTTCTCGGTCAGGAAATAGCACTATCAGCAGTCGTATTCAGTAGGAGTTCTGAAGGTGGCGCGTAGATGAAAAGAGCAACGAAGTCGGATGTAAGCTTAAGCCCGAACTCCGAACTGGCTGATGTTGGCTTACGCGGATGGGCCAATCACAACACTCGAACTATAGCCTCAAGAACTATTCTCATGTTCTCGTTCTATGGCCCTCTTCCAAGATTCAATTACTATAAATAGGGCTTCTAATCTTCTCATTTACTTGAAAAATAACCATACCACAAGACATCAAATCACAGATCACTTCAAAATGACTTCGAAAAAAACAATCGTGGTTGTCGGTGCTACCGGAACTCAAGGAGCCTCAGTTGCTCGCACATTTTTAAACCTTCCCAACTGGAACGTTCGCTGTCTGACCAGACAGACAACCTCGGAGAAAGCTCTTGAGCTTCAGAAGGTAGGCGCCGAAATAATCCAAGGCGACCTTGGAGATGAATCATCTCTTCGAAAGGCATTTCAAGACGCCCATGCCATTTTCGTCAATACGGACTTCTGGGCCCCATTTCAAAAGGGGGTGGCTTCAGGGAAAGAGTCAGTCACCAGTGCCCGCGAAGCCTACGAGACTGAAGTTGCCCATGGCAAGAATGCGGCTCGGGCTGCAGCAAGCATTCCAACCCTGGAAAGATTCATCTACTCGGCTCTGGGACCAATGAGAGAAGCATCCAACGGAAAATACTCGCATTCTTATCATTGGGAGACCAAAGCGAGTATCGTTGAATACATTCAGACAGAGCAGTCTGAGCTGGCTCAAAAGGCCTCCTACATTTACATCGGAGCTTACATCACCAATGCCTTACTCTACCCCAAGTTCAATCCTGAGACTGAGAAGTATGTCTCCATTTTGCCGATTGCGAAAGAGACTCGGATGCCAATTATAAACGTCCCTCGGTCTACTGGGCCTTTTGTTAGAGCTCTGGTTGAGGATGAAGAGCCAGGCACGAGGCTTCTTGCATACGATGATTATCTTTCAGTTGAAGAAATTGGGGCCATCTGGTCTAGGGCGCTGGAAAAAGAGGTCAGGTTGATTCAACTCACGATGCAAGCCATGAACGAGAAAACCGGAGTCCCGTTCGAGATCCTCGAGGGGGCTGCGTATATTGGCGAGTACAGCTACTGTGCGGGAGTGCCTCATGTTATCGAGCCAGATCAGCTCAAGACCCGAGTCGAGACACAAAATTTTGAGGACTGGCTCAAAGAGCAGAATGTCCTAAAGCTTTTAGAAGGGACGGATTAGATATTCCATTCTGTTCATCAATCGAGACTAGTAGTCTGAAGCGAATCAAAATGAATGAAATTTCTGTAATACTACTACAACTCACAGGTGCGACCTAGGTACTACAGTAATAATACGGTGTATAATTGTAATTTGCAAACATCTAAGGCTGAGCCTTTCTGGCTTTCATCGGACATTCAGCCTTTTAGTATGTATCAATATGATAAATTGGGGTTCTATATACTGATATGTCTCTACTTTACAAAGTTGCGGGCGCATGTGAGTGTCAAGCACAACGAGAGAGATCAACTAGTCTGAAGAAACGACAATCTTGGGTGGTACATCTTGACCGTTCACTGGGGAAGAGACTGCAGGGTTTGCTTCAAGTATAGAAGATGCTCTGCTTGTAGTAGGAGCAATACTTGTGGATGTTTCAATGGATATACCCCGGTCATGAGATGACGGAATATCATCGCAAGCTGGACTCGCATCAGATACTCCAGTAGTATTTCTATACGAGCTACCTCTCGATGGCAATGTATAAGCGTGCCTTGGACGAGTCACTGGGCGTATGGAAGATGGCCCTGGCAGTGACAAGTGTCGAGAGATGTCCAGTGGTGTACGCGAGCTGCCTTCACCATATGATGTCTCAGAGCCAATGAAGCTGCTAGCCCTAGAACGAGGAAGAGGGGAATTAAAGGCCTTCTGAAACTCAGGAAGATCCTTATTTCGAAAATTCTCACCCGGGACCACAGGAAAGCTGGATCTTTCCTTGGCGTTGAAGCCTGAATCTTGAAATTGAGTATGCGCCTTGGTGGCAAGCTGCATGCTCGCGAGATTGAGCCATCGGGTTACTTTCCGTCTTCCTCCCGGATCAACGGACCACTCAGTCTGATTGGTGGTTGTGCGTGGGATCTTGGGGCTTATTGAAGCTTGTGTATCTGTTGCTACTTCTGAGCATCGACTTCCGTCGATTATTTGAGAGCTGCGTCGTGGGCTAACAGCTAGTTGGTCTGAGCTGTCATCTTGAACCGGATGCTCACTGTACCCCAAATTTGATGCCATAGCATTTCCATTCAAATAGGGTTCTTGATCATTATCCTCATTTTCGTCAGCCTCCATATAAGCCGCGAAAATAACGTATAAAGATCCAATCGCGGCAAGTCCGGTGCCAACAACGGGGGCCCATTGACCTGAGGATGGAGCAAAGATAGATTAGAAACGGAGTCAACGGTCAATCCTAATATGATCAAAATCACAACTATCTGCTTACCTATGCTAGTGATCGGCTCAGTTTGATACATGACAGGCTCACTGAAAAAGTTCATCTCGCCCTTGGCCAAAATTGCAAGAACTGCTGCAACGAATATGGGAGTCTCAATTAGTGTCAACCAGCCTCTTATTCTAGTAGCGATCCCATTCATCTGCTTTGGGGTTGCCCCGTTTGTTCCTCTGATTGGCTGATCGTCGGGTTTCTCATTGGAACTGCCATTCTGCGACGAGAGCTTCTCCCAGTTGTTCTCAAGAATTTTAATCCAAGTTGACACCAGAGAGAGAATTGCCGGGACACAACAAGCTGCAGCAATGAGAGTAGCAGTATTGAAAGTCAACTCCCGAGGAATAGGTATGACATAGATATTATCAGCAGCGCCTTGTCGTAAAGGAGAGTAAGGGCCATCCTCTCCACAAACCAAACCGCAATTACTATTGTAGCTGAATGTGTTGTTCTTTGCCCATTGTATAGTGGCTGGATCGTCAATCGGACAGGAGGTAGATTCAATACGAATGAATTCTACCGTCAAGCTGAGGAGTCCAGCAAGAAGTAGCCCAGTCCAGAGAAATATGATATTGCGACCAGGGTTATTGAAGTATGTTTTGGAGAGCTTCACTGTTACTGGGGCCGTCAATACTCCAATCGAGCAGAGTTGAAATGCTCCGTAAACATCCATGTCAACGGCCCCTTGATCAACCAGATAATCAGGATGGATGCCAAAAGAAGGTCTTGAAAGCTGCGAGTGTGTTCAGACTTACCTTCTCGATGTAGACAGGCCAAGACAATCCCATGAAGGGCTGCGACGGCAGGGAAAAGCAGTACAGCTGCAAGACCAGCATTTCGAATCCATTCGGCCTTGCGAGCTAAAACGCACGCTGCCACCAGAACATAATATCTGCAAATAGAGTATTAGCTCGCTTCAAGTTCAAGTTGGGGACTTTTCTTCATCTTTCGGAGGTTCTTGGCATACAGAACACGAGTCCCAGGACCATACTGCCCAGATACCGGCCAAGCACAAACAACATCTAAACCTGGGTCGATTGCACTTGGGATCGATGTGTTTGTGCTACGTTGCACAAGCTGGCTATCCGGAAAATAGACAGGGAATGGAATCGCCGGCATTGCTAGTCTTCCATACCCTGAATGGTCAAGTTCTCAAGGAAAATAGTATAAGGTACATATATCGAATTAGTCGCTTCAAGTGCTGCCCATTGCATGTTGGCATCTATCTTGATGATATTCTGACCAGGAAGGACAAAGAGCGAAGAGACACGAGTCCATGATGAAAAGGGCGCGGCCGCCCGGGTTGAGGATCATGAAGAAAGCGAGGAAAACACAAGCACATACCACCCTGCATATCTACTATCTATTCGTCAGCAGGAGCCTCATTTTGCATAAGACCAATCGCTTCTTCCTTGAAGCTTTGGTGACATCCAGAAAACGGGGCCCACTGCTCTGTTTCTCGAACCGGGAAAGTGTCCTCGTGATAATAATCCGGGCGTCTGCAGCAGCTGGGGCGCAGAATACGAGGCCGGGCAACTAGCGAGCTCGTTGGTTGGCCCACTGGGCACGGTGCATCTCGCTTCTTTTTTGCTTTTTTGGCATGGCCAGATTCCTAGAACCTTGTGAAGGATGATGAAGAGGGGGGAATGAGGGAGAAAGTACTGGTATTTGGAAAATTTGTAGCAGTGAAATTGACACAAACTTGTTTCCAGTGAAGATGCCCACAACCTTGAAAAGGATCACCAACAGTGTCATATCTGACCGGAATGAATCACTATGCAATCAAATGAGGGATCCGCGCGGGGTCGGGCAGCCAATATCTTGGCCTCCCCCCCTCCAGTCCTTCTTTTGTAGTTTATTACTCTATACACTAGTGTACTAATGCCTGCTCATGGGCTTAGACCAAAGGGAACTAAGCTAATCAAGACAGATTTCTTCAGCACGGGCTGTGTGCCCTCTTTCTGATTGCTGATCATTTTTGAGGCTTAGACCGAGAAAATTTTCCTTTTTGTGCTAATCCCTGGGGTGTTCACACAGCCTGGAAGCTCAACACAGCTCAGGAATCAAGATCTTCGGCCAGCCCTCAGGCCATAGATGAACAATAAATACCACATACAAGAGCCACCGGCCCAGAAGAAATCCCCAAAGAGTCCAGAATTGAGCGAAAACCTCCAGGGCTTCAAGTTCAAGTTCTTCACCGCCGACTGCCAGTGGTCATGCGAGGAGGTTCATCATAGAGTCCCCTTCATTCCTCATAAGACACGGCTGCCAACAGCCTCTCCGTGTGGCGCTATCGCGAGGATCATCGAGCACTCTTTAAACGAAGTCTAAAATCCTGAATGTAAGAGATCTTTCGGCTCTTTACATTCCAGATTTTTCCCCTCCAAAACAAATACCTTAAGCCGCACGCACAAATTCATATGTAAACTAACCCGGGGCGTTTGCTTCTCAATAGAATAGACATTTCCAACTCACATTGATGTCTCACTTTTCAACAGATCCTCTCACACGACAGCCTTCCCTTTACCGCCAACGGGTGTGAGGAGGAACACGTTTGATCATGGCTGAAAACCTGGATACCAATCAAATCAAAGATTGGCGATCAATTATCACTTTAATTATTTTTGTTTTGACTAGTGAGTCGGCGCAACATTCACAACTTGAAATAATCGGTCCGATGAGAACATTTCTAATCAAGAATCTTTACTTGTCCAACTCGCATAGATATCGTCGTTCTATTTCCCTTCCATATCCCATTCTACATACCCCGATGGCTTTACAACGCAGTCCTGGATGGTTTAGCAGCTGCTCGAATTATACCTCGCCGCGAATTGGACTCCGCGAATCCGAACCATGAGAAATCCAGTGTATTTGTGAGGCTCCAGCTACCTCTCAACTTTGTCACGGCACCTTTAATAGCGGACCTTTTTCTTCTTGCAATTTTGGCTATTGGGCGACAAGAAGTACATGATGGAACTGTCGGTGCTGATGGCATATCTCCAATCGATATCTTAGTTTTCTTTCTTACCTTGGCTTATATCGCGATTTCGATCGATGCTTCAGGGCTCATCAGGTATTTGGCATTCAAGGTGCTCCAGAAAGGTGATGGGGTGGGCCACCGACTTTTTTTCTACCTTTACACCTTCTTCTTTGCACTGGGCAGCTTCATCGGAAATGACCCCATTATTCTGTCCGGCACGGCCTTCCTCGCTTATATGACACGCGTATCCAGCAACATTGTTCATCCTCGAGCTTGGATACATAGCCAGTTTGCTATCGCCAATATCGCATCGGCAATCTTGGTATCCTCCAATCCAACAAACTTGGTCCTAGCGGGCGCTTTCAATATCAAGTTTCTTGTGTACACAGTGAACATGATCGTGCCGGTAGTGGTTACTGCCATCGTTGTTTTCCCCTTCTTGCTATATATCATTTTCGCGGATGTTTCTCTGATCCCCGTGTCTATTGAAATGCATGAGCTTTCGGAGGAGGCCAAGGCCAAGAAGCCGGTTAACCCAAACATCCCTCATGCGCGAGGAGGCGCCGAGGAAGAAGAGGAGGAAGTCAACGAAGAGAACGGAAAGCTTCTTTCGCTAGAAGAGATCATGAACCCATTTTTGGACAAAGGAGGAGCCGCATTCGGTGCTGTGATCATGGCCGCGACCCTTATCACTATTCTTGCCCTCAACGCCGCTAGCAATTCTGGGCATGAACGCCCTGTGTTCTGGGTCACTCTACCAGCCGCTTTTGTGATGTTCTGCTGGGATCTTGGAACTGGTTGGATTCATCGACACGAGACGCGTGAGATCGCTGCTTTGGGCCGCCAGCAGCACGAGGCCGTCCGGGCGGAGCGAGAGCGGCAGGAATCGCTTCGCAATTCCCCAGACCAAAATGCCCAAGAACGCATACTTGATCAAAAACCCATGACACATGACTTTTTTTCGGATAGCCTGAATATCACCAGCCGGTCCGATGCCGTTGTCCCTGCCAATGCTCTCAAGATTAGCATAGACACCCAAAGTTCCCGTGACTGCGACTGCGACGAGACCACGTTACCTGCGCCGATATTAGACGAGAAGGAGCCATTTCCTGAAGTTAAATCCCCGAGTTCGATTTCGAAATCCGGCGGAGACCTGGCTGTTACTCCTTCGTCTGAGAAAACACAAGCGCAAATAATCAGCGGCGTGGACTCGGAAAAGCGAGCAGATGGGCTTCAAGCAGAACCGAATCAACCAACAACCCTCGTATCACTTTGTGCGAATGCTTATCGCTGGCTACAAGAGACTTTCCCGACAGTCACGGTGGTTATATCTCATCTTCCATTCCCCTTGGTTCCATTTGCCTTAGCTATGTTTGTACTTGTACAAGCTCTGGTTACGAAGGGATGGGTTCCCGTTTTTGCCTATGGATGGGACCATTGGGTTCAAAAGACTGGGACAGTTGGGGCGATTGGTGGGATGGGGTTCTTGTCTGTGATTCTTTGCAATGTGAGTCTTCAATCGTATCTGAAATTCATATGTCCCCATTTGCTGAACGATTGTTTTCTCTTTCTCAAAATCAGTTTGCCGGGACCAATATTGGTACAACGATTCTGCTTTCCCGCGTCATCCAGGCCTGGCAAGAAATCCACCGAGTCAACCAAATTCCTATCAGTGATCGCACCTTCTGGGCCACGGTTTACAGTATGGCTCTTGGCGTGAACTACGGTGCATTCAGTACGGCCTTCAGTGCCTCACTAGCCGGTCTTCTGTGGCGTGATATCCTGGCCAGAAAATACATTCGTGTTGGTAGCATCGAATTTGCACGCGTCAATCTCCCTATCATCGCGATATCCATGGCGGTTGGGTGTACAGTTCTTATTGGGGAAGTGTATATAATGAGGAAAACGACGCCATACGATGCTTAACAGGGCTATTGTGGGTGCCTACTACCACTACATGTAGTGTAGTATGAATTATGTACTCAGAAAAGCTAGGTACTAAAGTGATATAAATGATAGATTTGACACTTGAATCATTGATCAGACCTCTTTAAAATTCCTCAAATACACCGCACTGCTTAGTACTACCAGCATTTAAGCCACCTGCCACCAGGGGGCACCTGGGAAACACATCAGCCCCAGATCGCATCCGGGCGAGTCCTCATTTCGAAAACAAAAATAGAAGGAATTATTGGATACCCTATCAACTTGAAGTTCTAGTATTACTACAAGAGCTAATAGTACTACAATTGTAGTACTTAGGTATGTAGTATGCCTTGAATTTTCATTCAATCCAGACATGGAAGTCTCTTTAGGGCTTGGGCTCACGATTATCTTCAAGGGCGGATAAACCTCGGGAACCCCAACCTGCCAGTGGATAGTAGGTACATAGGCAGGTATCATCACCGGATTGGTTTTCTAGCCAAGGACCAGGCTGGTTCAGGCTGAAATCCAAATACAAAAGAAGTAATTACCATGAATGATCTGTTGGAATTCATCCGCTACTTTCTTGATTGGTGGAAATTATCTGATGGGATTGAAATCTGGGGTCTTGGTGCGGGGAAGTAAATCGCGTGGGGGCAGAGCTTATTTGAAAGCATTCTTTTCACTCCGTATTTATCTAGGATATTCGTGAAATCTTTTTAAGAGCATCTTAGACTGCTCGCATTTCCATAAGTGCTACTTTTAATTTCTGTTGTGCTCGGGCTATTTGCTAGCCCGTTATAATCTTACATGCCGATATGACTTCTAGAGATTCGGAACCCGACACTATTTTGCCTGTCAATGAACAGCCAAAGTCTGGGCAATCATCATCTGGGAAGGAGGTTGCACAGTTCCTGGATAGAATAGATAATGGCGAGAACAACCGCAGTTTCACATTCGAGGAGGAGAAGCAAGTTCTAAGACGCATCGACATGCGTGTCTTACCCTTACTACTAGGCGCTTATTTCTTTCAACAGCTTGACAAATCATGCCTTTCCTACGTATCAATATTTGGGCTCGTCGAGGATACGCACCTTGTCGGTCAGCAATATTCATGGCTAGGCTCGATCCTATACCTTGCTCAGCTGGTGATGCAACCCTTGGCAGCATTTCTGCTGGTCAAGGCACCCACTGGAAAGGTCATTGGCACGGCCGTATTTCTGTGGGGGAGTTCACTCGCTATAACTGCGGCATGCACTGAATTCAAGAGCTTACTCGCAATGCGTTTTGTACTCGGAGCCTTTGAGTCTATGATTGGTAAGTGGTCATTTGGAAAGGTTCAGGTCAAGATGAAGAGATTCTATCGTCGATTTCGAGTATGCGTATGCTAACAATGCCCTTGAATTCTCAAACAGCACCTTCCTGTATCGCTGTAACGCAGATGTGGTGGCGTCGTGGCGAACAAACTCTCCGTGCCGCGTTGTGGAACGGCATGAACGGTCTGACTTTCATCGTGAGCCCTCACCTTGCATTCTCGATCCGAGCTATTTGATATCTAATAAATTCCCACCAGGTCGGAAGCCTGTTTACATATGGTCTTGGGCATATACAAAGCGACTCACTCCACTCCTATCAAATAATTTTCATGTTCTGTGGACTTTTAACAGTTGCATATGCATTCTTTGTCCTATTTCTGATGCCCGATTCACCAATGGAGGCAAAATGCTTGAGTGATCGGGAGAAATTCATTGCTGTCGAGCGTCTGCGTGCAAATCAAATGGGTATCGTCTCGAGAGAATGGCGTTGGGATCACGTATGGGAGACCGCATGCGATCTCAAAACCTGGAGCTGGTTTCTTCTCATCATTTCCATCTCGTGAGTTGGCCCTTTCACTGACGATCTCGGGGCACTCCTAGTACATGTCTGACAACATAATCAGAATTCCAAGTGGGGGTATAAGTAGCTTTGGCAGCCTCATTGTCAAATCTTTCGGTTACACAAGCTTCCAATCGATTCTCTTCAACCTTCCATTTGGAGCTATCCAGATTGTTGCAATCATCGGAGGAGGATGGTTAGCCACTCGTTTCAAGACAAAGGGTTTGGTTATTGTTCTTTTTGCAACTCTATCGGCTATTGGCACAATCATCATGCTGGTCTGCCCACGAGATCATAAAGGGGTTCTTTTATTCGGTTACTACTTGGTGAGAAGGATCAAATCTCGACGCAAGAGGCCCCTATTAATCTAGGCATGAAATAGGTTTCTACTCTGGCTGCTATCACACCATTGATTTATGCATGGGAGGCGCAAAATACAGCCGGTGATACTAAGCGAAAGTGTACATCAGCGGTGGTACTTGTTGGAATGTGCACCGGAAATGTGATTCCTCACTGCAGATTGACCCCCTTGACTTTCATGGTTCTAACCTTTATTAAATCGCAGGTTGTTGGCCCACAATTATACTCTCCGTCACAGGCCCCGGAATATCGTCCAGGCTTGATTGCGAATTTAATCATGTTTGTTCTGGTCGCTATTTTTGCCATGTAAGTTGCAACGATTGGCAGCCCTAAATGTTGCATATGCAATTGAAGAATAGTATTTTGACCATCTTTTTGCAGCCTCATGGATCTATATCTCATTTTTCTCAACAAAAAGCATGCTCGACAGAGAGAAGCTCTTGGAAAGTCAGCAGTCGTGATTGACGAATCTATGATGACGAAGAATAAGATCGAAACAAACAAGGCTGTTGAACTCGAGGATATCAACGAAGGACGTGATCAGAGTGTAGTAGACAATGGCTTTTTGGACATGACAGACCTCCGGAATGAGGATTTCATTTATGTCTACTAGTAGAAATTATCTGTGGTTTCCATGGAAAACCGTTGCCATAGGTACCGGTATCACATTTCTTGAGAGTTCTATTCAATTCTTTTGAGGATTTCTGTTCGATGACGGAAGTTCCCAGGTACCTAGTAGGTAATAGTTACATGCTGTCAATCCAAGTATATTTTGAGGAAGAAGGTACCCAGTCACGAAAAATGGCAGCCAAATGAATACCCATGGCACTTGAAATCAATTCAAGACATTTAAAAGCAAATTCAGAAGTAGCAGGTGAGGACTGTGTAAGTGCAGCGACCGTCAAGGGCCAGATAAGAACAAACCCACCGCATGAGCTTCTCACAGTTGGATGCGAGGTAGTATCGCGTTGCTCATGCGCGAGTAGGCCCAGAACGTATGGCACACTGCAGCAAATCTCTTCTGAGATTTGCGCCATATGCTTCCGAATGCTGAAGCATTTCATCTTAGCACTCTCAGACTCCTGGGCCCAGGGACGTAAGTACGTCAACATCATATCGTGAATCTGGAACTTTGTAGTCCGAAACTCATTCCACATATTTGCTACCCAGAACTTGGGATATTTGTGAGAGCGTGATTGGAATTGCGGGAGTGAATGATCGGGGGTGATTTGAAATGGCCGTGGTGTTGGAACAATATCATAGTAACAACTGGGAGATAAATCGCCCACCCATTTCTCGAGTCCTGACTCAATTGACTCGAGTTGCTTCAAAACATCCTTTGGGTCACTCATTTCTCCAGTGTCAATCTTATAGCGAATGTTTGCTAGATCAGCAATGATGACTGTGAGGTCACGCAAGGCAGCGCTGGGGGGATCGCGCATGGCTACGGCCATTTGGTTAGAAAGCCTTACTATTATCGAAGGCATCGGCTTGCTGCGACAAATACAACAGACGACCTGATGGATCAAGTTAGCTTTGATATTCGTGTTGAGATTGGGCGGGATTACTACAATTGCATTTCTCAAGCAGTAAAACATTTCAGGCGATGATGTCTTAGAGAGGTCATCTCTTTCTCGCGATTCCAATAGGTTCGAAGCGCCAATAATGTGATTCATCCAGTTACCAATGCATTTTGTCTCTTTACCAACAATGATCTGCGTCCTGTCAGCCACGGGATTCTGCTGCGTTATTGACCACGGAACTCACTTCGAAAATAGACAGCAGAAAGATTGCGATCAAAGTAGAGTCTTCTTTCAATTGCTCGGAATCACTCAGAGCCGTATTTACCAAGCTGATAGTTTGAAAATAGTCATCACTCGCTGACTTTTGGAGAGACTCGGACTGATGAAGGTTGGCAAGTGAGGCCTTTCCCGCGGCTGTGATCCCTGCCAGCAGGGCTTGTTCTCCCAAGGGTGCATTTGTAGAGTCTCTTTTGTAGTCGAATGAGCCTTCGATCAAATTGGAAGCACCGACCCAGTCAAACACCTCAAAGAAATAACACGAGGCTCTGTCTTGAACATCCACCATGAATATGTCAATTGGTAACAAAAAGAGCGAAAGTTGACTGGAAATCAACGCCTTCTCAAATGCTTCCTCCATGAGTGATTTCTGTGTACGACGACCGGCAGATGGCGAGGAATGAGTGGTGGCTTTAGTTCGCTGGGCGACAGTCTGACTCTCATCTCGAAACCATAGCGCTAACTGATCTCTATAACCGGGACACTGGCGCCCTGATTTCGTGCATCTTGCACAGGAAGGTTGCTGAAGGTCACACTGTTTAACATAAAGAGGGTAGATTAGAGCCTGAGACAGAACGATAGAATGTTCACTAATGAAAGATTAATGCACCAGACCTTGATTTTTCGTGCACGGCATTCTCCGCATGCTTGGCTAATAGTAACTCTGGAGGCAGACATCACGACTTCAAAATATCAACTCGAATGCCTGACTCGGAAGATACCGCCCTGGATAATGTTCAAATGTTCACATGGAGGTGAAAATGGTATATATACCAGTTTTGATGAGATATTGGTGAATCTGGATTGTCATAGACCCGGGGCAGACTTGACAGCTTTCTATCAAGTCTCCACATCAATAAATTCAAGTTGATTTGAAGTCATGGCTGGGGCTGAATAGTCGAAGATAGAAAGCTGAGAGATTCTTGAACAACCTTGGAAGGGGATGTGCAAAGCCTAGCTCCCTCTGAAAATAACACAAGGCTATGTGCAAGTATTGGATAACTATCGACTAGGGGTGAGCTAAAGACGAGGCTGCATATGTGAATAAGATCTCCCTGGATTGCCAAATCATTCTTGCTCGGTCATTGGCTAACTCGATTAAGCTGGTGAAACATTGGAAGGGCTTATAACCTTCAAGTTCATAGGGCTGGCGAATAAAACAACATTGGAACTAGTAGAGCGCAATAAGCCGTTGACAAAATTCCACCCCAAGGAGATCGGACATGTCCGGGGCACCAATCATGTACAGTCATGAATTGAACAGTACGCAATGGATGGATGTCGGTGGACCTCCAGGCTGTGAACCAATTCCTGATTGTTCAGAAGATTGAACCACAGCCTCATTCTGCATACTGTAAAGCTGATTTTAGCCCCCATGGTGATGTTGTCCACTGGCATGTTTTGTTTAAGTGCCCTTGGTTGGAAAACATCATTGGCTTTCTCGTCTGCGATGTGCCATTATGTGCATTAGCGTGCTAATAGTATCATCTAATTACCATGCGAACTTGGGAGTTCCAAGGTTCATTTGATGTTGACACAACGACACTTCGATTATTCGTTGAATTAAAATCAAGATGAAAAGCTAAACCAAAAATACTTCCATATTTTGCAATCAAAGACGTTTCTCAAGCTTGTGTTTGCCAAAAATAGCATTCAGCTGGTTCGTGCTGTGTGGGACTATCCGCCTCCACGGGTTTGGGGTCTAAATCTCTCATTTCCGCAGCCTCTTCATCATGCCAGTCCACCGGTGTAACGGTTCTTCTCAAGTGCTGGCCTTGCGCTATCGATGTGGCGTTCAAGGAATGCAATCCGTAGCGGCCAATTCAATTCCCCTGAAATATCTCTAATATTATTTAAAGCATTCCGTGCGCCACTGCCGCCATGCCATTACTAGTTTGAATCATGCAATTATGCCTTGGCTGTGTACTATTGTCGCGTGGCTGTGCGGATCGAGTCCACATTTCATGTGACCATTTAATAGATCTTAAATCCTCCGGGCATCAAGGTCTGGAAGACACCATGTGGGTCGTACTTTTGCGCGATCGAGATCAACCGCTGGTGGTTCTCCTGGCCATAGCCGGGGAAGATCGACTGGAACCCAGCAGAATCACCCATGTAGTTAAAGGCGTCATAAAGACCGGCCTTTTGGGTGGCATTGTTAATTGCATAGGTGGTCTCTTCCACCCACGCAGCCACAATGTCGTCGTAGGCTGATCCGATCCACTCAACAACTTCGGCGTAGCAGAGATAGATCTGAGAGGAATCCAGGCCAAGGGCATTTCCACCACGAGCCTCGGACGCCTTAATCCAGTCGGCACCAATGGGCTGCCAGTCCAGCTGGATGGTAGAGATGTTAGCGGATGGGATCTGCTTGTACAGCTTGGGAAGGTGGTTGAAGAAAGTGGTGTTGATGATGCTGATACCCTGGTGAAGCTCCTTATAGGTGGTGCCCTTCACTGTACCGGCAACGAAAACGTCACTAGACACTATGATTAGTTGATTTCTTCTTTGGGTATAAATATTATCAGTCTTACTTGATGCCGTCAATGACCATTTCACCAGTTTCGGCAGCGAACTCCGCAACAGTCTTGAAGCCAACCGTGCTGCTAATAGACGGGATATCGGTGAAAGGCTTGAAGATCTCAGGGTAGCTAGTGGTATCACTATCGTAGAAGAGGATCACGGAGGCCAGAGTAGTGTTGCCAGGAACCAAAGCAGGGACAATGTGCGTCTTTGGGTCGGAAATATCGGATGCGTATTTCGCGGTGGCCTGTGGTTATCAGAAATCAATGCACAAATAGACAGTAGTACCTACTAGGTACTACTAGTAAATGATTCGGGAATGGATAACTTACATCCAAGAAACGATCAATATACTCAGCCGAGACGGTGTGAGCACCGGCCCAGACCTTGGGTGACTCGATGGTCTCGAGATCAAAACGAGTGACCAGGCCGAAGTTGCTGCTACCGCCCTTCAAAGCCCAGAAGAGATCGGAATGGCTCGACTTGTTTGCTTCCACAACGGAGCCGTCGGCCAGGACGACTTCATAGTTCACAACGGTGTCACAGCCGAAGCCCACCTGGTTTCCGTAGAAGTTGACACCTCCTGCGAGGAGCAGACCAGGAACACCAACGGGACCGAGACGACCACCAGCAGCTGTCAAGTCGGATTTTCCGAGGAAAGCATAGACATCCGCCCATCTGCAGCTTTGAATCAGAATCGGCTATATTGCAGTTGCAAACTTATAGTAAATTAGGGACTTACCGGTAAGCGGGACCAACCGACAAGATGGACTTATCATCGTTCAGATGCATGGTGGAGAGGTTTGACATGACGACAAGAACGCCTCCGTCGATGTTGTTCGCGCCCTTGAAGCAATTAGTTGAGATTTCAAATTGTATTTGCCATTCAATCAAACTTTGACTTGAATGCTTTCCATTTCCCATAAAGATTGGACGTGGGAACCTACCTTGATACCCATGTGGCCACCACCGCGCACAGCAAACTCGGCGTTAGCTTCAACAAGAGCTTCCACTCCTTGAGCTAGCTGGCTGCTAGACTGTGGGCGGAAGACACATGCTGGAGACAAGATTTCGGTGTTGGACCAGAAGTTCTGGGATTCGTACTCATAGACATCACTGCTGCTGAAGAACACCGCATCTCCAAGGGGCTTGGCCAGCGCATGACAACCGGAGTTAACGGATGGAGTCGAATTGGCCGCGACCGTGGCGACAGCACCGGCCAGGGGCAGTGCAACAGAACCTACGCGCATTGTAGGCCAAAACAGATGATGTTTGAGGATGACAAGGTGTGACTGTGTGCCATGGGGAAAGAAGAAAACCTCAACGGTTCATGGCTACGGGGAAACTGACTAACCTTTCTTTTCCATGAGCTCCGACACTTACTTGAACAGGTACTGTCGCCTGTTCTCTACACTGTCTAGCTCCAATTTTGCCGAAGCTCCGGTGTTGATTTGGAACGAGGTGAATAAGTCTGTGGGGACGATCCACTCTGGTGCATTGGTCGGTGGAACAGGCCCACGGAAATTGCGATAAACACCCACGTCCCTGGACATGAAGTCGTTGCAGAAAGTCAAAACTGCAATTTAACCTTGTGGGTGAATCATTTGCTTGCGGTTCCTGTTCGGCCTGTGTATGGCATGATTCGTGAAACAGCATAAGGGTGAAGAGGGGGGGGGTTTCTCCGGGCTGACGAAATTTACAGTTTACAATAGTCAAAGGTTAATAGTCATGATAAGGGGGTATTATTTGTTGATCGTCAATATTATCATATACTATATGTACAATCGTCAGGTTCCTTTTTGAGGAATTGACTTATTTGGAATCTAGTATCGCCATCTCCTATTGTTCAGCGTACAGCAGTGGATGAATTCTCCACGTCGAACTCGATTGTGCGAACGATGCCCAAAGATCCATCCGCCTCCTTGTTAGGTACCCCGGAATGTGGAGGCGATAGAATGTGTTCCTCGCTCCCATTTTCGTGAGCCCCCTGGGTCGTAAGAGTTGCAGAATATTGATTTTCGCCATTCGTAAAATCGGGACGGTCGCTTCGAGGGATGGATCCAAGGGGGTGGCCGTATTTGCGAGATCGCGACGAGGCATATCCACCTCCAGATGTAAGTCCCAACAGGCGAGGGAAGTATCGTCGAATAAATGGTCTGATGGCTGTGATACAGCCACCAAATATTCCGAGATTCAATTCGATTGCACACCACATCAGTGCATCTGTTGTAGCCCCTATAGGATCACGTTTGAATTAGCAGTCGTTCGCGAATAGTGCGAGTTGTATAGATCTCACAGGTCAAATCTGGACTTTTCAAAAGAGTGTATAGTGAGGAGAGGCGAATGCAGCTGACGATACCGACACTATACAGGTTGTTAACAAAAGATCCAGGACGAACCAAATTTGGCGCATATAGTAACTCACAAACAACCCATAGCGAGAATAACTCCAACAGCAATCTTCTGTCGATTGGGCATCTGCAATCGCCGTAGCCACGGACTATGCAAGTACTGCGTTAGCCTTAATTCCCCATTTCATCATTTTTCCTCCAATTCAACCTACATTGGGACAATAACAGTTGCGAAGTCCGTGAAGATACCCAGTCCGGCATTCGCAAAGTAGAAAACAGGTCGGTTCATGCAATGTCCAGTCGTAATCGTGAGGTCCCAGGCCATACTGACGGGACTACAGCTTAGAATATTGGCGAGAATACTGGCGATACTGTATCCGGCGGCAATGAATACAAATGTCCATACAGCGATGTGGAAATTTCGGCTCGGGAAGATACGAAGATAGAAGATGAGGACTGAGCATTTGGTGAAGCCCGTAGCGGCGCAGTATAATATCGCGGCAATGACGTTCAACTACCATTGGCAATATTCATTAGCATAAAAAGACCCTTCAGTAGTACCAATACTAGTAGTAGTCGAGATATCTGATAGAAGTACTAACCTTCATAAACATTGGAGTTAGATGGGCCAAAGGGACATCCCACATGTGCTTTCCAAGGCCCCAATTAAGCACTAGATTCAGTCAGTGCTGCGTTTTCACCGCTGTAGTCGAAGATGGAATACTTACTATCCATTGTGACACCAGTCAAAGCGCAAGATAACATCTAAAAATCGTCAGTGGGCTTGCTCCTTTCTGCCTGTTTCTCGAAGAACGGTGACGTTGATGGGCGCATACCAGAGCAATAAGCATTAAATCTAGTCGAATAGTTAGTACTAAGTCTTCAAGTTGTCATATTGACAAAGGGCCACAAGAAACACTCACAATCATCCCAGCGAAAGCTCCGCACCACGAAAATTCGTGTCCATGTTCGAATACCCAGAGCAATTACAGCCAGCGGAAGGAATATGCAGTTGACAACGACGAACTTCGCTCCGATGTAGTCCGGATTGACAAAATTAGATGTCTGGCCAGCCGGCGGGGCCATTGCCGGCGTGATCGTGTTCTCAGCCATAGCACTGGCTCATGCGGAACAGTCTGGCCATCCAAGATTGAGGGGTGACAAGGTGATAAAGCAACTTCCAAGAACCGATTCGACTGGGGCAGATGATCTGGATCAAATATAAAAGACCAAGCGGGAGAGACGGGGGAATACCGACTGTCAATTACGTGACGAATAGAGTGGGAAAGAGTTCCATGGATCCAAAGACGTCAAGCCAGCCGTCATTTCTTTCTTTTTTTTTTTTTTTTGGCGGAACCATAGAAGCTTATAAAATGGCGTTTTACCATTGAACCTTACACTCCGTCGATAGGTTCGACTAGTCCTATTCTCTACTCCATTTGCCTAGAAAATGTACGGAATATTTTGGAACTCGCATTTTAGTGTCGACCATCTCGTGGATATCACTATAAGATTGATCCACAGCAGACCCAGTCGAGGCCCGTGAAACAGACCATGGATGATTAGCATTCGTGATCAGACTACAGTGTTCCAGTAAACAGTTGATACTATCGTATACAATGTGTATTCCGATCCCCCCTGTACCATATTTCAGGCATTTGCCTTTTTCGTTCTATGGTTGATTTGCCGAGACCAACTATCCTGCGGCGTTAGTAGCGGGCGCGACACGACTGCGACATCCCCGTAACAACGCGGCAGACGGCGCAATTTTGGCACCTACTGTACGGAGTAGTGCATGCATGCCCTGGACCTACTGAAAAAGAAGACAAGCGAGAGATCCGATTGGGAGATATCAGCAAGGGAGGACGGGGAAGATGCTGCTTCCGGTATAGCAGGCGGCGTGCCCTACGATCACACCGAGGGGCGTTGGAAAATCTGGAAAATCTGGAATATCGATTCTCCCCATCCCACTTTTTTTGATCTCCGAGGGCGTCTGCAATGGATGGAGTGTCTCGATTGCCTTCCTCAAAAGAGTAGCGATCTTCACGCACGAACTGCAGATCGCATCGTGAGTTCGATCATCTGCATGGAAAACGGAGCACGGAGCACGGAGTACGCGGACCTAGGTCCGGTTTCTGCGTTGAGTTCTGTGGGGAATTGGGTTTGATCAACAGCATTGGAGACATCGCGTAGGACAGATCTCAGCTTCATTGTTTCAGGAGCACACCTCTTTAACTTGAAAACATTGAGGATTAGATGAAGGGATTGAAAACGCCATCCCAAGCAAGTTGCTTGGCCCACCATCCCGTCCGCCACAATTACTTTTTCCCCTTCGATACATGAGCGTGGCTTGGAAAATAAATTGGTTAATTCGGCTATGAGAGGCTAGGTAGTCTTTAGTCGCGAAGGCCAATATCTTACCGCCATAATGGGCTATGATCGACAGGCTAGTTGCTGACAATGCTAATTGTTGGCGCGCTAAAGCAAGCCACAAGGCAGAGGAATCCGGATTTGCCGAAGCTCCCAGTGAAATGCAATATAAGAAATAATGACCAGGATAACTTGAAGTTATTCAAATTACATAGGATGCACCGTGACGTTTTAAAGTAATGCTTCTGCATTAGAAATTAGAATTGCAACCCAGCTCCCAGTGGATCATGATCCGTTCACTCCCCGGGGTACGCTTCAAACTTGAACTTTGACTCACTTGACGTTGCTGTGAGACGTATTCAAGTAAATTTCGATACCAGCACGATTTTTCTATATTAGTATCTGCGCAGTGAATATTTCTGAACTTGAATATTCCTGATTCTTCTGCGCTGTTTCGATAGGTTTGAGCGCCGTTGCTATCACTAAATTTAGACTGAATAGTAGTAGGGTCAAGCTTGAAGCCCTGATAGATGCTTCAAGTTATGATGAGTTCATCTCTTCCAAATGTTTTCGCAGATTGCCAGTATACTAATACCCACCAGTAGGTCCTGAGGAATCATGCTAAAAGCGTTAGGAAATTATAGATCCCAGAAGGTACTAGTAATTCTCGGGGTCTTTTGAGGAGCTGAGGATAGGGGCTTTACTGTTAACGCTATACGCCATACCCTATGAAGATCTTCGATTTCAGGTAAAATTGTATTGCCTGGTGATCATTTCGGGGAAAAGACTTGACCAATGAATCGGCAATTACTACTCCGTACTACGGAGTACTCCTAGTGAGATCAAAATTGTCGTCTACTGTCCTCCAGTCCGAGGGCTTCTTTTCGTAAGACATCTTCAGCCCTATTGCCTTCAAGGACATACGTGAACAACCTTGAAATAAGATAAAGTTGATATTAAAAAAGTTAAATGGAAATGGAACTTTGTACTCACCCCATGTAGCTCTAGAGATGTTCCTTTCCAAACTTGAAGGCTTCTGTCCGAGTTTTGAAAGATTCGGATTTATAACTATGCCTTGATTGCTACCCACTGCGCCATAACCACGTTAACAACAATGCCTACACAAATCGACCCATTGTCTTCGTGGGAACTGAGAATCAACATCTAACCCCACATCTTCGAGTGGCCAAAGCAAAAGAGAATAGAACTTGAAGTTGTCACAACGCTTTTAGGGTATGAAAATATCGCCCCACTAATGCTAGTACTCGACGTTTGCGGGGGAAAAGGACATCACCAGAGCACCCACGACAAGAAAGAAAAGTCTCCCAAAAAGACACATAAACCCAGAACCAAGCGCGGTATGATGAGCATCCTAACGACAATGACAGAAAGGAAAGAGGTAGCCCAGCCCAGTGAAGTCCAAAACACAAAATAAAACAAGTGATATGTTCAGAGAATGCAAATTCGCCACATTACATTTGCATTTGCTGGTCTCCATCGGCATCGCCTGCAACAAGTGCTCCGCCGGGTATCCGTCCTTCATTCAACTCTTTCTCCAGTCGGGTGATCTCTTGCAAGCTCTTAGCATTGCGAATCATCTCCTCCACGCGCTTCCTCTCGGCGTCGGTGAGTTTCACGCGAATGGCCTTGTCATTTGAAGTTCGGTTGCCGGTTGAGTTGGTTGAAGCGTCGAATGTTCGGGATTTGGTGCCGATGATCTTTGAGGCGAGTTCAGTTGGTTCCTCGGCGGTTCCAAATAGCTCCTTTGCCTTTTCACGTTCCACGTCCTTTACTTTCTGATAGTCAAGGAATCGTACGGAGGGAACTCTCCAGATGACCCAGTACCGGTAGTGCTAATCATTCAAGTTAAATGCTATCCGATTGGTATGGAATGTGGCCTCAAAGCGCATACCTCTTTCCGTGTGATCGGGTTCTCCAACAAGATTAAATTTGTCAGGTGTGTCAGGTTCTTGAGAGGGTCGATATCCGCAAGCTCGGAAACATTGTTTGCCGTCAGGACAAGAGTCTGTAGACTCGGGATTGACTGCCCAAGAGTCTGTTGAATATGATTGATTCTGTTGCGCGCGAGAAGAAGGGTATGAAGGCGAGGAAAGAAGGGGAAGTTCCCGAGAGAGGAGAGGTCGTTATCCGTGAAATCGATTGCATCTTGATCCTGGATGATGTTAGTATTTTATGATCCTAAAGACCAATGGTCCATGGACTGCCAAAAGCGCAAAATAAAAGCATTGGCGCTCTTGGTGACGGAGAAGTACCCACCTTGGCAATACCCAAGTTCTCAATGGCGGGGATCTTGTGACCTACACGAGTCGCAACGCGATGTTTAATCCAGCTCTTCTAACAAAAGTGTAGTACCTGTTCTTTTCAGGCAGGTGTGTCAAAATAAAACGCACCTCGGAGATCCAGCTCACGGTCTTTGAGCGGATTAATGTATGATAGGGAATTCTGGATGAGCTCGATGGTCAAGCGCATGGTGGCGGGGCCTCTGAACGAGGGTCGGTCAGGATCAGGAGGATTGAAATGGAGTCGTTATCTGGTGAACATAGGTCGACGAATATGAAGGACCAATGCAATCGTGGCGCAAATGAGAAAAGCTGCTCTGGACGAGGAAAGCTGTCGCGGTTTCTCCAATCGACGACTTTCCGCAGCCCTTTCTGCCGGGCGGTGAGTATGATTTCAATCCACGTGATATCATGGAGGGCTACCAGGCCACAAGGCACCGAGCTCATTATTAGCCTAATTTGATGCATGCTGTACGGAGTATAGAGTACAGAGTACGTGCCTAAACTTCATCAAATGTGGACAAGTCGAACCCACGAACGGACTTTGACACACTACAGATAGTAAATTTCAAATACATTCTCTTACTAGCGTGATTTATCGTGTCTTTTGAGTTGAATACAGGTAGTCATACTAGTAGTATGCCTTACTAGCGCAAAGATACAACTACAACAGGAACAAGACCGATATTTCAATGGTTAAGCAAAGTATTAGTCTATATTCATTAAGTGGTAGCGGAACGTTAATGGTACACTGCCATTACATCAAATCGCCCGGATCAGATCGAAAGCACCGAAGACCAACAAATACTCCAGAGTACAGAGGCAAATATGGTACCAAGAATCGAAAGCACCGGTTAAGTAACTCCTAACGGAGTCCCGGTGACTGGATAGAAAGAGAAGCAGGGCCGTGAAAACGCCAAGTGAAAATGCCATGCTAGAGGTGAAGAGGGTGAACGTGAGACTTCGAAAAAAAGCATAAATCGGTTCTGTTCGTATCGAACGCGTTACTCGTCGGCAAGAGGGGTCATGCTGGGTGATTTTTGATGATGGGAGCGCGTGGGACTACCAGCTCTAGACCGACGTCCGTTTGTGGTTGGTCCCAATGCAATGGGTGCTAGGTGGTCGCGACTCTCGGTTCTAACGACCAGCCCAGCACGATCCATTGCGACGCCCGAGCCACCGCTAATCCCCAGGCCGATCGTTCCAGAAGAACCGTTATCAAGTGTATATTTTAGGCTGGGTGTGTTGCTTCCGCTGCCCCAGCTGGAGGCTCGCTTGGGAGGTCGCAGGTTGCCCGAGCCAGCATCAGAAGGATGGCCGCCATCCGCGTCACTGCCGTCTGAGTCTGTTGCGCCCAGGTCGAACTCTTCGGCACCTTCCTCCAAGACACGCTCATAAGACGTAGCATTTCGATTGAAAAAAGGCAAAATTCCACCGAACGGCTTCCGTTTCTTGGGATGATTAGGATGGGATGGACCACCGCGACGTAGTACATTATTGACGCGATGATAGATGCGCAAACGTCGACTGCGTCCGCATAGGAAAAAGCTTGCCAGAACAACAATAAACAGGAACAGGAGGAACCCGGGAATTCGACGAGGCGAGTCTCCATCGAAGAGAGCATCATGCCAGTGTTCACTGTGGAAACTGTCTGAATCGGGAAGTAAAGCCACACTGGGATACTGGAAATCTTCAGGAACCCCCGGGATGTTGCTCCCAAAGCCAACAGGCAATGCTGCTTCGTCGACCGTGGGAACTTGGGACGAGGCATATAGAACGATTTTGCCCAAGGTCCAGCTCACCTCCGTCGAATCAATCTTGTTGACTGCCTGGAAGGCATCAAGGTAGCCTTTTTTCTCACCGTGGGCCAGGACTTCCTTTGTCCCGTTGTGTGAGCTATATGTATCTTCGAGACCAATTCGAGGAACACCGATTCCATCATGCAGCATGTTGATAATCCATGAAGCTTTGAAGCAAACTTCGTGTGCCTTTTGGCGATCGACCTTTTTGCCCCACTTGTGCTCCTCAATGCCGTGCTCAATAGCATTCCAGTCTTGGGAGCAGAACGCCTTGACACGTTCTTGATAGGTATTAAAATCATATGCTTTATCCTTATATCCCATTTCAAAGATTTCGTGTGTCGTATGCCAATATTCACTAATTCCGATGAAATGGTTGACATCGAAATCGATTGCTGGAACATGAGTGCCATGAAGAAGGCACGGGTAATCCGCACAGTGCGCATCCTTATCCAGCAGAGGGAAAGTTTGGCGGAGACAACCGTCAAATTCGCCGGTTCCCAGTAGAGTTGCTCCAGTATGACCTTCTGGGATGTCTTTTCCATCCAATGTAGTCCTTAGACCGCTTGGTAGACAGGGATTAGGTAGCTCGTGGGCCTCGGTGCCCATTTGAGTCTGCAAAGCCTCCACAAAACGTCGACGGGCTTCGTTCACACCAAATTCCAGCCACGAGGTCACGAAAACTTGGTGTTCTTGAACTGAACCATCGATATTGCGCATGCGTAAGAGCGTCAGGTCGTCTCCGTGTTTTGCAGTTTCCGTTGCATTCGGGGCAAATGCGATCTGAGCCGAGGCACCTCCCATATCTAAAAAGCCGTACGTGTGATGCCCCTTTCCGTGGTCGTGTTTCTCGGGTGCATCGAATGTGCCCATTAAATAATTTGTCGCGATCCAACCATATAGACCTTCCGTTTTACCGGGGATCACTTGGATATGCACCTCGCAGTCGGGTAGCAAGAATTCGGTGTTTGCACGAGCGTACGAGCAAATCTGATCGAGCAAAAGTTGTCTCTCCAGGTTTCCAATCAAACGCATGCCCGCCGTAGCCAGGAGGAAGATCGGTGTGTCCTTAGCATCCTCCTTTGGTATAATCGTTTTTGCGTGCTCCAGTAGTTCCGCAAGATGGTCGGATCCAATAGCTTCCGGTCGATTGGCGAAGGATGATACGCCTGGCGCAAATGAGACAAGTCAGCGGGATGGCCTTGGCGGATCTATAATAAGTTCTTTTGTGTCTTCGGCTTACCGGGATGGATTTTCTTTACCCATTTCTCTTTCGTTTCGATCTCTGGTAGTGATTTGAGTTCATCGGAATCGGCTCCTTTTCGCGCAACTGAATTGCGCAACCATCGATAGACGTGAACGCGGGTCCCCTAAGTCAGTGTCGAATTAGTTCTCCAATCCAGCCAGGTGAACAGTTGTCGAGTTGTTATTCAGAAAGACGTACAGACGAGCCAGCGTCCAGGACGATGCCATAACGCCCTATTAATCATTTGTTAGCGGGTTCCGCGGAGTTATCGCTAGACTATCAAGAAAGCAGTCTAGAGAGACGGGGGAAAAAAGAAATTGGCGAACGTACACTTGCCCATTTGGACTTTGAATCTAACTTCAGAGCATGACCAGGTAAAAGCGAATGGAAGGGAGCAAGTGGAACCCAAAGTGGTGAACGAGTGACGAAGGGAGGTGGAGGGAAGTCGAAAGTGAAGAAAGAGAGAGAGGAGCAGGAAGGAATGGAAAGATAAGGAGAGGCCGAGAGAGGCAAAGAGGAGCCCCGTTTCTCTGCCTTAAACGGCGACGCGACGTCGGGAAAGCGGTAATACAGGGTTGTGACAGGGGGGCGAGACCCCAGGAAGGGTGTTGCATGGCACAAAGTAACCCATAGTCAATCTCAAATGGGGCCGAAAAGGGGAAAGTGTGGTATGGTTACATGGCGTGACAACTGTAATTTTCAACAGACCAGACCAAATTGGGAAGGGACTGTTGGACTTGGCCTGACGTGGAAAGTACAGAAAGTAGAAAGAGCCATCCACTTTGGAGTCGCTCTTTCCTCCAGCAAGTTTGTATCTACGCTAAGCTGTGGACACCCTAATTTAGTAATTTAGTACAATCTAGGTATGTCGTGATACTCTCTCTCTCTCTCTCTCTCTCTCCCTCTCTCTCCATACCCTCGAGACATCCTATCCACGACTCGTGTTCACTCAGATAAGAAAAGAATAAGAATCAAAAAACCTACCGGAACTCTATTCCATGTATTCGTCACCACGGCATTCTCCGCGATGTCGCACCTTCAATTCAATGGCAGCTCACCCTTGCCCCCCAGTCGCTGATCTCGCCCTTCTCGCCCTTCCAGAGGCTCACTGTAACCCGTGCTAGGCCAGCCTAGCAGGGGTCCAGGGCTCGCGGGGCCGTCTTGGTGCGTCGGCGTACGTCAGCTCATTCCTCCTCCGGGGGGATGGGGCCGACCACTTTGCGAAATGCCGCCTCGTGATACGTCAAAGCAACAACGCGACCCTCTTGGCGGCCTCCGCATCTATATCGCGGGGCCACTCACCCCAACCTCGTCATGAGAGAGAGAGAGAGAGACGATAGGGAGGGGTAAAAGGAAGGGAACAAACAGAGACATTAGTTATTCTTCCCTTCTCTATCACCATTTATCTGTGTATACACACGTTCATGTGGCTGGGATACATCAAAATCGTCCGTTAAAAGCTTCTCACCAGTGGAACCCCGTCGGTCTTGTTTTATTTTTATTGCGCTCGCGTCATTCAGGGTCCTCCCGCGCCCCGAAGATCTGCACTCGATACAGCATAAACCTCCACCTTTCAGCCTCCGTCGTCAGCATGATTGGACTAACATGATCTGTCTTCGTTTTGACTCTTTTTGAGCAATGACACCCTCTACGCAATCCACTTTGGACTCTACAGGTACATACATTGTACATTTGATGCAATATTTATGTACTACTAGAAAGTGAACTCAGCCCGACGGCGTACTACCGAAATCATTCGATTATCTGAAAATATACTACTTGCCCAATAAGTATAATAACTTGAAATCACTATATTCAACGGGATCTGATATATACAACTGATTGCAGCTCTGTGAAACAAAGGCTGGTGTCAAGCTCGTTTTCCAGTCACTGTGTAAGACAGGTCGTGGGGTAACTGTTTAAGCCTGCAGCCCCTTGGATCCCAGCACCAACCCTGGACCCTTGTCCACTATACTTGCAGATGCGGGTGACGACGACGCTGAAAGATCATCCAATATGGCGCGTTCGCCAATCTGCTCATCAACAAACTGTATCCTGTCTAGGCCAATCATTTCCGCCTCCTCGTGTACCCGCAGGTTCATGCATCGGATGGGTATCCACCTCATAACTGCCAACAGACAAAGTGATACAACAAACGAATAAGCAGAGATCGCACAAATTTCTGCAAACTGTTTTCCAACTTGCAATCCATTGCCATCGATGCCACCACTCGCCTCTGTAGCTCCATCAAGTGCCGCAATCGATTTAGACGCAAAGATACCCGTCAGGAATGCCCCGACCATCCCGCCAATCCCATGAAGCTTGAACACCTCCATACCCTCGTCAATATGTACCCACTTATTGACATCTTGCATCAAAGCGCATACTATACTGGTCAAGAAGCCAATTACAGCTGCCAGCCAGATTGAGACGAATCCCGCAGCTGGAGTGATTCCAACAAGGCCAGCAATGGCACCTTCGCAAGCTCCCACCACGGAGAATTTCCCGCGATATCTGATAGAGTCTACCAGAGTCCATCCCAGTACTCCAGTGCAGGCAGCTGTATTCGTATTAAACGCCGCCAACATGGCCCTCACACTCGCATTAAGAGCAGAGCCTCCCTGAAATATGGATAATCAGCAAAAGTAGCATTAAAAGTACTTGTAAGGAAGACCATACGTTGAAACCAAGCCAACCGAACCAAATCAAAGTTGTTCCCAAGAAAACCAATGTAGTATTGTGTGCTTTTCCATGCGAAGCTTCATCTAGATGCTTTCGCTTCCCCAAGACCAGGGCATACGCAAGGGCGGACCAGCCCGATGCGATATGCACGGGGCCGCCGCCAGCGAAATCCAGGGACGGTAAATTGTAAAGCCAACCGTTACTGTTCCAGGTCCAGTACGCGACTGGACAGTATACAACAGTAGCCCAGCAGAAACTGAAGATCAACGAGGGAATCATGTTGCCGCGCTCAAATGCACCACCGACAACAATCATTACCTGCAGAACATTTGTCGTCGGTCAGTATTTCATACTATTATTTAGTGCGAATAGCGGTGAATTCCAAATTCTCTTACCGTGCATGCGCAAAACAATAGTTGGTAAAAGCAAAATACGATTTCTGGGAGAACGGCAGAGCCTGGGGATGGAGCTGCCATTATGTTCTTTAGCCCGAAGTTCTTCAGGTTTCCAATGAAGGGTCCTCCATCTCGTGCATATGCCAATGAATAGCCCCAGAATATCCATTGAATTGTTGTTCTGCTCTTTCAGGTTAGTATATGAAGCTGGGCTTTAATAGAACCTGAAATTCTCGAACGAACGTACACTGCTACAATCATGAGTGATTGGAAAAGTAAAGCGAGCGCTGATTTCCGTCGTGCCAGGCCGCTGTATAGCAGACCGATGCCGGGGATGATCAGCCATACGATGAATCCGCAGAAGACAATATAGGTGTAGTTCCACTCGAATCCTTCATATTGAGCGTTCACGTCAACCTTGAGGGGATCTCCCCCTGAAGGAATGGAGGCGTTATAGATGGGCTGCAAGAGTATTCCACATTAGAATTCAATAGAGACTAAAATTCTGGTCATAGAACTTACAGCATCGGCCATTTTGAGTGCTCAGCCTCGGCTTGATGAATGTTCGATTCTCCTGGGGCCAATGTTGCGAGTTTCGATAATACTATGCTAGTACCAGTACTACCTAGTGCCGACAGCTCAAAGTTCTGGACTACATAGGCGTCAAAATGAACAATTACTAGTATCTACTGGCAATAATTGCCCCATTATTATAGTTGTTCCTTTGTCGAGCTTACTACCATTAAGGGAGAGACGTAGAGCTCAGTTTTCATTCAAGTTGTCAATTCTTATCTCTATACGAACAGCCAAGAGATCAAATTCGTATCCTCCGCCCCGAAACAGTTACTGTTCGCACTGATTGGACTATTGGAAAGACGTGTGTCATATAGTAAATTGGTAAATGATCTAGCATTATTCATTCATCACGATAAAAGGGCATGCTCTGATAAGAATCCGATCAAGATGATCCGTTAGTTCTTCGCGAGATAACGTCGTCCAACCATATTCATCCATGCTGACGACCCCGGATCCAAGAGCCATCTGGGGTTAGCTCACCTTATCAAAGCTTTCTTATCAGTTGAAATAGGTCTTGGCATAAAAACAAGACTGCGATCAATGCTTCTGCCAATCATCATAAAGCGACTGAGGTTGTGCCAGTATAAGTGGCAGAAGAACTGATTACTAGTATTCATTGGCTTTGAAAAATGTCGCGCCTCAAATACTACTACTAGTATGGGTTGGATTGAATCTTCCAAATTCATACCTACAGGTAGGAAAGGGACTCGGAAAAAAGGCCGATTGACTAGTACTATGAATACACGACCTCGTTTCCAATCCAAGCCCTACTACAATAGTCTAGTACAATTGTACTGCCTAGGCGGGAGCCTGAGGTAGTGGGAAAGAGGAAGAGAGATTAACTTCCAAGGTTATTAACCTTGAACCTTGGAGGAATCACCATGTAGTAGTCGTATTAGTAGTAGTTAAACATCATTCAATGGTATTATATTCAAGATAATTCAAATCTTTCTTAGCCCAATTCCTTGAATGAGCAGAACCTTGGTTGGTCGAAGACTTTACACTCTGTCTACCTAGGGAGTACCTAGGTTTGAATTAGCACCCTTGGGTAATCTTAACAGAATCAGATCTTGCCCCATCTCCAACACCCCCAATCGCTTCAACAGTAATTTCATCGCCGCTAGAAACGCCCTCGACTCGAATCACTGTCTCAAATCCATTACGCAAGGCGGACTTCTTGACCTCGGATCCCGAGTAAACCTTCCACGACTGAACGTCTGTCGCTCCATTCCAGCTCACATAGACCGTCGTCTTGTTAGTTTCACTGGAGACACAGGCAGCGACATCTGGTTTGGTAGATGGGCGTCCTGTCCATGGATAACGATATACACGGTATGTTTGCATGGTATTATCGAACCCAAATCGGGCACGCATGACAATAGTACCGTTCTCATCATACTCCTCAATCTTCGGAGTAGCTCCATGATCTTGCAAAATGTGACCATTACTCAAAGACTGATAACTTCCTTGGGACTCAGCATAGACTGGCTCATCGGTATCCCACGTACGCCGCTTGAGAGTCACTTGCTTTGAGCCTTGCAATTCAACATCCAAAAGCAAACCGGTCGTTAGAGATGTGTGGGCCGAGAAATCGGCATTGTCGTTGTTGTGCAATGCCAAATGGACCCTTTCGGCGCTTTGGTATTCGAATCTTGCGTCATGTTGATAGCAGAAGCTGGTTCCAAGTCCCAAATTGAAATCACCGCCAGTTCGGCCCTAGCAGTCATAGGTTAGAATCTGAGTATCAAACAGATTTGGAGGAGGCTGGATACATACATGAAGATGCCAGGCAATATCGCCACTTGGGCCAATGAAGAAGATACTGCACATATACCGCGAAGAGAGCAGATAGTGATCGCCATATTTGTAAACGGCATTCAGATGAGGATATCCGTATGGATTAGTTTTGTTGACCCCCGACTCGGAACCTTCAAGTGGGGCGCGAACATCACTAAGCTTCACTTGATCAATATGCTCATGTGCACTCCATCGGAAAAGAATCTCGTTGGTCGCAATGTCGATTTCATAGATCAATCCATCCTGGATCCAGCCATCTTTCGGTCCACCGACAGAACTGAGATCGGCTTGGGTGACATTGACAGCCGTGACCAGGATTGTGCCATTGTCTGTGAATTGACTTTCATGAATTTCAATGCACGAATCAAACTGCATTGGATCGAAGGAAGTCACGAAATTTTCAGATTTGCAATCAAGTGTGACTCGGTGAATCTCGTCGTATGAACTGTTGAGAATGCTGATATGTCCAAAGCCGAAGCCTTGTCCATCGTATCCCGTCCAGTAAGCAATGACAGGCTCTCCATTCAGCATTTGGGGCTGGAGGGCGGAGTAGTTTCCACTCTCTCCTTGCCAGACAAGCTGACCGTCATCTGAGTAGATAGTCGGGTATCCATTGTCACGAAGAGTGTCTTGTGGAGTGAAGAAAAGATACCCAGGCTCGGTCTGGCCCATCTTGGTGACATTCAAGTATGGTGTCTTTATCGATGAGCTTTTGTACGTTTGAAGAGGCCATAGTGCTCCATCTGAAGATGCAGAAGCAACATTCAACAGACCGGAGAGGAGTGTAAACACCCCTGGGAGGTGAGATAAAACAGATCTTCCCATTTTGTGCCGCAGGTGAGCTGTCAAGACCCTGGTGGCTGGAATTGATCAATGAGTCCTTGCGAATAGATCTACCTACTGGGTACTTTCGACTAAATTTATAGGTTTTTAGTGACAATTGACCTCGTCACTTTCAAAGCCTCACAGGGTCTCTAGGTCCCCGCATTTTGATCCCCGGATGAAGGGAGTGGAAACCCTCGGTAATGATCATATTGCTCACAAGCCGGCGTAGTTTTACAGATGCTAGACGTCTATGTGGATGCGGAAAGGATCCGACGGTCTTCTCCGCACTCTAGCTTTAAAAATCATCGAGATGAAAATTAGCTCGGCCCTAGACTGTATCTGGTGTGACAGAAATTTGATGTAAGAGATAGTGCAGTGACATCGGGGCGCCTGCAACGATTCCTACTTCTGGACAGTGTGGAAAGGATTAAGGATGACGGTATGTCTTAGAGAACTTGAAGTGCATCTACTAGGTAAATTGCTAATATTGGCATGATATAATAGTATAGTATTGCTACTGGTGATTCAAGTTCTTGTGAGAGAACCTTGGAAACTGAACGCAAGACAAGTCTGTTTTCAAAATCATATCCACTCTTTGATTGGAGTAGTACAAGATAGACCTACTGTGCTAGACATTCCCGGGTGATTTAGTCATCTTCGCATAGTATCTTGCTCGGATCGGATAGGAGCAGCCAAGAAAAAAGTCTAAGCGAGAAGCACATCTCGGGGTTACCCCGTGTAGTACGCTCGTGTTATCATCCATGCCAAGCATACACACTACTCCAGGGCTAAAAAGGCTTCTTAAACCGAAGCGGAATTATCCCATGTCTAGCTAGCTATAACTAAAAGTATCATCATGATCACTGACTTTGCAAACCGGAAGATAAAGCACCCCGACTCATACCAGAAAGTTCAGGGGCAAAGTTTGATGTTGGAAGTGACAGAGTATGAGGGTTCAATTGTGGGGAAGCATAGGGCGGGGTGCGTCTATACCCCGGTTTTCCACCAGCAGTACCCTGGCGCCAATCTTCGTGAGAAAACGGGTCAATGGACGAAAATCGTATAAGAACAGGGACTTCATGGATGGCCAAGAAAGATCGGACATCAATGTGGGGGATCTCAAATGGCTTGACATCGATCAACTGCCGAATCTACTAAGTGTTCTGGGCTGAAGCTGGCGATGTCATAACCGGAACGCCATAAAGCTTGAGCACGGGCAGCAATGCCAACAGCTCCACAAAACAGGTTCAGCCCTTTCGCAGGAATGAATCCACACCACAGGGCCTCACCTTGATGATTGAAGCAATCATAGACGTTTGAATTGAGAGATCAGGTACTGTGGACGTCGGCAATGCTGTCGGCAGTTGTAGAATGGAGAAAGACCACTCAGAGGATAATCTGGGGCTTTGATTTTGCCGACGGTGGCTTGCAAAGGGCTGACGGGAGACCCCACTTGAAAAACTAATAGACTAAGTAGAATATTGGCATGCTTGTTGATTGAAGTTCAAATTGGACATCGTTCTATGCTGGGGAAGTAATGGCCTATTCAAGAGATAGTAGCTGTACTCTACGCGGAAACTTTTGGAAATGAGTATTGGTTTAGAGTTTGCCCCTATACCAACACTATGTGAGGCCTGAACTTCAGGTGCGGAATATCGCCGTCAGTGTCCTGTCGCGCGAAAGTAGTTTATGAGTCGGCTGGGACTTCCAAGAGGAGGGGCTGCAAAGGTTTGAAGCTCCCCGCAATGTGGCGGACTCAGCAAGCTTGCGGGTACCCCAGCATCTGAACCTAGCTGTTAGGAAACTCTGCAAACGTCCCAAGACCATAACTCTCAACCTCGATATCCACGATCGATCTTGGATCATGATAAACACTGATCTTGAAGTCCTGATAGGCTTCCAAGGATGAGTCAGGAGTGTGAGCAGGGTATTTCTAAATTCTCTGTATTAGTTTGAACAGGTATGTACAAAAATCAATGCTTTGGTATTTGACTAGATGGCGCCAGGGTATTGGATATAATGGTTATAGGTTATATGGATTAGGTCAGGGTATGCAAGCCGGAAAATGGTTATTGTCGGCAGTGGCTAGAGCTTTGAATCGGTTGCAATGGCCTTCCGGCGCATCTGGCGAGAAGATACACCAGCTGGAGGAGGGGCTGCGGCATTGTAAAATAGCTGGCGACCAACGATATCCGACATCTTGAGGACGCGGGAGGACACGGTAGCACCGTCACGTCGATTTTTACTAGAGACAAGAGTTAGGATGGGTTTTTACTTTGCCAAAAAGAAAAGAAGAGAAGTAAAGTAACTTACCCTTCACGACGGGACTGTGCAATCAATTCCGTGAAGTCCCAAAGTCGACCACGATCAAGGACTTGCCCGGTGGTTGGATCTCTCTCGGGAGCCCATTCCGGTGCGAGCTTCAATGAAGGGCCAGCGCGTGATTCCTTATCTTTAGCAACAAGGATAATGCCTTCCTCTTCAAAGCGCTGGTAGGAGTTCCTGAGAGTCTCCTTGTTGACAGCCTCGAAGTAGGAGAGGTCTCCTTGATGGTAGAGAGTTTTTCCAAGCTAAATTTTGTTAGTTGCTGATCATCGCCACTGGTAAGGTCATAACTTACAAGCTGGGCGCTATCCTGGGACTTTTTCATATCAATCCAGACATCTTGCTCTCCATCGAGAGGTGGTGTGAGCCCAAGGAGAGACACTGCACCGAGCCAGGACGCTTCAATGAATGGCCAAATTAGGAAGCAGTAGAAATCGTAGTTCTCACGACCACAGTGACGCTCCGCATCACTTAGCTCAACAAATTGCGGAGTGCCAGAGTCATCACGAGTGATTTTAATCATATCATCAGACTCTAGACCACGCAAAGTATTCTCCATATTGGAGGAGAGACCTTCAGGGGGAAAGATGAACTCTCCACGGAAAAGCTATCGGTCGTTAGATAATTAATTTGAATCGATGAGGAGCGCAACATACCTGAGACAGGAAAGAAACCTGATTTCTGAGTGCTTCATATGTGATGCGTTGGTTGGATGGACCTCCACCTTGCTTGATCTTGGTGTACATAGCAACCGAGACAAGCGCTTCAGTAATAAAAAGATGGATGAGCATGTTGCGATAAAAGGACAGTTGGAAACGGTCGACAGCATAATATGTGGGCTCCGCCAAGCCAGAAATCACGCCCACCAGCTTCGGACCCAGTACATCTAGAGCACGGTCTACAACCTGATCTGTGGGCGAGCGATAGAAGTGGGCGACCCGACCCC
The DNA here is from genome assembly GCA_000347475.1 of Penicillium paxilli ATCC 26601. Taxonomy (NCBI): domain Eukaryota; kingdom Fungi; phylum Ascomycota; class Eurotiomycetes; order Eurotiales; family Aspergillaceae; genus Penicillium; species Penicillium paxilli. The sequence goes on from KB644843.1 coordinate 79,480, forward strand.
CCTTTGCTCGCACACGGTCACAGAGCCAGTCAAGCCGTCTTACTAGCTCGCCTTTTCCAACACCACGACCACGGAGAGTCAAAAGTACAGTGCCTACAAGGGCAGGTGGCATCATCACGGAAACATCGTTGATCTCAGACAGAACCCGATAACCCAAGGTTCGAAGAATCCGGCCCTTTTCGGTCTGGGCCAGCTTCTGACCACTACCCAGTTCGGTTTGGTTGAGCCGGGAAAGTTGCTGGGTAAGGAACTCGCGTAGACTCCATGGTTCGTGGAAGCGAACATCAACTCGGCCCAGCTTGAGCGACAGGACCGAGGAAGAAGAGAGGAGATCGGAAAGATTTTCTTTCTGCTTGGGCTGGCCCAATAATTCACTGATATAAGATCTAGACGAAAATTAGTTAAGGAGGACCAAAGTGTAAAGACACGCCGAAAAACTTACTCTGTCTCTATGACCTTGTCATACTGCGTGCTGACGGGGCAGATAATTGTGTCAGGAGTACGACCAGAAAGCACGCTGTCCACGATGAAATTCAAGATTCCAAATTTAGGAGACAGCAATTTTCCCGTTCTAGAGCGACCTCCTTCGATGAAACATTCGAAATTAAAGCCTTGTTGAAGAATAGTATCGATATAGGCTTGGACAACGGTATGGTACAGGGGATCATTTCCAAAGCTGCGTCGGATCCACATGGCGCCTAGTAATATCAGCATTGATGGGAACAAGAAAGAAGAATAGAAGAAGACTGACCTGCATGCTGTAGGAAGGGTCCAAGTAGTGGGATATTTAGGTTGTCGCCTGCGACAACGACGGGCAATCCGATTCCCAGACGGTAGCAAATCAATTGCAGCGAAACATAATCCACGTGGGATTTGTGACAAGGAAGAAAGACAATCGATTGCTTGTTCTTGGCAGCTTCTTGGGCCACAGACCGCAAACGAAGAACCTCCTCACTGGAGACATGGATACCTTGGTGGTAGGCACGAGTCAAAAGCTGCGTGCACATGTAGTATGCGCCCCGAATGAAAGTTTTGCTTTCCATCTTGCATATCATGTTATCCATCATGCCATCCACCACCTCTTGAAGATTAGACTCTATCTCGTGTCGACGGCGAGCTCGTTTTTCGTCCAGTGTGTTGCCATCTCTAATTGCCAGAAGACCCTCCATCTCCTCAACTTTGAGGCGAGTATTCGCGAGCTCCCTCACCTTGTCCTGCAGCATTGGACTACCCGAGATAGACGACTTCATCTTTTCGGAGAACCCCGAATAGAAGACAGGCTGTCCAACCACATCGTCATATGCTCGCCAGCCAGTGCCGGACATGTATAGGCTGACCTCGCGGAGGAAGTCGAGGGGATTTTCGCGGAAACGCGCCATATGGTGAACGAGATTACGCTCTGTAATGGGCTCATCTTGAGTTCCAGGGCCACCAGTGAATCCCGACGGATGGATCGTCAACTTCTTGCCCACGATCTCCAAGTCCGGAGCCGAGTGGTCGTCACTGATGGCCGGCTTAGGGGGCGGCATGGCGTCGGAATGATAAGAGGCAGGGAGATCGATATAGCGTGTCACCGACGAGTCAGATATAACATTGAGGGGATGTTGCGAGTAAGAATCAAGACGGAGGTAGAGAGATCCACTTTGAAGCGCCAGTCAGGGCCATAGCTCTCAAATTCCCAACAAACCCCAGGATTGTCTGTCACGGGTGTGTTCCCCAGATGCAGCCGAGGTTAGCATTGGCTGCCGGTCCCGCAGAAAAACGGGAGACCACGAAGACCTGCAGTGCAGAATGGATGAGTCATCACCCAAACAGGCGGGGATAGCCGTTGCCCGCCGCAGCTAAGCTCAACGTCGAACTTCAACTTTGGATTTATGTAGTACAGCTCCCGAGGTTATTGACAGATACCCCGCCATTACCACACGATGTCGCGACTGGTTAATAGCGTGAGGTCTTTTTCCAGTGGGTGAAAACAGGCATCGCAGGCCTTGCTAATTTCTTTCAAAAATAATTAAACTAATATCTTTGTTTTTTATCTTTAGCAACAGCCTCCAGCTTGCTTGCCGAAGCCTCCGCGACTTCACGATCAGTCGCTCAGCCCTCCTCATTCCAGGTCTTTCGAGATGTCCCTTCTCTTCGCCAGCTGCGCCATCAACTATTGAAAAATGAACGTACTGTGGGGTTTGTCCCAACTATGGGGGCACTTCATGAAGGTCATATTTCCTTGATTCGAGAAGCAGCCCGCGAGAATACCGACATCTTCGTGAGCATTTACGTCAACCCCACTCAATTCGGTGTGAACGAGGATCTTTCAAGCTATCCACGTACATGGGACAGTGATGTTGAGAAATTGGAAAAGCTCAATGAAGAGCTTAGCCGCACAGGTGGTTCCGGATCGGGTCAAATTACCGCCATCTTTGCGCCGACTTCCAAGGTCATGTATCCGACTCTGCCTCCTTCCTCGGAAATTGATGGACAGGGCTCCTTCGTCACCATCACTCCGCTTTCTTCAAAGCTGGAGGGAGGCTCGCGCCCTGTTTTCTTCCGTGGTGTCGCAACCGTCTGCATGAAGCTCTTCAATGCCACTACCCCCGATCGCGTCTACTTTGGTCAAAAAGATGTGCAACAAACGGTCATTATCAAGCGGATGGTTCAAGACTTCCTTCTCGGAACGGAGGTTCGAATCGTTAGTACATCCCGTGAGGCGGATGGGTTGGCACTCAGCTCTCGCAACGTCTACCTAGGTGACCGCAGACGTGCCGTGGGCTTGACAATTTACAAGGCCCTCAAAGCTGCTGAGGATGCTTACAAGTCGGGCAAGAATACACGAGCGGACATTCTGGGCGCTGCTAGAGCCGTTACAGGTCAAGTGCTCTCCGAACAGCAAGCACTTGCGCCCTCGGAAAGGGCACTTTTTGAGGTTGATTACATTTCCCTAGCAGACCCCGATACCCTTGACGAGCTGGATCTCGTCGATCCTGCCAAGGGAGGTGTATTGAGCGCTGCTCTGAAGATGGCACCTCTGGAAGAGAATAAGCCGGGTGAAGACTGTGGGTTAGGAGATGGCAAGGTTCCGGTGCGACTCATCGATAACTTGATCCTCCAGCCCCGGAATTGATACCCGCTTTAAAAATGCACACCTTATGTAACATACATCAAAAAGTTGAACTACGACAATAACATACTACATAGAACATTGACAATAGACTAGCCACCTCCACCCCCTTTGATAGCCTTTACATATTAGTATAACATGTAACCAATTTACCATTCTAGGAAGTAGGGCTGACTGCTAGGGCTCGGGCCGAGAATGTTCCTTTGGAGGCGGGGCTTGGAGGCAGAAAAAAAAAGTCTCGATTTGGATGGCAACAAGCTCTGCTGAGCCGCAGACATTTCTTTCCCAAGTTTTCGCCCGGAAATCGGGTTTTTACAATTTTAATCATGGCGGACGATGGTATGCTTCTGAACTTTGCCATCGGCGACAGTGTCATCAAACCCGAGGCAAAATATAAGGGAGGAACATGGCGGG